>JASXSY010002189.1:0-473292 GCA_034509805.1 Sipha maydis
CACCAAATAAATAGTTAAAGAATATATAATATAGTATATTATAGTTTTTACTTCAAAGAAGTGGTTTTTTTTTTTAATTAATCTACAGTTTTCTGGATAATTAATAATATTCTGAATAATTAATAAGAAATATCTGTCATTCGACCTATGAATTACCGCTCTACGATGTGGCGAACTATTGTGTGCCCAACGTTCGAAGATGTTGGACCGACTTAAGCCGTACCAAATAGACTAAGCGTATGTGAAAAATAACAACTACCGTGCATTGACGAATATCTGGAAGGAGCTTAGTCCCCAAAAGTTATTGGAAAATGCCAAATTTTAAAAAAACTGTATAGTTGAAGACATATTTTTAAATATTTCTATAATTACTTGTATTGAATATAAGTGTAGGTATTTAAGACGCTACGGTTTTTGTTCTTACAGTCTAAGTCACTATACGGTTAGATTTACGTAAAAATTACTAGCCCCCAACATTTAGTAGTCCATTAGCGCAAAGAAAAGTAAAGTGTACTTTATTAAAACCGTAGTTATTATTATTATTTAATTACCTAAGCGTTTACGGTGATATTAAAAATAGTTAACAAAACGAAGAATTAGAATTATAACTTATTATTTTAATTTAATTAATTATTAATTTAAATTTACAAGTACCCTAAATATAATTAAATAATATAATAAACTAATATAATTAATGTAATATCGAGTAGGTACTTTAAAATCAAATTTAAAGCTCACGGTTTTGGATCATATCAATCAGGTATTTTTCGCAAGTTCCAAGTTTGTGTAATGGAGATAACTTTATATTTACCGTCATCGTTAAGTGTTACGATAAGACACTGACAAGTGCAATAACCGTCCTTGCAATCTGTCGTGGGACAACTTACGAAGAACACGCGTAGTACAATGAAGAGCGTCGCATAATAGGTTAGTACGCGGCACAGCGAGCAGGGCCGTCTCTTGAGTCTTTCGGGGCCAGGGGCAAATTAATTTAAAAAAATTTATGCCCCCTAAAAAATATTCCGACAATAGGACCTGGGGCAAAATGGTCCCGTTGCCCTCCCATCTCTGAACGGCCTTGTATACGAGGGATTCAAAATATTTTATCGGGTAAAATAATTTAGTTTTGCGCTTTAATCCACCTACTGCCAAGGTACAAAAGCACAATTTCGTTTTGCGCTTTTGGGTTATCGAAAAAAAGGATCGATTTGCACTTTCAGATGGATATCCGCTTATGCTACCGAGCAGTGGGCTGTGTGGTCAATTGTACCTACGCGGGTGCCAGGTCCGCGTCGTCCGTTGAAAAATAATTAAAAAGAAAGAAGAAAACGTGCTTTTCACCTGCAACGCGTATCGCTATTGTTGTTGCGCACGGAGGAACGGCTTCAAAGGAACTCCGTCGGAGGTGAAGAAGAAGTATGAAAGCAAATTAAAAAAAAAAACCGTAAATAAGTCGATGAATAATAATGTAAATGCGTGGTTTATTTTCTCAGCACCAGTCGTTCAATTTCCTTTGCGTTTCGAGCGATTCCAATCATCCATGCTTTGCAAACTAACACCGTTGAACCCAGACCAAATAATTTCTTTGTTCTGAACGGGATACCAAAAATCTATTTAGAGAAAGAGATTATAATGAACTCAATAAAAATTATCTTTATACAAGATAATCATAATCAGTTGCGGCTAGTGCACAGGGGCACGTGAACTGCCCAAAAAAATAATACACACAATTGTTAGATTCCTAGTAATAAGTTGTAATTGGTTTACTACGCGTATAGTCTGTATTTAGCGAAAATGTTTATTAAAAAAAAAAAAAAAAAAATGTCGCAGCTTTTCGCGTTGAGAAATACGTTTATTAGTGTGGTTAAATAATTAGCAGAGCACACATTCGTCGTGCTCCGGGCGTTCGTACAAAAATTAGCTACGAACGTAGACACGTCGTTTAGTAATACATGGTACTATGGAGCTCAACGATGCACCGGACTTATTTTTATCGCTCCGAGTATCACGTAGATCGTGAAAATCAAAATGAGTTTATGTTCCATACATAATAAGTTGTTTTTTTTTTATAATTTATTTTTATTTTACTGCGACAAAGAGCTGACAGAGCTTAAAAAAATTAAATGTACCTATTACTATAAAAAAATTAATAATTTTTACCCGCGTACATAGGTATCTTACAAATTAATTGTGCACCACCTTATGCGATGAACCTCAGGAATCACCACTGATCATCATACATCTAGATAAAAAGCAGTTACATTTTTAAAACCTAAAATTGTATAGTAAATTGTCGACGAAAACAAAAAAAAAAAAAAAATTATCAGGCCTATCACGAATAAAAAACACTAACGAACGGTTATTGGTGGTGAGTGGCCGAGTAATAGGCACCCGGGTATCAAGAGCACTAATATATATATATATATATATATAAATAGACAATATATAATTAACGTGTTCATTAAGTTAGGTACACAGATAAAATTTACATTACTGTCTAGATGAAATGAAATATAATTAATATTTTTATTTAGACAAGTCTCTGTAAAAATGCAAATAAACTGTCCTCGCGTTGGTGTTCAGATTATAACTTAAAAACTAAATGTAAATGATTTTTAACATGTCTGTACGTAAATACGCGTCGATTGACAAAAAGATAGTTTTTTCTCTCTTGTTCTCTTCTCCGCTTCAAATAAATTTAATTTTGCATTTATTCATAAAGGACGTACTATATATATATTTTTTTTTTTCGGTGAACCTTATTGACGTAACTGTTGTACAATCGTATCTTGGACGACAATAAGATAGTCTGCGATCTTAAACGTCTCGTCAGCATATTATTGTTATTATTTTAATGTAATGTTTGCCGACGCCAGGCGACCTTTGTTGTCTTTTAAACATTAAGCAGCTTTACGTCGTACAAAACCTCTCACGCGCTCGCTTTCCGAATAAATATTGCGTTTGGACTGTAAAACATTTCTCGTCCCACGGCGTGGGTTAGGTTACCGTCTTTTCGACATTTCACCCGATCATTATTTTTATCGTCAATAGTTATTATCGCACCGTGGCCGGTACTGCATAGTATTTATAGTATTTATTCATTTTTATTTATTAAGGCACCGTAATACGAGTACCGCAGCGTACCGAACGCGTACTCGCTGGGTTTTATTTTTCGACCAACCCACGATCTCCATGTGCAAGCCGGGAGCCCGACCTAGATGCACTCTGAGGGGTTATCCTTCCCCCCCAGCATTCCTCGTATCCTTTCCAAAACTGACCACCTATATCCATTGATAATAAGTGTATAATCGATCTACAGCAGGGGCGTAGCCAGGGGGGGGGGGGTGTTACAGGTGTAGTAACACCCCCCTTCCAGCTGAAGTATACTTATGTCTTACAAAGATAAAGATGCATCATTAACCGATTATTTATCAAAACGAAAATAACAATAATTATTACGATAACAATAATGTAAAGCAATAAAGCAATAACCCGGCATTAATTATAATTTTAAACAGTTTTTTTTTTATTAATAATTATAATATATAAGATAAAAAATTTTAAATTTTAATAAAAAATGTTCTCATAAACCATTATCTATTCACTTGTAATGCGTTTTTACAAAATTATAGGTAAAGGTATTAGTTTTATCAGTATAATTTTGTCAATTAATTTTAAATAACACCTCCCCTTTGAAATTCCTAGCTACGCGCCTGATCTACAGTAACGTTTGTGGTTGTAGTCGTGTAGTCTGCGCCACAGTTGGTTTTTCACGGAGCTGCCTGAGCAAAAGAAATAGATGCATTGGTTCCGCGAGCGACTGTTTAATTGGAAATCGGACGAATAGCTTTCGACAAAAGGCAAGCTTAACCTAATCAACAGACCTCACCCGTCAATGAAATACTCAGTGAATTATTTGCGCATGATACAACAGCGGGAGTAGGACGAACGTAGGAACTTACCGGGTCTTGCCGGAATTTCGAATTCAATCGTTTCTGCGGTAGAAACGATTGATTTTGTTTCTGCTGTAGACGTGTCCAACGCACCTACACGTCTTGTTCTAAATATATTTGTAGCCCTACCATATTAAAAATAATGAATCTCAGAGTTCGGTGTTAGATATTGAAATAAAATCTAACCAATTATGTAGGTAGTAAATCTCGGTACACGAAATAATTGTTGTTATACAGTATATATAGATTTCGTTTTACTTAGAAATATCCAAAGTCAAAATTCAATTCACAAAATCGCACTTTTCCAACTTCTTGCTAAAATTTGAATTGAACTTATGGCGATGAGTATTACAAATTTTGTCTGCTCGTAAGTTAGTAGATAGTAAGAGGGAAGGCATAGTCCTATTATCTTAGAACTTATAGCTCCACCTAAAAACAAAAAATGTAAGTCGCTCTATATTAGTTAAGTCAGTTGCTCTTACTGAAGTCATTTGCTCGCATTCGTAATTCCCGAACGTTACGCGTTCGCGCCAATTTCGAATTTTTTTTTTATATATATGTATTTAGCAACAACGGATATACTCACGTTTTCCGTCCGATGGAAATATTGATTTAATATTTTTAATTAAATTCCTACGGTGTATATAAATCATTTTATCGTGCGCAATAGTTGACGTCCCCGATGTTCTCTTAACGGCCGGGACGGGAGTAGTCCGACCCGTTCACAAATGCTGCTAGTGCAAAGGGTGGCTAGGTACTTTTTCTCCCCCCCCGCCCCCGCCACTACTCTGGAACTCGACATTCGCTAGTCCTTTATGATGTCGATCGCTGACGGTGTGGAATAGGTGACGACTGGGGTGCAGATATTGTTGCACTTGCGACTTTTCTTCCACTGCTGCAATTTATTACCGGGCAAGTTTTAAACACGTTGCGCTATCGGTACGAATTAAAAACTATATATTCAGTGTAACGTTTAGTCTTAGACAAACACAAAACGCATAAAAGCTGTACAGCAGAAATTCCCTACAAGACAATTTTTTTTTTTAGAAACCATGACATTTTCATCGAAAAACATTTAAAAAAAAAAAGAAAACTGTCCGTATAACGAATTATGTTTAGAATATTTTCGTTTTACAATTATGTAATAGTATTTGTGTTTTGGAGATTTCTAAGGTATGACGAAATTAAATTTCGGGAGCATCGATCTGCTTTCGACACCGTAACGCGACTATTCGGTATGCGTTAAGAATAACGAATGTACGCCGATAGTGTTATCTAATGGAATCGCTACGACTGTCTCTGCTCTAGATACTCTCATGTTCCATGATCAATATCTATAGCCCAGTAACGGTACTCCGATCTCGTAAAAAAATCAGTTATCAAACACGATCGTGATACGAATGACGTTTATTATTTAAATTTAAAATATAGTTAATTAAATGTGTACACCTGGTTGAACAAGGTCTGGGCTCAGACTTCAATAAAGGGCAGGCAATTGTAACGGCGTCTTTATACAAAACAATCGAATGTCTAAACAAAGTTTCACGTTTCGCACGTCACAGATTATGTACTGACCATTACGTCGAGCTCGTGGCGCGCATGTATGCATCAAATCGCAAAGCCTATGCACACAGCACGGAGTGGAAGACACCGATTCGCCCGAGTGAATAATTAATATTCAACTCGACTTATTACGTAACTATATATTTATTTATTTATTTTTTTGTCACAGATGCTGTTAGATCGCAGCGTATTTCATTCGTTGCAGTAAAACGATTCCGATCCGATGGAAATACAACTAGAGTCCGTTCATATAATTCAAGGAGTCGCCACGTGTTCATCCTCCGCGCTGAACAACATAATATACGACAAGCGCAGCGTTACAGATACGTGCACCATGGCACACTCCTCGTACTACGCATTATAATATGTGCGACACGCGCGAGTTCGCTTAGAAAACGTTCGGGTTCATGTACATTCAATCGACGGCTCCGGGATCCCTATTAAAAGTAACAATACGTTTACGAGAACGTGACTGCTGCGCACAGGAATACGAATACAGCGTAACATCATTAGTGTTTTCGTAATAGTAATTATATTACCTACGCACGTGGTAGGTCTTCGTCTCGACGTGTTCAGTGTATACGTGTATATGGTATGCAAAGGCGCGAAAATTATGACCTGGGATACCGCCGATATTGCGAATACCGTATCAGTGTTGCGCAACGCACGCTTTTGTTTCTTTATTAAATAATAAATATTTATAATCCGTAATTTTATATGTGTACAGTAAGTACATTTGATGATGTATAAATGCAAAACAAACACGTGGAAATACATTAAGTAGGAAGTGAACCGGTGTAGGCAGCGCGGGTTCTAGGAATAGGGGGCGTGGGTACGCTTGCCTCAGACGCTATTAAGTTTTCGAGAATTAAAAGAAAAAAAAAAAAACCATGAACTTACCCCGTAATTCCACCTACGTAAGGGCGCTGCATTTTTATACGCCCCGGGCGTCGTATCGCCTAAGTCCGGTACTAGGCGTAGGAACCTCCGGACGATAATGAAAGTTACTTATAATGTAATACTTATATTATAATAAGAGTATTATTATAACAATCGCGACAAGTGGAATACTCTGGTTAGGATTCGCTGTCTAAGATAAAGAGTAATTAGAATTTGCCTGGTATTTAAGTTTTTTACGAAAATAAACTTATTATACGAAAATCATGTTATATTTCCGTCTTAGAAATGGTTTTCATCAACTTTCATTACAAAAACGTGTCCGTTTCCGGCTTGGCGAGGTTTCCGTAATAACGAGATAAAATTATATGTAATTTGAAGCGGGACCAAACAAATTTTCCGTAATACCGAGGTTTCCGTCTTACTGATGTTCCGTCTAAGCGAGGTTTTACTGTATACGGTTGCATACGAATCCGCGTCTCTAGAAACGAAAATCATGAACATGTCGCGACGACCGTATTGCTTGCGCGGGTCTCTCTCACAACACGTCTGAATCACGTCTTCAATAATAATACAGTAAACTTAGACTTGAGTCTTAGGGGGAACAGCAAAACCGTTCGAGATAAAAAAAAAAAAATCGAGTAGATTCCTATCAGATTTTTATAATATATTAGATTCTTCTTCTTCTGTGTCTTCACAACTCTGTAAGAGTTTTGGCTGCCATCATCACTGCTCTCCAATAATCACGATCCTGTATCTTTTCCTCCCACTCTGTTACTTCTAATATATTATATTAATATATTAATATATTAATTCTAATATATTAGATAAATAAGAAAAAAAATATCAACGGCGCGATATTGTTATGATGTAAAAAATATTGGTCTAAATTAACGAAGGTCAAATATGTTCGAAATCAATAGAACTATTTTCATAAAATTTAAACATACCTATTACAATCATACGCAAAATATCATGCGCGATGGTTCGAAGATCGAAACACGCGGAGAAATGAAAGATATTTTTTTCGTGTTAGAACCTGCACCGTTTATGTGCACTACGACATTAGAATATTCACGTACAGTAACTTGACACAAATTCGTGAAACTCCGGGAAACTATTACATCGGCGGACAAACACGATTTTACGCACAGATGGTGTTGCGACGAGTTGACGTGCACGGATGAGGCGTGCAACGCGCGACGGCGTAAATATTACACACGTTATGTACACGCACGTAAACATTATTAAACGCACACGTAATGGCAGGCGATCGGTCAACCGAATCCAATTTCTCGGGGATTGGACAGGAATCTTCATCGCATCGGCGAAAAAGTAGGACGGAGGGAGAGCGGTAGCGAAAGATTTAGAGAAAAAGAAAAAAAAAATGAGCAAGATTTAGCTGCAGTATGCCTGCCTAGAGACGAGATGCATGTGATGGGATCCGACGGGATAATGTATATACGTACATTAACGTATAACATGCAGGTGATTGGATCAGAGCGTGTACTATTATGTGTGCACGATTAGGTACGATGATCCACGTAATGCATAAAGTTCAAATACCGTTCACCGACTCACTGGTATCGAAAACGACAAAACGTGAACGTCACGTAGCCCAACACAATAATAATCAAATCATCCGAATAATAACAATAAAGTTATAATAACAATAATAATATATAAAAAAAAAAAACTGGAATGCGAAAAAAAAGGACACGAAGACGGCTAAGAACAAACTCGTCTAGAGCCCGCTAAGGTCGGCTCACCGTTCGCGAACGCTTCGTGACACATTGCCATCCCCAAACTGGTTCTTTTAATCGTTCGAGCTTCCCGATGATACCAAGGTAAAGGGATATGACGGATGAGATCGCTATCTTGTAAAGTATTTGAATAACTTTTTGACGTATTTCATGGTACTTCAAATACAATTTTTTTTTTAAGTACTTTTGATGTCTTCTGAATACAAAAATAAACATTTGAATACTTATATTTATATATCATTAAGTCCGTTTTATTCACTATTTTTTACAAACATTTTACTAAAAATAAAAATAATATTGTTACTCGTGTATACTCTCATCTCATCAAGTGTATCCATTGAAAGAGTGTATAGTACAGACGCATGTGTTTAAAAAAAAAAGAAGAAGAAAAACGAGTGATTCAAATTCCGAAAAAAAAAAATAATGATATTAAAAATTAATGCAACATTTTATTAACAAATATTTTGTTTTATTCGATAGTCTATAATTTTATATTTTTAAAACTGGAAATTAATTTTTTTATATTACTTTTATAAATTTAAAATATATATTTCATAATATTTTATATATATATATGTTCATTTAATGATGCTACATTATGTAATTATAACTACCTAATCGTCGATCTAATTCGTAAGATTCAACTCTGAACATTTTACTTCGTGTTCATTAATATCATATATAGGGGAAGGCGGGGTATTACCGTATGCGGGGCAAAATCGTATTATCGGAATGTTATCAATAATTGTTATCATGAAGGTAAACTGAATACACCGATTTGAAACGTTTTGTTGGTTTATTTATTGAATATGATAGTGCACGTGTTTTGATATCACGTTTTCAAAATAAATACGTTTTATGTTTTTACATTCAATTACTAAAATATTATCATCATTTCTAAGAGTGAATTTTTACATGCAGAAAAATTTTTCAGGTATGTCATATATATTATTCAATAGCTAATTAAGTGTAATTTACATTTGTAGTATAAATACATTCATTTAATAATTAAGTGTTTGATATGAAGCTCGATAACTTTTAATAGTCTTGTGGGGCAAAATCGTATGGGGCATAATCGTATGGTTATACGATTTTACTACATTGATATTTTGACAATTGATATGGTTGAATTTAAGCAATTTATAAGTATTGATATGTTTTATATTTCTTAGTATGGTTCGTAATTATACTCGAAAATCAAACAGACAATCATGGTTGGAAGATGATATGAAAGTTGCTGTATTAGCTGTGGTGGAAAGAACTATGACTTATGATGCTTCTTATAAGAAAAAAAGTTTTTGTTTTATTTTAACATTACATATTGTCTATTATATTTATGTGCTAGGCAGGCATGATGTTAAGTTTTGTTATTATTTTTATTGAAAAGTAATTTTGTGTGGTAATTTTTACTTCTTATATTAAAAGAAGATTTTTTTTATTTTAATAAGTTATTAAATTAATAATATTAATAATAACTATATAGGTACTTAGGTAAGTTGTATTTGTTGTACTACTGCCAATTGGAGTAGGTTTCATCGCATATTGTATTGTGTCATTAATTTGTTGACATTTTGAAGAATTGAAAACAATGTTTAGGTACATTTTTAATTAATGAAAATGAAATCATACATAACTTACTACCTACTGTCTAATTTAAGTTAAACTTTACAAGTTAATTAAATAAAATTCCAATACCAATTAATAATTTACCAATAAATATAATTAACTGTGTTTTGGTATAACAATTATCCTCATACGATTTTGCCCCAGGGTACATACGGTTTTAACCCGCACCTGGGGTAAATCCGTATTTTTCCCAAAAAAAGTAAAACGCAAATTAATCACATTTAAAAAAAAAAAAATACAAAAAAGTTTCGAATAAAAGTTATAGACGATAAGTTTTTCTATATATACCAATTTAAATAATTTCATTTCATTAAAAATTACACGATTTATAAGCCATGGAAGCTTAACCGTACGGTACTGCCCCGCCTTCCCCTATATATCGTACATCAATGAGGAAAAATTATAATAGTTATTTAACAAAAAAAAAATAAAAATAAATACTTGTATTCAAATACTTTACGAGCGTACGTAAAATACATTTTTACAGAAGTATTTTCAATTTTTAATATTTTTCTATGCGATTACCAGCATTAGTATTTCAATAATTTTTCTAAAGTATTTTATACAAGACTGGTTAGGCCGCTGCGTTTTGCAACACGGTTACGTCGGAGATGAGAGAAATAAAAATAAAATCGGTCATTATTATTGATATATTATATTACATAGATTTTCATATTTTTGATCAGTTCGCTTCGACAATAACAATATTAAACATGCATACGAACGCTAACGTACGCGATTCACTAGTAGTCGCGCTCGTCGTGCCGTTCAGCGTTGTTAGCACGCCAAGGTGGTCATTTCGACGATGATGAGGACGATGACGACGACGAAGACACTGGCGTGAACACTTCGTAATCGGCCACGGTGAAGTTGTAGTCACCCATCAGCGAGTTGCACGACGCGTTGTCGCCGTCGTACGAGTGCGGCAGATTGCTGTAGCTGTCCATGTTCGCGTTGCAATTGTTGGCGATCAGCAGGTCGGCTCCGGCCCCGAATATCGGGCCTATCCTGCGAACGGGACGAAATTACTCATCGCCTAGGTAAAAACTACCCTACACGCGGGCCCGGCGGTTTTGCGAGGCGGCACGCTAAAGTTTTCGAGAGTTATCGACAAAGGCCTGTGTGCATTCGTCGAGCAAAAACGTGGCAGGTCAGGAACGTCGATCCGCTCGTCAACTTACGAATAAGTAAAATGCGCGCTTTTACGACGGGAACAACAAACAACGTTTTCGACTCACGGTTCGCTTCGCGGGGCCCTGATCGTTGTGCCCGGTTCGCGTCACCCCCTTGCGCCGGCCCTGGGTACGCGGCAACCGGGGTTCGGTACACGAAAGGACGCACGTGCTTATGCAAGGGGATGGAACCGGCGGTGTCACACCCTTGCAGAGATCCTCGGTGACCTCAATGCGTGTGTCACAAACCTGGTGATGTTCCATTTCAAAACAGTCAAAACGTTTTTGAAAAGTATGTGAGGACGCACATTTTTCATACGTGTTGTTTAAATTTTGAAAAGTTTCGTTTGTCGATCTCTCCTGTGACGAGACGGTATCATTCAAGGCCAAGACGCTTTTCTCTATTTTCGGAAACCTTATCGCTCATTGTCAAAAATTCATCATGCATTATACTATTATTATGTAGAATATGCTAGATTAAAATCGGGTTTCAGTTCAAATTCTTATCAAATACCTATCGACCTGACTGACGAGCTGAAAGATAAGTATTTTTTGGGTTGATTTCAAAACTAAAAATACGATTTTTGTGAAAATCTGAAAAATTATACTCCCAGTGTGTTATTTGTATAAACAAACAATCAATACCAGTGATTACCAGTTCATTACGAATGAATACCAGTGGACGTTCACGCACATAAAAGGATTATTCCTTTCCTGTTTCATAATAGTATAGTAATAGGAAAGAAAAAAAAAATCTGTCTTGATGAAATCGTCATTTTGTATACAACGTAAATATGGATAAAACATGATACGCAGGTTTGATCACACTTGGAATCATACGTTTGGTTAGGGACTGTTTCATGATTTTTCTCCTATATGCCAGGATACGGTAAGTAATGTCCATTAAACATAAGTTAAAATATAAAATGTGTTATTATTTAGTTTATCGAAACTATGAAAATTGTTTAACGATATAACATTATACCTATGTCTTAAAATTATTGTATATTTACAAAATAATAGGCATTTTGGAAGGAGAGGGGAGGTTATAATCTGTAAACTCCCTTGGCTACGTCACTGTTAGTAGTAAAGTTTGTAGGGTCGGTGTTAACTGTATAATACTATTCATTATACTGACGTATTAATGTATAATGAAGCGCAAGTTTTTCACATTCATTTCACCAACCCTCGGCCGACCTTTAATTGTTTTCCCACCCCGTTTCGGACAGGAGTTTATAATTATTTGAGTGAGGCTTAGCGCGCTAAGAGATTTTTCTCAAATGCATAGAGTCGGTGGGTGGGCATTGAACATCTGTATACATATTATGTAAATACATATATACTCACTCTTGATGGTAACATATAGCGTACGGTTTTTTAACAATATCGTATTTTATCGGTGGGGTGTCTTGAGTGGTGCTGAGCGAAAATAGGAAGCTCTTGTCGGACACCATGTAAGCACCCTTAGTATGACTCTTACCCCATGGCACGTCACTGAATCCTCCACACAGCCATCCGTTCACGCCCTGTTTGCGGAAAATAAATAAAAATCCATTTAACACTCGTACACGGGACGATTCACTTGATCTATATACAATATTTATATATATTATACAGGTTTGTGTGTGTGTGTGTGTGTGTGTGTGTGGGTTTCCGTGTACTTTTAATGCGTATATTATGCGCATTACTTGGTGTCAAATAAAGAATTTACAGACAAAACTCAAACACGGACTAATGGCGGGTCGGTCACCCTTATCGAGTGGGTGTGCAACGGGGTTAAGTGATATTTTCAGAGCGTTTTTCTCCTTGCGCAAACGTATGTAATACAGTATACAATATATTAAACGAATGTAGGTAACATATTTGTAGAGTGCTTCTGTTGTTACAGAACTGTTGTTTGTTACGTATGTATGTGTACGAGTAATCCACCGTTACACTTATAATGCTAACGATTCTTATTCGAATACTTAATGGTAGTTTGAGTATTTTATACCAAAAAGAAATTTTAAGCGGTATACTCGTACATAGAATAATTCTTATTATAATTATTATAATACGCATACACATAGAAGAGACGCCCGAGGATCAAAGGTATGGGTCGAGTTTTGAACGTCGGACCGGAACGAATAATTGTGAGATCCATGGTAGTAAATAGTTGTTTTTACACCTTCGACTGTGAACATAGTTTAATATCGAAAAAAGTAACAGTAATTAACGTTGTTTTCATATTTAATTAGCAGATTTAAATTATCATTATTTTCTCTCAAAGAGAAAATACGAATACATGTATTTATTCGTGTTTGACAGTTCAAAGGACTGTTAATGTGGAAAAAAAAACTCAAAACGTTCAAGAGACTACCAGTAACATAAAGCAAAATGGGGTGCACACGCTGCAAGTGCGTAAACTGTTAAATAGAGACAATTTTTTTTCTACGTTTACAGAAGTGTGAACTTTAACGTATAATAACATATTAACGTAACGAACACAGTGTTGGGTGCCCATCATATTGTAATTTGTTCGAACATATTTTTATAGATTTTTTTTTTGCAGTAAATGTTATTCGACTGTTAATAATATGATATGATGTCGTGCTCTGCGAACTAGGAGTAGATTAAAAACATGCGTTCACGTCCATAAATTATAATCGTGCGCACGTGCAAATACATACGATTGACAGTTAATTATGTCTATAACACTCGTATTATGAATTTACTTTCCACGAAAACCAAAACGGAATATTTACGCAAACAACCAACCATGTTATATGTTAATTTCATAAGGAAAGCACTTTTTAAAAATAACTCCAATAAAGATTATTATACGACGACATCGCTTCCAGTCGAAACACGCCCGCCCACAAATAGCGGTACCCAGTTATCGCCGTACCGGTGTTTAAAGCAACAAGTTTTACAAAAAACACATTTCTACCTGTAATTTCATCTTATTATTATTTTGCTTTTTATGTTTTCATGGGTTAGGTGTTTATCAATGGGGGTTATCTGAGAATTGTAATTTTATCGGGGAATAATGAAAACATTATCAAACCGGATTCGTCTGATGATTTTCAATCTACACGTAATTAATTTTTTCAAAGAGCCTTTTTTTAACGAAAATCAAATTGCACGACGTGCGCAGAAGAAAAAAAATCGAAAGGTTGAAATAAAAAAAAGTTTCATTCTCAAAAGTCTTTAATGTACAAATCAAATTTCGAAAATCGCCGTACCGAACCGTTGTTCATTTCCTAGAGGGCAGGGGAAAAATACGTTTCGCGGATGCGTTCGATAAATTTCAATACATCAATTACCTACCAATACTAAAACGTAGGTGGGCGATATGCCATCGCAGTGCCTGTGAAACGATTCAGCGGAAAATCCGTCGGTGGACGCTCTGTAGACCAGTCTCCAACACTGTTTCACGCTGCCGTACCACTGGTTCAGCACCCGTTGCAGATGAGTCTTGTCCTGCGCCGACCGTGCGGTGTTGCCCGCGTACATATTAATCAGTGCACGTCGATGGCTTACAGCCGAGACTTACCTGACTTAAGATGTGCGACCCGGAAAAGAATTTCAGCATGACCCGTGGCTGCAGACGCTGGTCGTCCGACATCTCTTTGAACTTGTTCGGCAACGCCGCGTAACGGTACCGCTCCAGGGACATCTCTATGGGCACGGCTCCGGTCGGTTCCACTTCCTCCGCGAACACCTGAGAATCTGCGCAGATCGGGACCAACGGATACGATTACACATATTGTTTACGTACCACCGTCGAGGTTTACGTTCTACGGGTCTTGTCACGGGACGACATCGTATCGAGACCGTGTCGCATCAATTACGACGACATGTAGTTTTATACTACTCGTATGCTATCGGTATTCCGATGGCCGACGTGTTCCCGTGAACGCCCATTGGTGGGAAGGCTTTCCTCCTCCCACTATCCTCTGTGAAATATAAGACCAGCAGAAAATCGTTTTCCTCGAGCCTTGACGCAAGTTTATTAAAACGATCTGATGCCGAATGATCAACAAACAGATGATAAGAGAAAACATATTACGGTGTAGATTCTTCTCTACACCGTGCATCAAACCGTTGATAATTATTTTGGACCGATTACCGACCAACGGTATGACCGGTGTTGCTCAAACGCAAACACACGTAAAGTGCATTATGCACTACTATGATAAATGCGATTCTTTTCCTGAAGTTTAAAATTATATTTGAATATACTTAACAACTAGCACGGTTAAAAGGTCGTTCGGTACGCTATGTAGAGTTAAGTTATGGTCTACGATCAACAAAGATTGAAGAGAGGCTGGAATGACTAAATTACTAAGTAAGTTTTTGTTGTGAGGAAATCGGAGAATCTAAAGAAATAGATTTTATTTAAAAAGTTGTTAACACTTTTGCTCTGAAAAAGCTAAATTTACAATTGTTATTTTCAGACTAATATAATATTATTAAAATAAAATATTAAAACTGAATAATTACATAATTTATTTACTCATTGATCCATCCTTTCGTAATGGGTCTATTATTTTTTTAATAACATTTATTACAGGTATTGAATGTACGATATATCTACTTATACTTCTTTAAATACGCATTTGGATAGTTTGTCTCCTGCCCCACTGAAAATTAATTTATAGATGCCCGACTAGAAAAACCTTTACTTAGGGAGTCGATTAAACAGCGACTGTTCTTAGGAGCTACCAATGCACGTGTCTGGGCTAGGACAGTTAAACTACCTACTAGAGGCGTCTCCAGATCTAATACATTCGAACTCCATTGATATAAAAAAATATGCCAAGTACTTTATTATAAATTATAAAATTGATCAATTACTAAGTAAGTTAGTACAATTGTCCCCATTGCCTCTTTCCCATAAAGACGCCCTTGCTGCTCACCCCGTGAAACAACAACGGTAGGTAACAACAGACGAAATAAAACCGAGTTTACCTATCAACAACAGCCGGACATGATTGATGACTCCGGACAGATGCTGGCACACCCTGGCCCGCTCCTCTTCGGTCCAATGAGCTGTCCGTTGCACCACGCCCGCGTGAAATTTCGCCCAGTTCACCACGGCTCTCCACACGTCTTCTTCTTCGAGCGCCAACTGCGAAAATAATACAGCCAACGGGTTAGTGCCATGGAATCCATGGGTCCATCGCGAGAACGATTCGGTGGCGGGTTATTAATTTCACGCTTCAGGCCAGTGAATCGACCGCCTAGATCGTGCGATATATACAGCACTTCCCAAAGTATACGTGACCGAGCCGGACGCGATCGATTAGGTCGACGTAGCTAATCAACTCATTGGCCGAAACCCTTGAACGTGTCATCGGAAATCTGAACCTCAGAATGGACTGTCAGAGCTGACATTCGAAAGAGATAATATTTAAAATGATAACAGACAAGTATACATTGGTTAACTTTGATGATAACAAATATTACGCGAAAATATTATAATTAATATTGTATTTTTCACCATTTATTTCGATTGAAAAGATTACATCTAAATTAATCGTTTCGCATTTTTTTTTTTTTTTTGTTTCAGGGTCTTTTTCGGTGTCGTAGAACGGAATATTTTTCTCGACGACTCGTTCCCCCACCTTTCACCACCGTACTTACGCAGTCCGACGAGATAAGTTTGATCAGCGATTCCTTGGGCAGGTTTAGGAACGTATTGGTCTTCACGCATTTCGCAGCATTTTCGCCGATGAACGACACGCATCGATCTACGAACGACTTCGCACCTTTTCCGCCTGCTAACATAATATTTTGCATTTATGTTTTTGTACATTGTTCCAAGCTTTGTTGTGCACTGCTTCCATGTACCACCCGTGGGCGTATGCGCAAGTCTACGCTACATACGTTTGTTACATTATGACTACAAAAGACGAAATTGGTACTCCGCAACTGAACGAGAGATGCAATAATTTTTAATATTTTAGCGTAAACTTTTAATTAATACAATTTTTTTTTCAAAATAATGCATTATTCTAAATTTTTTTTTTTTTCATTTCAATCACAATAGTATACATTGAATATTTGATGAAAACGATAATCCAACGTTGTATTTTATTTAAATTTAATCGATAAAACATTACATACCTATGTAATTTTCTTAAAAAAATAACATGATTAACAATATTGTATATAATAAGATATTTTAATGTTTCGCCATTTATTCAAAGTTACTTCGATCTATCTATGATGCTATTTACTCTACGATTTCAGATCGATTTTTGTACATTTAAAAACAACGGTATTTACACACGGTTCAAAATTAAAAGCAAAATTGCATTTTTGCCGTTTAGATGGATGAACTAATGAAACTGTTAGACTAATTCTGCAAAATGTTGGTGCATTACACCGTTCGTTCGAACTGTTAATACATAAATCAATATAAACAATAATGTAACTGTTTGTACATTCAAATCGATATACATATAAGAATATTAATATTTCAAAATGGACGAATAAATTATGTAATATGTTAAGGTATTTACTGGAAGCCCTGTCTTGAATGTCCATCGCAGCGGCCAAAAACGTGCAAGCGTTCAACACGGACATGGTCGAGGTCACGTGTTCTTCACAACTATTTTGCAAATCGTCTACGCCCAATTCCTGTGCCAGTGTGAGCATTTCGAAAACTCCGTTGTCTTGCAGAACGATCTAAAGTTCGGAAATCAAAATATTACACTCTAATAACTCTTGTCGACCGCTTTAGGCATGCAATTAATGACATAAGTAATGTGTAGCCCGACGGTTAAATTACATCGTTAACACACCGTCTGGAGTAGTTGAGTTGTGTGTGTGTTAAGGAAATTCCGTTCGTAAAACAATCCGGGTGTGTGGCGAAAAAAAAAAAAAAAAAAACTGCACTCGAGTTGTAGGTATGTAATGGTGCTCGAGATGGATTTAGTTTTGTTTAAAACATTTTCACGTGCTTATAATGGCTCTTTTGTTTAGGGTTAACGTTTTGCGTTACTGCAAACATTTGACAAATTAAACGCTTAATCTACCCGAGTCACGAGCTCGCGAGAGACCTAAGTGGAGCGAAATAAACTTTTGAACTACCGTATCTAATTTTGATGGTATGTACGAACAGTTTTATATGTTATTAACACGACTTTATGGGGCCATTTCCGGACGGATTTGACCGATAACACCGTGTAACAGTATTAATATTACTTTCCGCCCTAAAGACTGTCCTGTAGTCATAATCGACAAAATTTTATTACGAACACGATATAGACGCGTAGAAATATAATGATTTCCGTATCTAAGAAGAAATTACTGGAGATTATCGGATCGCGTAAGTTGTTACTAGAAAAAAAGTAATCGGACCAGTTAATTACAATTGTAAAAAGGATTTCGTCCACTTAAGAACATCGCGGTTCATATGGATGCTATGAAAAAAAAATTAAAAAAACATCGCACCTTACAAATGTGGATACGTTTCACGTGGAATCTAAAATATCAAGGCGTGGACTGTAAACGTTAGGGATGTACAGAGTGGATAATTATTTATAACGGTTTTATCGTCGAAAAATGTTATTACACGCGCTGTGGCATTAATACGTATAATCTATGAAAACAAATGCATAAAGTACCTTTTTATTATTTATCTATGTATATAAATACATACCTACCATGAACAAAACACCAAAAATACACACACAGCCCGAGTTTTCGCGCAGCCGGAGCGAAAAAAAATAATGTGCATAATTTTTCATGGGTGTAAGCTTGAACTTGTGACAATGTACCACGGTCGTAAATCACCATGGCGCGGGAATAATAATTATGAGGGTTAAAGCATACTTTTCGGAGCCCCCGGCACATCCACTAACGTAATAAATAAACACGATTATAATTTTAATGAAAGTATAAATTTATTGCTCTTCTGGGTCACTACCACTATACTTTATATACACGTACTTGCATTGGCTTTTCGTAAATAAACATTGAACAGGTAAATATTAGTCGGGCGGCGTTACTTAACCGTTCTTTGTAGGCACCACTGTACTGTTGTATACGTACCAAATACCCCTACGCATGTTTATTTATAAAATGCGTATCGAAATAAAGTCCGAAGTATGCGATAAAAAGGTTCGAAGGGTCGGGATATATTGTTATAGGCCGCTGACAATTGTTGACCGAAATCGGAACGATCACTCAAGAATTGTATATACGAGCATATATATATATTAATGAACCGTACAAGACGACAGTAAATTATTCGATGTAACGAATCGATATATTAAATGAATACTGCACAAGCGCGGGTTGATGAACGAACAAAGGGAAATTATTCGATTATAATGCGAGTTGTATTGGAAATATTAAAAATAATTCTATGCACAACATTTCCTATTCATACTGCAATTTAATATGATACAAATATGATGTAAATGTGGATTTGATTAATTCGATCAGCGGAGCTAAAGCCATTGTGTTATAATACAATCATTAATCGCATATATTAATTGTTAGTATGTATTTGTATACGAATACATTATCATGCGCGCGTAGCGTAGAATGACGTATGGATATTTAATTAAAACTTTTAACTTTTGTTTCCCTTACCAAAAAACATGTCTATATACATAATACTATTAAGTTGTATTTGTCTTACAGGTTTATGAACGAAATGTTATCGTGACGAAATTTTGATACAAAGTGGTTTCTGAAAGTGCTTTACCAGGTTGATACTGTTAATTTACTTTATACTGTAGGAATATATTCACTAGACACCACCCTACGTTTGTTCACAATCAAAACCATAAATTTTAGTTGTTTTAAAAACAATGAATAATCAATTTTCAAACGGATTTCCATTAACAATTCGTAATGATTATTCGTTTGAAAATGTAGTCTTACAAACATCTAAAACGAAATCAGCTGCTTGTAAAACTGGTATACGTTCGAATAATAATTAGTTTTTGGCTAGACGATAGAACGGAGACATTTATTGGGAGCATTGCAAGGAAGATTCGACCTGTACTTCAAAATAATAAACGTAATTAACAATTCGATGTAAGGATATACGAATCCGTCAATATATAATTATCAAAATAATATCTATTAGAATTTAATTTATAAATATGTATATAATAATGTAAAAATTATAAATTAACGGTTGTAGCACAGCCACGACATAACATGGCGTAAAACTACAGTAATTATAAAACTATAGCGTTAGACACACAGTCATCACAACGTTCATAATAACCACCAAGGAGATATTTTTGTATAAACACTGCGTAAATCATAGGCGTAGTGATACACTTATAAACCAAAGACATAAACCCGTTACATACGCAACATTTCGTTAGTATCAAAGTTTTAAAATACTCGAAATAGTAGTATACGGTAGCGGTAGCGTATTTTCTGTGGGGTGGTAGGGGTCTTGGATCTCGACCCCAATCCAGTAACAAAAAAAAAAAAAAAAAAATAGGTATAAAAGCCATAAATGACTTGCTAAAGAGAAAGAGAACAATAATTTATATCATGTGGTTGTAAATAACTCTTCGTTTGTATTCATAATAATAATAATAGAATAATATACTTTTTAATTCATACCTTATACGTATTTTTTACGATATTGTAAAATCATTTATTTTTTAGAAAAGTTTAAGCCCCCCACAACAGAAAATTTTAAATCACTTCATTGTATACAAGTATATTGTACACGCATGACCAATAAAGGGGACTATACCCCCCCCCCCCTTCATAGCTACGAAACTGGTGCGGGCATACGCATAGACTATAGCACGTACCTTTCCCGTGTAGACGTAATTAATGAACTGTTTGAACGTCTCGCCCTGGAACTGCGGTAACCGGACGGGCGTCGGCGTTCCTGGCGCGGACGGAGACACGGAACAACCGGGTATGCGACATATCTCGCTTCGCTTCACCGATTGAAAACTTTTGCACCTGTAACAGTTTTTATTTATTTATTTTTTTTTTGTTAGTAATATTACATTAACGTGTACACTTATAACATGGTCACGTGTCGATTTTTCACAAACGGTACGCGTAAGACAAAAATGGTGTATATATGTAAACTTATAAATATGAAGGAGGTTCCTAGGACACAGGTCCGCGTCCGTTAGTCGGTTAACACGAATATTATCGTCTGTTCGGTTACTAGTAAAGACCGGATTAAATTGTACTAAAAATATATCAAAATTGCAATGAAAATAATACAATAATTGCATAATAAAATCATAAATTTGCGCTTCAAAAAAGTACAAATTGCATTATAAAATATATTCTTAAAATATTACAAAATGTATAACTAATACTTATTTCCTTACAAAAATGATAGACATTTACAAATTATAGAATCAAAAAATTTTTTTTAAGTATTCAATAATTAAAATATATTATTTTTCTTAATTAAAATTTTTAATTATGTATATTTCTAAATTGTGTTCCTTAAAATTATATCATCGGTTACTTAAGATGTATTAATATAAAGAAAATGATCTTTCAATATCCACACTGGTTATTGGCGAATATTTAAAACAATTAAAAAAATATGGTGTTATTTTTATATTTAAATTAACATTTATTAATAACTTATTACTTTTTATTACAACATTCCGAGCCAAATTTTGTTTTTGTTCGTGACTTTTTGGATTTTCTAAAAATTGTATGCTAATTAAAATGAAAAGTAAACTTTTAATTGTTGTATTCTCACGTTAAAAGTAGTTTATAGAATAACTGACATTCAAAGCCATAAAAATTTAGTCATTCATTTGTTCCACGGTATCACAATATATCTGATACGTATAATGTGACAATGGTATTTTTTTAAACTTTTATAGTAAAATATACACGTGTTATATTATGTAGTATAATTATACATTTTTAAAATCAGAAAATATGTCATTTTTAAATCAACTTTTGCGGTTCCCTGAATACCGTTATATAATCTAAGAATACGAACATCTGAACGAATATATTATATATTTTTGAAGTGACAAGGCAATTTTTAATAGGATTTTATGAAAATGTTTTTATATATTTTACCTCATCATATCTAATATTATATTATACTCATATTGCATACTACATGCGTTCTTCCTATTTAAAAGCACATTACTTTTTTCTATACAAATATCGTATAGTTTCGATTTATTGAAGAAATATTATCAATGAAATATCTTTATCATGTTTTCAAATAAGTTTTGGAACAAAAAACGTTTAAAATAATACTATCATAAGTTAGACAATCGTCTAACCAAATGTTTACATTATATTTTTTATTACCCACTTATTGATGTAACGATTTTATATTTTAATAAAGATCTAGCTATATAAATTAAACCATGCACAACATTTGTTCGTTTATTATTTAAGAATAAGCAAACAGTGAAACGATTCGATAGTTATAAATATACGGATTAAGTATATGTATTTATTAGAAAATGTGATAAGCCTTTAGCTAATGTGTCCTGATTGAAGTGTAAAATTATTTGTCTAACTAGTTATGCCCAAGCACTTTTTGTTCAACAGTACCGAATCAATACTGATTACATAATTAATACTATCAAATCGTTAGTGATTATTCGTCACTTATGAATGTTTCGTTTTTTTTTTTTTTTTTTATTCATAATGCAACAGTCATAATTGTATTGCAAGCATTGAACTCAAATATGAAAATCGAACGAGTAGGCAACTGATGAGTGGCTTTGAATGTATGTTGATTGATAGCAAGAATGAGAAAAACAAAAATAAACAAATTAATGAAAGGAAAATAATTATTTTTATTTATTTTTTATCATACTGATTGTATTAGTTATACTTGCGTACGTATTCTATATACATATAATAGTAGAGGCGCGGAGGCGTAAAAATTAACCCGTGCAGCCCGAACACAATATATGTGTGTGCGCGTGTGTATCTCACGTACACACATATAAACGTGCCAGTAATGATGTTTGTGTGCGTAAGAGCGGAAATTCACCGAGCTTGAAGAACCCGCGTGGTAAATGAATAGCTTTTTGCATTGTGCGTTGTGTTTCACTAAAAGCAATATTTTAGAGGCTTATACGCACACGCACACATGCACTCGCATACACACTCTTACATTTACATTTACGAATACACTGGGACGGGGCCATTCATCATTTAAAACGTTCCAAGTACACGACCGTAATCCGGCCAGAAGCAACCAGGACACCCTGGCCCGGAGCCCACGAGCACTCGGGAAGTGCCCGTTTCTAACCCTTTCCGCCGCAGCACATACCTCCTGCCCTCATTACCGCATACACTCACGGGTCCTCCCCGAAAGACCGCACCGCTTCCCTGCAACCCTTCCCGACCACCGGCATCACCTCTGTCGCCGCAGTCAAGAGTTATTATACCATACACGTGTACACGTAGACACGCGTATTGCTTTTTGGTGTGTATGGTATTGTTCACGGTGATTTTCGTTTTCACGAGTGTGTTTTCTTTTTTAAAATGTTTATTATAAGTTCCGAGGCAACGACACGCGGCGAGTAATAAAACGGATATATTTTTTCTTCTGACCGACGAGAAGAAGGCAGAACGTACGTGCGTTCTTATACATGTACCCTAAATTAACTTCTAAGGTTGTATAATTGTTGAGTTGTATTAGTTGTAACTTGGAGCAATCAATAATAAAAAAAAAAAACTTCTAAAGTGTTCTAAGTATTCACGGGTATAACGAATACATGTTATACGTGTATTCAGGTATTACACGTGTACCGTATGCGAAATAAGAAATTGCATGCGTGCGTGCGTGCGTGCGTGCATGTGTGTGTGTGTGTGTAAACTCGGATAAAACGTCGTTTTTTTTTTTTTTTTGTTCGTAACACACTGCTCTACTTTACATAAACACATTCGTATGCGCGTATATGCATTACGCCGACAGCCTATATGTATTTTTCTTTATGATCTAAGTAGCAGGTCGTAAAGGTTGCAGTGTGTGCGTGCACGCGTGCCCGGCTTTAATACAGCGTGTGCACACGAGAACAAAAAGATCCTTGTATAACTTATTCCTTTGACTTTGACGGGAGCCGCGCGTCATTATCAGTGGAAAGAGGTATTAAAAAACTTGGGACTTTTTTCAAGAGCCCCGAGGGAAATATATGTATATATTATATATATATATATATATTTTAAATATGTCTTTGCTCCTTACGTACGTGTGTGCTCGCGCGCGCGTACATAATGATACTCTTCTACGGGCCTTTTGTTCCCCGCCCTTTATGGAAAAACTCTTTTGATCTTTCAAAGGTGACAGTACGCGCGCACTTCGCCCCGATCCGGCGGGTATTTCGAAAATAATCAGACTGGTTCAATTAGCCGGTGGTCTTGAAATTGCTACCAACAACGTTAATTATTGTACAGTCGGCACAAAAAAAAAAAAATAATAATAATAATAAATATGGAACGGCGACATGCAACCCTTTTGAGCGCGAATGCACTGCCGTATATTATGCTTTGTTGACGCCGGTACAATGTAAGTAGGCGCGTTTTTCTCGTTTGATATAAAGTAGATACCTATCCGTTTCTCTCCACGTCGCTTTTGTTCTCGTTTTTTCTATCGCTCGCCTAGAAACACGAGCGTACAATATACATACATAAGTAACCCACTCTACTATGCATATACTATGAAATTTCAAACGGATGCAACCGCCGCAGAGTACGTTGTACGGTTTTCAGTCATGTTTTCAAAAATGTAATGAAACCGTATTCGAGATTATTATTGCTATTTTTGTTTCGAACGTAGACGAAAAATTTTTGTGAATATTACGTATTTGTTGTATTTTAGTACAATTTTTTTTTTTTTTTTAAGTATTTTACTCGTAAAGATGATATTTTTACGGAATATATCTTATTATTTATTTGCGTTTTACGGTTCGAAAACGGCTTTTTTGACGTACAATAACGTTATGTTCTACGCGGATGAGTTTTTGAAATTGTCCAGTAAAACTGCTCGAATAGCCCGTGTTTAGATCACAACTCACTACCGTCGAATGAAGTTGTTGTTTTCAACCAACATTTATCGCATAAAACATAGTTCCACGAATATATGGACACTGTTTATTTCAACTTGTATCGACTAATTCATTATGCTATTGGCCCCCCTCAATTGGTTATTTATTCGACTGATCTGCTGTGACCTTTTTAATTTCTCATCGGTCGTCTAATTTTAATGGTGGATTTTGTTCATACAGATTTGCACTTAAATGTTTTCATTGATTGCGACCGTGACTTTTTAGATTAGTGTTTTTATACTTAATACTTCGAATCGTATACAATACAACGGCGCACTAAAATACGATTAATTTGTACAACACAATGATGTACAATTCATTATAAATTAGTTATGTATAAGGTATTTAAAAATAATATTTCAGTACGGTTTTCGTCATATTCAACGATATTAAAACGTTCCTCGTGTTTCCGCGTAAATAATCACAAGTTAATCACATAATTCCACAACATTATCAATAACGTTACATATATCAATAATGGTTTCGGCATTAAAAAAAAATTCATCTTTACTAGTATTTTTTTCCTTCAGATATTGTCGCGAATAATCTCGGTATCTCGGAACAGTGCGTTTTATATTCGTGATTAAAATCAACCGATGATTTTTCGAACAGTGATTGCCAAACCGTTCCAGAGCAGTTAATTGTATTTATTCAACTGCTTACGTATTAATTGTTCCGTTTAAAAACTGCGATTGAACAACAACGTTTCTAATCGGACGTTTTCCCCGATCCGACGAGGATGTTAAACCCACGACGGTCTTCGGTGTGCACGCGGCGTTCGGTACTCGCGTTTTCGGTCGACAATCTACACTAACGCGTATTATCATTACGATTATAATAATTACTATTGTCGTAATTGTTCGTGATCGAACACTTGCCGTTGACGTTTCGAATGATATCACGACTGTCACTCGACCCGTCGCGGCAAAGGTAAGAACCGATTCGGACCAGTCACTTTTTATCATCGTGGTTCATCGAGTTTATTTGTTTTAACCGTTCGTCGTCGCTGCCGCGGAATGATTTCGTAACATTACAACAACAGTACAGTAACGGACGCTGAACGACTCGTCGGTGTTGTCTCGCATTGTGTTGGAGTACAGAAGATAATAAAAGAAACCGAAACGAGTATGACGGCTACTACATTTTTTCTTCTCACGGACAGCCCTAACCCCTCTGCCACCCACTCAATACCGCCCGCCGAATATATTTTAATTCAATTGTCTAACGCCCATCGACGAGCGTCGGCTTATGATGGACGACGGCAAGACAAAGTACGCATCGAACACTTTTGGTACTCGGCACATGAACAATAATAGTACAAAGAAAGTGCAAACGAGAATGATAACGACGACGAACGCACTACCCGTTCCTATTTCGGACTATTCCTGTGAGGAAATTGTTCGGAGCAAAATTATTTTTCCGTTGCAGTACTGCGAAAAATAAAGAATAAACATAAATGTATGAAAAAAAAAAAACAATCAACAAAAGAAGAATGTTTAATTTGTGTCTAATTTCAAACACAAAATAATTTTTAGTTACATGCATACTAATTATATTTTTACTACGATATATATATTTATTTATTTTTATTACTCGTTAGCTGTTACTATACTCCGTGTGCATCAGTCTTTACGCCCTTATTTGTTCTGTGTGATAATGGATAAAGTTATGAAAGGGCTATCATGGCGTACGAGGTTTGCTGGAAGATAATCTAGAAAAAGTTAACAGACGGGTCGATAACTTTAAATATTTAAGATCATTTGTACAAAAGGACGAGGGCTTTTACATGGATGTTAAATATAGGATTGAGTGCTATTGGATAAAAAAAAGAGAGAAACGTCAGGCGTTTTATGTGATAAAAGAATTCCAATGAGGCTGATAGGTTCATTTTACAGGAATGTAGTGAGACCAACCATGTTATGGTATATGGTTCGGAGTGTTGGGCTGTTGATAGGAGAATATAACACAGTATGAGATTTAAGAAAATAAGAATGCTTAGTTGAATGAGTGGAGTGACAATAAAAGATAGGATAAGGAAGGGACATATAAGAGGTAATATTGATGTAGCGTCGATAGCGGACAAGATGAGAGAAAATAAACTGAGATGGGCTTGTAAAGAGGCGAGATGAAACAAAAGCAAGGTATGAAAATGAATGTTGAAGGGAAAAGAGGAAGAAGAAGACCAAAAAAAGATCATTGGATACGACTGAGAATGATATGAGGACTGTTGGTATGTACGTTGGCGATGTAGAAAATCGAGACGAGTGGAGATTTATGATAAGGTTGGCCGACCTTAAATAGTTGGGAGAATTGTGAAAGAGAAGAAGATCAATCATCATATTTCAAAACAATGTTGCGTGCCGTCAAGTCGATCGTTTTGTAATGACGATAAATGGAAAGGTATTCAAATAACAACTACATATTTAAATTTAACTACTTTTTTCTTATTATTATAAGATATTCTCAGTTCAATAAAGTACATCACTGGTCCATCGAAATTATTCTCAGGCCAAACATTTAATTAATTTAGTTAACTGCCGTAAAGGTGCTTACTACGATCGGACTAAAACGCATATCAAAATGGGTATGTTCAGGAGCCCTTATAAACCCCGATTTCGTGTGAACTCCTTATCGCTCTTTGTCTCATCACTGACCGACACAGTATGTGGCTAACGATATGTGGTTTCCATACATGAAGTTGTTTTCCTGACAATCCAGAATGTGACTAATGTCTAATCATTACTCAGCGCCTATCCATAGATTATTTATTACGTATACCTATTTCAATATTTTTATTCGTACGATAATATTTTGTATGTGGTCCACACCTACTCACTATTGTGTACCCATGCACTTATCAATATTTTAATATATAATATGAGTGACCTGTTAACTATTGTGTTTCTATCGTTTCTATTTATGTTTACGGATTTTTAAGCATATAAATTTATCCATTATAAGTGTAAGCACTGGCTGTGACACCCTTTTACGTGTATCCGTAGTACGTTATATATATATGTCCGCGGCTACATAAAATACATTTTAAAAACTATCAAACGATTAATGCTCGTAAATTAATATATAAATAAGTAAACAGATAGTCTCTATGTGTATACACAGAAGTAATAATTTTGGTGCGTGATATATTCACATGCGTAACAGTGGTATGCCGGTAGCTGCTCTAATGTGTGTAGTCGTCCATGAAGTATTCGCACGTGTTCGTCAAACCGGTTAAAACCGCAGAACGCATAACGTCGATCTACAGTAGATTACAATTATAAGAGGTTACAGATACGATTCGTTTGCAGCCAAAAGTTAGTTTTATACGAATCTGAATAACTGTTTTTAGTTTAAACATGTTTTCGGTGTTTCACATTTCAACAGTCATCCGTTTATTAAGAAAAAAAACACAAGTTTAATTTCGATTCATTAAAATATTTATGTATATATTTTTATTTGCATAGTTGATAATTTAGTTTTAAAATACAATTTTATTGGTATAAAAACTGAATAAATAGTGTCGCACACGCCAGTAATACAAATGCAAATGGCTCACTGCAACAACAATATAAGCAGTCAAAACAATTTTTAGGGCGTTTTTACGAGTCGTTGATAGCTTCTTATGTTATATAGATCGTGGATTCATGAAATGCCGATGTCCATGCATTCATACTATTGTTCGAGTATGAGGTCACGTTCCCCCTAACTGTATCACTACAAGATTGACGTACAGTGGTCGTCGCTTATTAGACTCACGGTTAATTGACTCATTCGCTTATTAGACTCAAAACGACTGTTCCCGATTTGCATGTATACTAACACACAGCAAAAAAATCGTCTATTAGCAGTGGCGTATTTAAGGGGGGGGCGATGGGGGCAATCGCCCCCTCCCCCGAGAATTTTTAGACCAGAAAAATTTTATATAACTTATGAGTATAGGGTATTTGAGTATTTCATTAAAAAACAAAAATTCCGAAAAATTGTGTTGATGATAACAAATTATTGGTAAAAATCACGGTTATCTAGATAACCATGGTAAAAATGTAGATACATTTTTCTTTGTGGTACACATGTCGTATATATGTATTTATATATTTACATTGCTTAAAATTAAGGACTTGTTCTTTTTCTTAAATTACATTAAAAACAAACTTATAATTCATCTCTTTGCTTATTTTTGTTGCTTTTTTTTGTTAGATTGAAAACATGGTTAAGATCCAAAATAGGACAAGAACGCTTGACTGGTTTGGCTTTGCTAAAAATACATCATACTATATCAATAGATGATGTTATAAATAGATTTGCTAATAAAATAAATAGAAATATAGATTTTGTTTTATTAATAATGTTGCTTAATATGTTGCTTTTTTTATCATATTTGTTTAACTTATTACTTTATAGGTTATACAGGTGCAATATAAAATGCATTATGTCTTGGTAAGTTTGTGTGAATAGTTGGGTAAACTCTTTTTAAATTCGCCCCCACCGACATGAACTCTCAAATATGCCACTGTCTATTAGGCTCACACACCGGTTA
This sequence comes from Sipha maydis, assembly GCA_034509805.1. Taxonomy (NCBI): domain Eukaryota; kingdom Metazoa; phylum Arthropoda; class Insecta; order Hemiptera; family Aphididae; genus Sipha; species Sipha maydis. The sequence goes on from JASXSY010002189.1 coordinate 29,548, forward strand.
AATGAGTCACTTTAAATTAGATAAATTAATATAAAATTCTACATATGTCCAATAAGTACAAGTAATCATGCTATAAATATATATCATAAATATAAGTATCGTAAATATAAGTTTACGATACCGGTTTTTTTGTCTTATCGTGGATATAAATTATATTAAAAATAAAAAATCGAAAATGTAGCTATGTATGTAATTCGTTACTTTATTACCATATTTTATTACATTATTTTCAATCAAACAAAATATTTTCTATTAAATACTAATACTTAATTTTATTACAACATAAAATATTGCTAAAATCTCAATAAATATTATTTCAAGTAAATAAGTATTTTTTTTTTGGGGGGGGGGATATATAATTTGGGTCTTTCGCCTTATCGACTCATTCGGTTAATAAACTCAAATGACCCGGTCCCAAAGTAAGTCTAATAAGCGGCGACTACTGTATAATGGTTGTAATAATCATTAAATAATCAACATTTCGATGAATTGTAATAAACCTATATGTAGTAGAAAAAAATATTGTAAAAATTTCGTAAATTGCGCGAATACTCGACAATGCCCGATAAAACATAAATAATCAGAAACAATGTTTTCTTGTTTTACGATTTTTAAAAATATTTATGCCTCCCGTCTAATTTTGTCACGCCTTTGTAAAAGGGTGCTCCTCCCACGTTGAGAACCATTGATTTGGAACACGAACACGTTGTGATGGACGGTCGTATAGGTTTTTATTCTAAAGAATTTTATGCTTCACAAGTGAACCTAAGCATGTATTTTATCTCGGTCCATATGCGCGTGGTCCGTCGGTCACGATGCGTTTGAGATCGTCCGGCTAGTATAGGATGCGCGCGGCTGAGATAAAACGGCTTAACGACAGCGTTACACGGTGTTCGGTCTGGATTGAAAATCGTACAATACACGCGATGTATACACATTTTTACGCGCGATTTATTTATTTAAAGACGAATCGGAATCCCGACTATAATCACCCTGTAAATAAACCGTAAACGAAAATAAAATAAACAAATGAAAATAAAAACGAATGCAATTACGGCGAAGGCGTCGCGCTCGCAAACGTACGGCTTGTGCTAACCCGAGAGGAAATTATAGATTAGTGCAAATATTGAATCTGGCCGGGGCCTCCGTTCGAACGGGAAAATGTTTTATCTCGAGTGCCGACGACGCTGCAGCAGCCCGGAATTTTTTACGCTCAGGGACGACAATTCGACATGTTTGCTTTTTCGGGGACGTCACCCCGCCGTGCGCACGAGCAGGACGTGTATGTATTCTGTCAACCCTCCAGCGGGTACGCGCTGACGGAGCGCAAATAGGTTTTTTGCCGTAGACGAGCGTCCGCTGCTGCGATTTTTCCATTTTTTTTTCCTTCCACTTCAACATTTCCTCTCCCCGCACAATTCGAACGCGCTCGGAAATGAGAATCCGCGTCGCGAACGGAAATCGGTTTTCCGCAGAATGAAAAAATCCAATTCGGCCCGGCCGTATATATATGATGTGCACATTATTATTATTATATTATACAAACGGATTGTACACTCGGTAATGAGCGGTAATGGGGCAAAACTAAAAAAAAAAAAAAAACCGCCTTAATTTTTTCCTATTGAGTCGGGTGACGTGGTTAGATCTGCAGCACGGATGACAAGTAAATGATGCATTCTTACGGTAACATAAATTGTCATAGGAACAGGGCTGTCAAGAGATTTTGAGTGCCCCGGGAATGATCGGTTCCAGGCCCCCTTGCTTTTGTTTGGCCAAGATACATACTACTTGTACATACTTTAGTACAATAAAAATATTAAAATTTGCATTTTATGCCACGGTGAATGACATAATAAAATAGTTTTGTAAAAAAAAGCTGAGACGACGGGCCCTTTCAGAGGTACAGGCCCCGGGGCTCTAGCCCTGCATAGGAATAGTATTGTTTGAACACGCTGGTTTCCAGCTATTTCAATAACGTACGCGCATACAGTTGGTGGCAGTTTAAGATGCACGTTACCGAGAACGCGTAGGAGTGTAATATTTTGGCCGCGATCCTGTCGGACAAATATTTTTTCGCGATCGACACTTCTACCGTTAACGGTCGCTGTTAGCAAATAAAACCATTTCCGTGTATGCCTCCGAAGTTGAAAGTTGAACTCCCGGCGCGAGAAGATTTCTACCGTTCCGGCGTCACAAGAACTCGACGTCAGTTTACATTTACCCAGAAGATTGGTGTTGAACTAAACCGAGGACAGTCGAAGGCTGCTATTAGATGCAGTTATGTTGTAGAGCGCGGGCAAGTATATTTACACATGTATAGTGGACTTTACGATTGAAAAAAAAAAAAATACCCCGTTACGCTATGCGTACGTCAAAAAACGCGTAACTCGAAAAGAGAATATAAAACCGATTATTCGCCATAAGCATTGCGTGTCGGTGTATTTGTATTGGCGACCGTGCGCCTACATTGGATAGTAATCGATTTTATTGCGGTCGTCCCGTCCGAGATTTCGTTTTTTTTCGATAAAGTTCGTAACACGTGCCGTAGGGAACACACACGCGTACGTTACAGAGACAACGTGCGGCTGAACAGCAACGGTTACACTTCGGCGGCAATACAGTCGGCGGCAATACAGTCGGCGGCAATACAGTCGGCGGCAATACAGTCGGCGGACAGTTACGACGGCGACGGAATCGTGTGCACAGCGGGTTGGGTAATTCGAAACGTGCGTACAATGTACTTGCGAAAAATACACACTCAAACGCGGAATAATGTTCACAGAAATCAACTGCAATACGTCTTAATCCAGTACAACGTGCTCGAAACCGTTAATAATTTCGTTCGGAAATGCGCAAACACTTGACGTTATCCAAAATGGCTATTTTTAATTTACCCGAACAATATTTCTATAGACTCGCGTCGGATCGACAGATATTTTTGTTCGATCTCTACTTTGACTTCAGTGGGGCGTGCCTGGGATAAGTTGAACATTAAATTAGTTTTCGTCCATGCGAAATCGTAGGGTTCGTGTTCCGTCACTTGGTCGGCGCAATATACACGTTTTTGGTGAGAAAATCACTGCGCGGTAGTACAGCGCTACACCAGCGTTTCCCAAAGTGTGTTCCATGAAACTTAAGGGCTTCATGGAACAGTATCAAGTCTTCCGCGAGGTGAATATTGAGTGTGGTAATTGTAATGAAAAAAATTATCCCGAACTATTTTTAAAACATTACTTAGAACACTTATTAGTTTTACAATAAGTAATTGAATAATCGAGGTTGATTGGACTTTCGTTGGGGTTCCACGAAACCCAAATTATTTCCTGTGTTTCTGTGGTCGTAAAAGTTTGGGAACTGTTGAGCTATACACGTGTACGTATACACAGACGACAATAGCAAAACAATAATATTTACCGCGTGCTAATGTTTGGTCGTCTGTTAACGTCGGACAATTGTATTATTAATTCCCTCTTGCAAAAAAATAATTGTTTTACACAACATAATTATAATAACTACAAATATAATACATTTAATTTTAAAAATTATAAGATTGCTTTTTACTGACAATTAAAATTGTTACACATTATTTTGATTATTGATTTATTTTTTTTTTTAACTATAAAATGTATAGCTGATAAAGTATTTCTCTTATTTAATAATAAAATAACTATATCAGCTATCTTCATTACTCGAGAACTCGATGATTCTTTTTCTACAATTTTTTCTCCTTTTCAAAATTTTTGTAAAGAATTTGTTTAACATAACAACTTTTGATGCTTCAAAAGGAATTCATAAAATTGTTAACAAATTTAATTTTTATAGCACTGTTTCACAAACAATCATCAATCTTATGATTTCGATATGTTTATAGTTAATGGTTTTTGGTATAAAAAAGTTTAATATTAATTTCAAAAATTTGCAAATATAATGTTATAATATGGAAATAGCGGGATTAAAACGGGACTATTTCTAAAAACGAAATAAAAAATGTCCCGTATATATTTTATCGCGACATCGGGATACGATTATCAAAATACGAACAGACAATCCCATTTTAAACGGGACATATGGTCTACCAAAATATAAATCAACTTGTTTGTTTACGTACTAATTGGTTCGAAAAATTGACATTGATCATCTGGCTTCAATAAATAATATATAAATAATTACTACGCAATAATATGTAATATCAAGTTGTTTATTTGTCATGATAAAATTTGCATTTTAACGGAATCGAAATCATTTCTATCGTTTCATAAATCGTATTTCAAACTTTGAATTGAGGATAATTATAAATCTGAATATGAAAATGGAGCGTTTACCGAGGAATTCGCTCTTGTTCAGAACGGCCGTTTTCGCGAACCGGTTATTTTCCAGTGCAGTGGAATGCGCCAATTTTCGGAAAACCGCCAAGAACTTTTGCAGTGGAGTGATGGCCATTGCCTTGGCGTGTCCGTTGGTTTTCAATTGTATATTGTTAGCAATTGTTCATGTCTGGGTGAAATTAAACGCAATCCTAGTAAACACCGCGATTACATAATACGGGTACATGTAATGTATATGTTATTATAAAACACGATAAATGATTCCAGGCAATGTTTAACAATAACGAGTGTCCAGAGTCGTGTCATACAAGCGAAAATGTAGAACAGGCCAATTCGGAAGGACACGTGGTAAAATTACGTTTTACGATAATGATATATGATCGTACGTGAAGTTGCCCCTTTAACCTCGTCCCATTTTGTCTCATCGGTTTCGAACAAATAGCAATTATAGCAAACTATTTTCAATTAATTTTAAATAATTTTAAATGTAATTTTGGAATTTCTAAAACCCCCAAGAAACTCGAAAAATCAATATCAAAATGGAGGTCAATTTTACACTGCCCCTCACCCATTTCGTTCAATTAGTTTCAAACTAATTCTAAATAATTGTAAATTAATTGTTGTTTGTTTGTAACCGACAGGACAAAGTGATAGGAACGGTGGGAGGGAAGAGGGGGTCAAATTCACGTACGTAAGATATGAGGGTTAGTTTCGTACAGCTTTTAATCGAGAACAAATTTTAACTAAAGTTCAAGCACGGCCCGTGCAGAACAGTAATGGAACCGCGGAACCCGAACGATTTTGATATTGTAGACTTGATGAACGAAAGATACAGTACGAAATTAGAACTCATGAACAGTAAGTGTTATTAAAACAAAAAAATTAAAATATTAGTAGCGAATACAATATGTAATACTATACTATGATCAAGTTCGGTGGTGCATTAAACTAAATTTTGGTGAGAAACAAAAATGCATACACGGTACTCCCCTCTCTCTTTCCCGCATTGATGGTTTTATATAACCCTTCAAATAATAAAATTATATATTTAAAAAAATAAGCTAAGTTTCTGTTTGTGCAGATATTGGTAATTCGTATGAAATTAACTAGCTAATCTATAACACACCAATGATATATTTTTACAAATCGCCCATCCCCCCCCCCAAACTCTCGTCACAAATTGAAATAGCAATTGTTCCAAAATATTACCTTCGCTCCACCGCCGACCTTATTCAATATCGTATTGTTGTGTGCAGCGGAATTCAAGTGTACAAATATGGAACTAGAAATTAAGAATATTTTAAATGAAAACCAATTGCTGAAACAACGGATACAACAAATGGAAGGTATCGTAATACTACATTATGGTGTTGGTGATGAATTTAAATACTAGAAATTATACACAGTAATATTTTTTTTCTTCTTCTTTATTTTTTTAAACGTGTAGAAACACGTGAGCAAGAAATTTTGAGCTACAGGACTGCCGAAACTGCACTAAATGGTAGGCGACTAAATTGTTCTTCATAAAAGTCGTAAATTACTTAAATATTACACGAAATAACCGAATTCAATACTTATGTGAAAATAATATTTAATACGTTTTTGGTGTTTAGTGGAATTAAAAAACATTAAAGTTCTTATGGACAAAGAATTGTCCGATTTTCGAGCAAAAAATGAACAGATGGAACACAAGATAAAAACGCTGGAAGGTTTTAAAATATTATATTAAAAATTAACTCGAATGATTTTCGTTTTATATAGTACCATTTTTTTGTTTTTACGCTTAGAAACGCGTGAGCAAGAAAATTCAAGCCACATCACTATCGAAACAGGAATAAATGGTAAGCTATTAAGTTTTTGTCATAAAAATCGTGAAATATTTAATATAACATGAAAAATCCAAATTTAATATCAATGTAAAATTAACACTTAAAACGTTTTCGATTTTTAGTGGAATTGAAAAATATGAAAATTTTTATGGACAGAGAACTGTCTAATTTACGAGCAAGAAATGAACAGATGGAACACCAGATAAAAACACTGGAAGGTTTTTAAAAATTATACTTTAAATTAATTCGATCGCTTTTCGTTTTACACAGTAGGTTTTTTATTTTTTTATATTTAGAAACACGCGATCAAAAAAATTCGTACTACAAGACAATCGAAACAGGAATAAATGGTATACAACTAAGTTTTTGTCCAAAAAAAATAATCGTGAAATACTTAATATTACACGAAAAACTCAAATTTAATATAAATTTAAAATTAATATTAAATACATTGTCGGATTTTTAGTCGAAATTAAAACCATGAGAATTCTTATGGACAAAGAACTATCTGATTTACGAGACAGAAATAAACTGATGGAACGCCGAATGAAAACTCTAGAAGGTCTTAAACAATTTTCGCGATAGTTTTGAAAAATTATAATTATCGTAACACGTTATACATACTACTTTTTTTTTTTTTTTGTTGTGTGCATAATTTAGATTCAAACTTAGACTTAGCATTGGATCAAAGAAAAACAATGAATTACCCAAAAAACTGGAAGGTATTATTGACGATTTACATTTACAACCAAACAATGATCATTGTAGTTAAAAATTCTTAAATTTTAATAATTAGACAGTAAAATGATTTTATAATTTAAGTTAAATAAATAGGAAACCCAACAGTAGATGTTCAAATGCTTCGTGAAAGTTTTAAACACGCAGACCGAAAGCCTGAAAAATACTACGGATATGATATTTTCTGAAAAGAAGTCAATCATGCGGTCGTTTAAATATGTAAACCAAGAAATTATCGGTTTAAAATCTACAATTTTCAAAGTCAAACGTAAAACACTTTATATTTTTTATATTTTTATTGTTACGGAATAAAACGATAGCGAAACTAACGGTAGAAATTCAGACCCGGCTTAAGGGGTAGGTAACGTAGGTTCACGCATAGTGCAGCATTTTTTCGGGACAATTTTTATATATATAAAAAAAAAAATATTTGATGTGATATTTACTTGTAAGGGGCGGCAAAACTAAATTTTACTTATATTTGTTTAAACACTTGAGTCGCGCCTGTAGAAATGTAACGAAAACCGTCCGATTCTAGGCAATTACAGAAACAAAGATAAGCTCAAAAACGATATTGACACAATACTGACGAAATTTCACAGTTTCGTTTACCATATCAATCACAAATTCGAATGCCTAGAAAATAGTTTATCATCGATTACGAGTAATAAATTATTGTAATATTCGATGTTGATCTATAAGTTTATTCTAATCGCTGTTTGTTACGCGTTTCAAAACCATTCCGTACGACGGCGTCATCATAGAAAATACGAACAAGCTTAATCGTAAATACGACAATCATAAAATACAACTCGAAAGGATTGAAAGTAAGAAACTTGATACAATATCTATGGGTTGTGCATTATTTTTAATATCCGAATTTTCCATATGTATGTGGTCCGATTTTTACAGAGGATATGAAGAATTCATCGATGACATCGAGTCTAGTGATGCCTTTCCAGCAATAGCCGATGAATGTTCTTCTAAGAAATAATAATCACCCGACAACGAAGGAAAACTATACGGTGCTATACATTTTAGGCTGGTGTCACACGAGCATACAAAATGCGCACGTTTACGACTGACGTACTTTTTAACGCGCGTACTAGAGTGAGCACACGAGCGTTGGTATGACGTCCGTTGAAACTAAATCTATTGGAATTGCTACTAAAATTGCTACTTTTATCCATGCCCCATTCTTTTTAAGTTCATCTTTATAGTCTTCATCAGCTGTATTCCACAAGACTTTATATTTTTGGACCTCACTAATTAACAATTCGTTGTCGATACTTGACATTTAAAAAAAAAAATAATTTTATTACGAAATAATACGAATAATTTCAGTACGAACGTAATTTCAGGTAATAGTATTTACTTCAATACCTACGTCCGTACTTTATGAGAACGTGTGTCAACGTATATTTGAATGTGTATAATTCTAAACGCGCGTTGTTTTTAGAGCACATTGCTCGTGTGACCACTCCTGTAAGCGATAATGTAATTCTACGATGTACGTCAAAAAGTACGCGCGTACCAACGCATTTTGTACACTCGTGTGGCCCCAGCCTTAATTACGTCGTAAAATGTTTAATTTTTTTTTTCTGCTTTCTTTCTGTATTCATTCAACGGATGCAAACATTTTATGTGTATATTTAATCAGTATAACGGTAGTTATCTCTTTTACTTTTAAATTCAATTAACACGCACAGATATTTATTTGGCCCTTATGATCTTAAGCTCGGATACGTCATAATGTGTTTTTTCATAAAGTTATTTCCGCTCATTCCAAAGACGATACGATATTCAAAATAAGGGTTTACTCTCGATTCCACGGAAGAATCAGTTCTCCATTAAATAAATACTTAATGATTTAATCAACAAAATAGTGTAATTTGGGAGATGATGAACTGTGGCAAAATTAACCATTTTCTAAAAGTCGATATGTTTACTGCGGCAAGAAAAAATTAACATTATACAATCCGCGACTATACCGATAGGATACATTACACGAGCTGCGCTAATTTATTTTATATACCTACGATATTATAAACTATAAAAAACCTAAATCATATATACCTACCTATGTGTACCTTTGTACGTATATCATTTAATTAATTGTGTTATGCTGAGTAGAAAATGGTAAAGTAAATCCAAATGCGTATTTAAGTTTTAACAAAAGCCCTTTTAAGCCCTCTCAAGGGCGCATACACCCTTTGTGAAACTTTATTTCTTCGAACATATTTTAGATGTCTCAAATTTTGAATTTTAAATTTCTATAAAATTTAAAGATAGCCATTTTATAGAACTTAAAAATGTTTTCGATCATTTTAATATATCGTAATTGAAAATATCAGAATCGGTAATATAAGTGTATAAAATGTTTTATACTTAATACATATAACACGTATACGTATATATAAAACGTATATGTTTCATTGTTGAAATTCATTTTTAAAAAATTAAAAATACTTCCTATTTCAGATATTAAGTTAAGGTTTTAATTGGTATACATAGTAAAAATATAATAGGTGAAAAATGTTCATATGCATGTTATAAAACAGAGTTTATAATATACGCAATACGTATAATATCACATGAATAATACATATAAAACGCTTAAAATTACTAAAACGTAAAATATGTTTTGTTTTTGAAATTCATTTTTAGAAAATGTAATATATTTCCTATTTTGGATATTGAGATTTCAATTTTTATACTTGGTAAAAATATATAAAGTAGTTAAAAATAATATATGTTACTAAAAGAATCTTTTCCTATTCAATTTTCTTCTCTCATTTTTCTAATCTAAAAAATTTCTATAGGTACAGAATATAATACATATATTATTACATTGATATAAAATAAACTTTACATGTTGCCAAAAATATTTAAAATTTTATAAATATCTATGTCTAATATCAGTGTCTATAGCAATTTTTTTTATTATTTTTTATTTAGATAAATTAGAAAAAATGAGAAAAGAAAATTGTGAAAAAAAAAAGATTTTTTTTTGTAACTTATTTAACATATATAATTTTTAACTACCTAATATATTTTTATCAAGTATAAAAAAAAAATCTTAATATCTGAAATAGGAAATATTTTAATTTTTCTAAGGGTGAATTTCGAAAATAAAACATATACGTTCAATACATATTATTCGTGAGATATTATATGTGCAGCGCATAGGCGTGTGCACGGGTGCAGCAAAAGGCTCATGTGCTGCATCTGCCACATTTTTGGGTCGATTGATTGGTTTGTGAGTCGGTCGGGCCAATTCATTATTTAATAATTTAATATAAATCAAAAGTAATCTTTATTTAATTAAGAAAAATATATAAATAAATTGACTAATTATTCTATGGTATTGTTATAGAGCTAATAATGTCTGATAGTAATTGTAACTTGGTGTTTTCAAAAGCTGTGAATAAATGTAAGGAAATACGCTTACATTTGTCAATTGTTAAAGAAAAAATGATTACACTATTAGAGACACTTTGGTAACAATAACACAGCCTATATATAATTTGATCAATCATTTTAACTGTTCAACAATAATTGGGCCGATTGTTAAAAATGGGCTATTTAATTTTACATGCTACATCTGCAATTAAAGTCTGCGCACGCCTATGGTGCAGCATATATTACCAACACTGTTTATATAACGTGCATATTTAATTTTTAGTATCGAATATATTTTTACTATGTATAAAAATTAAAATCATATATTAATAACTGAAATAGGATGTATTTAAAATTTACTAAGAGTGAATTTCAAAAATAAAAATTAGATAAATTAGATAATCGTTATCCCTTGCTGGTTCCATTACTGGGTGTGTTACATTTGTTAGCTTCGACAGTGACGTATGAATAATAGTTTTGGGTATCTGGTTTATATTAGTTTATTGGAACATCCACAGTTATATCTAATCATTTTCGTTCTTTCCAAAACTTACGCTAGCTTTAGCTGTACAACTTGCGAATAAGAGCGTTAGTGTAATGGCCGGGCGGGATGAGGCGGTTGTGTCCAAATGCACAGGTTTGAATCCCGGGCATCAGCACGACCGTCAAAAGAAAATAAACCACCAACGTGTATCACACTAATGAAAAAAAATCGCAAACAAACCAACCTAAAAACTACCGCATCGCCGTACCAAAACAAAATCCTTTCGACATCTATGGGTCCGGATTTTTCAAAAATTAATGAATAATAACAGAAATAACGTGCACCCTGTTACCAATTCTACCGATTCACTCCTATGACTTTTTTTCCATAGCACCCGCAAGCCGATATTCGTTCGATGAAGAATAGCGGATGATTCAAACATGTCCACTGTTCAACATAATAATTATGTTATTAACATAATTACGTTATTCCAATTATTGGACGGAAGACTAGTTATATTTCCACCGGAGTCGGAACTGCAGCACCATAAGGAGTGTCCCTGGATACAAGCAACGTTAAACTGAATTCGATCTGATGTGCCAACTTGGAAAAGTTAAACGGAATATCCTTCCAACACCAAAATATAACAGTGGCCGCATCCTGACCAAATGCAATATCTCACATAACTAGCGAATGCCCAAATAGAAATTATAATGGAAATACAATATACCAAAAAGTCCATTATATTATCACTATGTTATGTCAAAATTCCACTACTCCTATAACAGTATTATATTTGTATTTTCACCTGACGGATATTTTCTCCATTTGTTCACTGGTATTTGATTTATATAAATATATTTGATAATCGACATCCTATTAATAATAAAAAATAAAATAAAAATACAAACTTTTGTATCAGTAGTACTAAGTTAACGAGTACGCGCCGTGATTTAACACAAAAAAAAAAAAAGTTAACGAGTACGTAAAATTGAGTAATTTGAAATATGATTAACGAATTTTACCCGACTCCATAAATTATATCGACTAAACAAGAAATTTTAAAACAATACTATTAAGCATATTACTTGTCATTGATCTTAATCTAAAGAAATCGGAATTAAAATGATTTTCATTAATCCCAACAAAATGAGAAACGTCCCACGTTCGATTGTAAATATTCTCCAAGCCTGATAAGTCTTACGCGTTTTCATGTACGTATTTAGATACTTTCCGAGGTTGCCCGTTGCTCGATTGCACATTAGTTTTTGCAGACGGGTTGTCGTCGAAAAAAAAAACATAAAATACATATTTAAATATACGTGCATACAAATAAATAAAGCTTAAATTTCCGGGGACACGTACCACGAGCGGTAACTGTTCATACACGCATTTATCGAACAGCGGTGTTATGAACGCATGTCGCTAAACTCTGTTAACAACGGTGTTTGCGTGAGCTGTTATCGTGATGAGATTCCATCCTGTAAAAGCTGACGCGCAATGATATTGCGTAACGTTCAACATGCACACTGACCTCGTCATCAGGATTATCCGATGTGCGTAAACGGGCACTTCCTCGCGACCGATCAGGAACACGATGTCGGCGGATTCGTGGTCGTCCGCCAGTTTCTGCAGATCCTCGAGCAGTTGCGGCACGCCGGCGAACGTCTTGTCCGAGAAATGCGCGGCTGCCACTCTCGTGCCCATATTTTCGCTCGTACGGTATCACTGCTGCCACCGAGATATGCCGTTAGGTCCGTTTCGACGCCATCCGATCGCGCGTTGCGCTGTGGCGTAATGCACAACTCTGAAAATCGTGTTCCGCATTGGTCTAGGTTTTCATTTGGTTTTTCAAACGTGACGGGGGGGGGGGGAGAGGGGCGGGGAGGCCTTCGTAAAAGAGTTTAACGCAAAAAACGCATTAGAACAGTAAAAACGTCTCTGCCGTCGTGCACTGCGGTACGCGATCCGAGTGCGCGAACATCTTACCCGGATCATGGCTACATAATCCACCCCGGTGTGTTTCCGATCCCGCTTATTCGTTTTGGTAGAAACGAAAACCACGTTCCCGGAAATGATGTGTTTTCAATACGATTATATATCGATACGAAATGAAATGAAATAAAAAAAAAAAAAAAAAAAAAATGTAAAAAAAAGCCGTATCTCTCAGATTTATCGGTGCTGGACGTCGTCGTGACCGTTGTTTACCGTTAAAGCTTCGGACGGTTTTGCCGCGACGCGGGATCGAACGTTGATACGATTTCGCGCGTGAAACTGTCGACGGTGATTTTTTTTCATATTTTTTTTCCTGCCGTTTCGGCTCGGCGTGTTGACATTTGCGAGAGCTTTGGGATTTACGACCGATTGTGTGGCGCGTGTGTACGGAAGCGTACGGAGAGTGTACGCATGTGCGTGTGCGTCGTTAATGTGGTTTGTAAACGATTTGGAAAACCAATCAAATTCGTACACAAAACACAGAGGGGAAAAAACAGTTCCATTATAAATGCGAAAGCGGTGGCGGTGCGAAAACACAATATAATATATAATATTATACGCATTCCTCCCTTGGGTATATATAATAATAATAATAATAATGCACTGTCCGTCCCCTAATAAACTTATGAATAAATCGTGGGCAATAATTTAACGTTTGTGGTACACTCACAGTGCAAAAAGTATGTTCATTACGTGTGTAAAAAAATGAAAATAAACATTAGAAATCGTCTATGGTGACATAAAGTTAAGCAGTGACATACCGGATTTAATAATGTTCAGAATCAAAGGTCCCGACTAAACTACTGCATTGTACTTGATTCGACGTTCCACTCTGTTTTGCATTCTGATCGATACTGGTTTTAATGATTTTCGTATACAAGAATGAGATATTTTACCACGCGTGTTATCACGATTAATCGTTATGCTATTAGGAGAGTTATTCCAGCAACAACGAAACGCGTGTTACTTTTGTGAGGATTAATCAATTACAAAATATAACCATATTCGTATCGTGTTTAGGTGCGATGTAATAAGAGACAAAAAATTTAAATCTACGTACAATTTTGAAATAAGTATCGGAAATATTCAATCGAGATATTATAGATTTTCGAATAATACGTAGTTCGATCGTAGTTCGATACATGTGATAGTACGAATATAAGACTTTTTAGTATAGAATAATTAATACACTTTGAGTAAAGATAGAGTTGTAAATTTAATTATTTTTTTATAATTCTCTGGACAACCTTCTTTTATCACATTTTCTTATTGCATATTATTGCACACATTTTGGCTTAAAAAAAATTATATTTATATAACATATAATATTTTGTAATTATCTGCAACACGTTTTAAATAGATTTTTATCGGTTCATGGGTCACCATATTATAACACGTTTTTCCTTTGACCGTAATTTTAAGTGATTTCTACTGCACAAACCGTGAAATATTACGCATCATGTGAGACGCACATGCGACGATGGAATCGTTTATGGCATCGGCTACTCACGGGTCTTCCAAATGAACCCGTCACCTACCGGTATACACGTTTACGCTCGCGCGCAAACACACACACTCATACACATCCTGTGTATCCTTCGTCCTGCAAAAACGACGTCCAACACGAAGTTAAGTACGTGTTACATATTCTTGCTCCTCGAATACGTTGTCGATCTATGGATTATCATCGAACGCGAGCAAAATATAAGTGCACCGAGCAGGGAAAAAGGGAAAAACGGATGGTATGTGGAACAAACTTGACCGTCATCAGCCGTTACCGAGGTGTCGAAAAAGAAAACCGTTCGCACGCCGCTGTTTATCATATTTACACTTCAGAGTATGTCCAATAATAATAATAATAATAATAATAATAATAATAATACTAATAATTATCACATATATCATATATAACATAGTTATCGCGTACTCACCGGTTGAACAGGAACGGATGACGGGAGAACTGTAAGGTGCGAAACCAAAGGAAATTAAATCGTTTCAATATCGTTGTTATCGTTATTATGAACACATCACTCACAGAAAGCGAAACGTTTTAGTTAGGTATGGATTTTTTTTTTATTCGTCCGTGCACAAAGGAGTCACGATGTGCGCGCGCGCGCGTGAGGAACGACGTACAAGTGTACAGATCGACCGTCTCCGTTTTACTACCTGCTAGCCGGTGGATCTTAAATAACATGTACTGTATAATACGTATTATATGTTTTTGTTTTTTTCTCTCTCTCTCTCTCTCTCTCTCTCTCAATTTTACGTTTTACAACCGGTCGCGTTGCAGTGCAGCCTTGCATGTCGGCACCGAACGACCGCTGGGTCGCCGCCGCGGCTTCGTGATTTCCCGCGAAAACACCGACTCGTGCGTTCAAATCACCGTTACCGCGATCGATTACTAGCATCGGCCTTCGTACGTGCACCCGTCAGCGCGATCAGCTGGATCGAAATATGAGGGGGAGTACGACTCCTTTCCACGTTTCCTGCGATGGTCTTCATTTTCTGTAACAAAATATATTTAACAGTGTTTGCGGTAGATTATTTGTACGCTGGTAAACATCCGATGCGTCGTGTTTACATCTTATAACTTGCGCAACTCGGCTTTTACGCGATGAGTACAAATTCAATATTAACATATATCAATATTAATAATTGGCCGTCAATTGTTCTAAACTTTTTTCGAGTTTGTTGGAATTTGAAAATTCATTAACCATTGGACGTACCCGAGTTGCGCGCTCTTTAAATTAGATATTATTTTATTCCGACGGTTAACGTTGCGGCTTACCGGTGTTCTTGGGTCTCGCGATCGCGACCGGTGTACTTGTCTGTACGCAAATGTGTTCTAACGTCACGATCGGCAAACGGATGGGCCAAGTGGGCCAATTGTCCTGGGCAATTCCCATTAACGAACCAACTCAGTACGCGTGATGGTCAGTGAAAACGATCGTTGCCAACGAGCTCTACGTAACATACGATTAAAAAACGATCCCGATTAAAAATAATTGTAACGCGCACGTTGTTCGATTGACCAGGATACGGATCCTGTGCGACGCAATGTCCAGTGTTATTATACGGGTAAACCGAAACGGTGAATACGACGTTTTATACCGTCACCCGGGTAGGCGAGCATGAATATTAACACGACGACTGTAATATTAGCGTACAACGATGTTTATGTTTTTTCTGCGTTGTACGTGTCCACGTTAGCACGTGCTGCAGTTCTCCACGTTTCCGACCTGTCGCAGGATGTGCTTTGCGCATAATATTACGTTAACGCAATACGGTCCAAAACGTTAGGCTGTACGCGCATCCCAGAAAGAAATCGCCGGAACGGCGTCATCACGACTCGTGAAATGCTTTGGCCGAATCTAGTAATTTTGCAGTTCGTCGTCCTGCCCTTACCCTTGCGATCGGTTCTTCGAATACGTGTTTAACGTATCCCGTGTCCACGCTTGTGCCGTGGTGGTGCACGAAGAGGCGGGGAATGTGACGGGAAAAAATTTATAGTGTTCGAAACAAAATCTCCGCAGAATTCGCGAACGCGACCAGACAACACTGCGCGGTGCGCGCGGGGGCCCGTCGATCCGGTTTCGGCCGCCGCCGCCGCCGACGGAACAATAAACGCAGACCCCGGGACGGATGATACAAGCCGTTAACCGTCGGTGGAATGTTCGAGTCTCTCCTCTTCTCCTATGCTTCATTCTGTTTTTCTCTCACAAAATCCATCTCTGTCTCACTCGTTCGCAGGTCGGTGTACGTACAAATACGTACATAATAATTAATATATAATACGTGATCTTACATTTCACCTGGCTAAGGTACGTACATACAGTGGCGAACACTCAAAAATAAACAAGGGTAGCATTATTACTTTAAGTACCCACCAAGTCACTTTCGTAGAACTTTGCCCCCATGCACCCTTGAGTACAATTTTATAACATTGTTCATTGTTATAACTATAATGTTAATAACACGTCAAATAAGATATTCATTTTTTTATTTTATTTACTTTTCAACTTAATCAACTGCGTACAAAATTACTGAATATTAATTTAAATAAAATCTAAGTTATCGGCTAAACATCAAATATAAGTATTTATGTATATGTACTAAACAAATATACTTATACACACAGGGACTCATTTTACTCATAAGTATTTTATTAATTACTTTTACATAAGTTAATAGGCTAATGCCTCTATTATTGTATAGTTTATTTTTAATATTTTTATACATAGTAGAATTATGATATAGATATATTGGAACCAAGGGTACAACCAATCACAATAAAAATCAAGGGTAGGAGCTGCTACCCTTGAACCATCCAATGTGCAACACTTCATACAAATGAGAGTAGTCAAATTGTACTATAAATTTAAATGGTCAAACCACATTAAGAAAACAGAAACAATTTTAAAAAAAAATTGGAAAACACCATTAACACGGTTAAAATTAAATTTTCGATGGATTTCATAGTTACAAAGTATTTTCTTTTTATGATTGTTGTAATTTTAAAATTTAATAATCTAAAACTCTTTTCTGACGATTAGTTTCTAAGCATATAAGCTTATTATTTAATTTTTTTTTTTTTTTGAGTATTATGTAGTTGATATGAGATAGATATATTGATAGATGACAATTCATTATTCGTGTTAGAACCTCAACAAATTCATACATATTTTGATTTGTCAATTGAAATATTTTTTTGAATATTGCGAGAAAGACCTTGTATTTTAATATTACGAATATTAATTAACTATTTTTACTAAATAATGTATTCTTAATTTAAATGGTAATTAAAAATAAAATTTTTACTAAAAAATTGCATTGTTTCAAATTGTTGTTAGAAATTGTATAGTTGATTTTACAATTATATTGGTTTGACAAAAAGTCTTACATATAAAGTTACCCTTACATACATTTTATTGGTTAAATTTAAAAATAGATTAGCGTAATTTCAGTAAAAAAACATTTATGTTGCTTTTTAACAATAAATGTTGACAAAATTCAGTGATCATGATTAAGGCTACAAGAAATACATTACATTAAAATACATCTTAAATTAAAAAAATGTATTTGCAGCCAATTAAAAAAAAAAAACAGGAGATTTGTGATAAAAATATATACCTAACTCCGACCTAAGCATTGGAAAATAAAATGTTGACAAAATCAGATTTTCAACGAAATCCAAGCATATATATAATATATATATAATATATATATAATATATATATATATATATTATTTGTTTTGTTACAATTCTATAAAAATTAATCATAAAGATTTAAAATATTTACTGACAACATAAATTAACATTTTATAAATATTTCATAAACGATGAAATATTATTATAATGTTTAGAAATATAAACAGACCAGGTCGACCTCTTCACTCAGAATCATTTTGTCAAGAGCAAATATATCAAGTTTGTAAGATAAATACAGGATTATCATTCACTCGTTCCTATACACGTCATCCGACCAAGGAATTTCATCTAATTTTTATATATTATTAATCTTATAACAGCATTTTACCATCCCCGTCCGACTTCTTTGTGTAAATAATATTATTTCTACTGCTCGATCGTTTTAACTCAAAATCCAGAATTGGAGCGATTTATTTCCTCACACGTTTGTTTGCATTTGTTGCCGAGGGACAACTTATAATATATATAAATATATAAATTTTATTTCCGAGACGGATGTCACAGTGATTAGGAATGTTTATTTCCTTCGTTATTTGAAAATATGCCGACAGCAAGATTATATGAACGATGTTATTTTGTGCGTAACAATCAGCTTTGCATCGAAACAGTTGGATTTGATGTAAGTACTTCGACGACATTTGTCGAATCTTGCAAATGCATGCGTGTCTACGTAGAATTTTTAAATTCCATTCTTAAGATTTAGTTCATGTTTTTACCATGTTAACGTTAAGTGGTTGTACTATTCGATAAACATAATTTTTCATAACTATTTTTGAAACTCGTCATTTTAATATCAACAATTTTTGTTGATAATAATAAAAAAAGGAATACCAGTGATTCACGACCATGTACAATAATTTAATTGTAGGCAAAAATTACGTCATAAAATGTAAATTTCCCCTTGATAATGCATCTATAATCTATGAATACATTTATAACAATATATAATTAGAAGTTGACGAACTAAATGATGATTGGTTAAATAGCCTAAGAGATGATTCAATTGATAAACTCCTAACAGGATGACTTACAAATTTTTTTTTTTACTTTTCCGATTTATACTCGCACATTTTTGATTATACATTAGACGTTTTAATATTATAGATTAAACAATTACTTTTTTTTTTCTGTTATCGTCCCGTCATCGGTCCGATGACAACGGTGGGAAACAACGTATGAAGGACAACCGTGCGCGGTGACGATAGACATTAACGTACCCACCCCCGTATGAAAATCGAAATGTTTCCAACAACAGTGCTCCAGTCTTTGAACCGTCACGGCACATCAAGGTACGACCCGCTCGGGACGCATCCACACACGAACCATGCGCTTCCCACTGTTGATCTTTATTTCACTTTTTTGTTTTTAGTATACATATTAGATATTGCACAATAGGTATTAATATATATAGTATTATTATTACATCTATACATTCTATTGTTATAATTTATTACAATATTTATTATTAAATAAAAAAAATTGTGATTGTAGTTTGTTTTTTATTATTTTTAACTACTACGAAAATATACTGTTCTTACTGGTATGGTATATTAAAATGAATACCTCGATGATGAACAACTCTCCTTAACAGGTCTAAAACACATCTAGAATGTTTTTGTTTGATGGTGGTTCAACGTCAACCTCCTCGTCACTTTCGTCGTTTTAAAATGCAAATTAATTCATTGTACATACATGGTATGGATAAAAACCACTATTAAGTAGCATCCGATACAAACGTTTATTTATTACGATATTTCTTACGAAATTCATGCAAATGGATACGTCCGGATGGTCCATTATAGACGATTTCGAGTCTGAATGTATGTACATTAGTTCATGCACGTATGTTTTAATATCACAACGTTTAAGATTAATTCAAATTGAAAGAACAATACAATAAACGAATAAAAGAAAGCTTAGAAATTGTATGTCTACAATATACTCGTATTATGTGCAAATATTACAAGTTTCTATAGTATCATGAATAAATCACAGTTATCTCTAATGAAATAGTGACTTGGTTATGTCGTGGTTTTGTTAATCACTGTTGTGTCAATGTTGAGGCTGCCGTGACAGTTATATTCCAAGAAAATAACTTATAATATCAGTATGATCAACTTTAGCTTCAGGCCGAAAAGAATCGACAAAACCGTAAACGGAATCTTCTAATTTGTTTATTTTCAACGGTTTGCATGTTGTTCCACGTCGATTTCATCAGATTCTGCAGGTTGAACTGGATTGAACTTACACAATGTATAGTTTTTATATTGACACTATGATTTATAGTTAAAAATAAAATCAGTTCATATCTTTGTCAAATTGAATAGTTGACAGAACTGATTGCCTATTGGATGATTCAGCGGTAGACATCAACAATGTGTCTGGATAATACTATGCTTATCAACAAAGATTAAAAATATAAGGATATTGTAAACCGATTCAAATTACAATAAACCTACAGTTAAAGCAACTTTTCGTTGTCTGATGCCAAATATTTTCTAATAAATGGCAACAATTTTTTGATTTTTACAAAATTGTTCGACTTTAATTTTTCACTCATACTTATAATTAAACCATATTATAAATATAACTGATTTATTAGTTATTATTATTCATTGAAAATCATATATAATATAAATAAATTTTATTCAAAAGGTATTACACCTTGGCAATAAATTTTTTTGTGAAAATTAACTTAAATAATATTCGTATTACAAGAAAAGTGTGATATTTAAATTTTACAATCAATATATTATTACAATAATTTGAATTTGAAAATATGTGTTGAGAATGAAATTATTAACGAGTAAGACGATGATAGGAGAACGAGGATTTATTATTTTTGCATTAGATAACAATATATTCCGATGTCCATATTTAAGGGAAGAGCTGTTTTTATCGTTTATAGGGTACGTGAAGGATATATTTAAGTGATAAAACCCCTTCTATATAAACTTTATTTTTTGTCTACAAGACATATAATTAAAAAAAAATGTATACCCTCGATAATTTGGAAAATTGTACACCCTAAATTAAATCTCTAACTTCCCCCTCTAGATCTTTGTTTATTCAAATGAATAACATATTATAAGCCATTATTACAGTTATTACTAACTAAAAAAAATGGTCGAGCAACTTATACTTCGTATTCGGCAATATTGTTTTCGATTATAAATCCATATGGAGTTTCCCATACAACTTTTCGTGATCGCGGTGTTTCTATTTTGAACTTTAATTCATCACAACCGTTGGATTACGTTCCGTCGAGCGGTAGTAGTTATAGTTACACTCTAATCATCAGTGAATCGACGATATATTTATCTTACTTCAACACAAATCGACATTTTTGCTTTCATCGAATCATCGTGTTAGCATTGAAAGTTGCGTTTATTTTTCATTTATTTTCCCCCGGCTCGGCTTTTGACGTAATCAGCCGCGTGTCAAACCTATTAATTTCGAACTCGAATTCGTACAGATTAAATAATCAACCGACGACCGCTGATGGTTTTAAAGTTTTTGACGTTCGGTCGGCGGCGGAAAGGTTTAAACTGCAAGACGTTGCAGTCGGAATAATAATTCGTTTAAAATCCGGGGCGAGATCGCAATTTAAATAATCAAAACTTACGAGGTCGAGACGAATTACCTCGATATTTCTGTTGTTCATCAAGTATTCAAATAGTTCGCCGCGCGGTCTCGGTCTTTGAACAAACAATTTAGACACGCGCACGTCAGCCCCGCTAAATCTTTCCCGCCGATGCAAAATCGTACACGCCAAGTATTGAAAACCTGACACACAAAACACCAAATGTTTATCGCGTTGAATGATCGGTTACAATACAATGGACTATTGAAAGCTTATAATATATCTGTGGTCTGTGATCGCATTTTATCAAATTTAATTGATAACATTGAAACATAATTATTTTGTTGTTGGAATCGGTTTTTTTTTGTTTAAATATATATGTATATATACTATTTAATTTTATTTATTATTAACTCATCAAATAAACAATAGTTTTTACGATTTAATACGGAAGACGACTTATGTCTTTTACGAAAATTCCTATGTTATAATCCGTGTAATGTTTGTGTGCAGTGGACGTAAATAAAAAAAAAAGTAAACAAAATGTAATAAAATAATTACAACATTGATATGATAACTATTTCAACATGACATATCAACATACCGCATAGGTATGAAAGTTACGGTAACGCAAAAACTAAAGTTTCAGCTGTTACGCGATATTTCATTTCACCGAACGTTATTTCTACCGTAAAGTTAAGCGTGTGTTAGTGAAAACTCTGCTTGTACAACATTATTGTTTCCTCGTCCGACATAGGCGCAACAAGATTATGGGAATGTTTATCTTACATTGTAAAGAAGAACTACTTCTATTGACCCACCCAAATGTTCGTAAACCCAGCCTGAAGATACACTGCTTTATACTTCAATCTATACACGTCGCCGTTGCTGATTATAATGTAATTACATTTAATACATATCCTATGGAGATTTTATTAAATCATAAAGTTTACGTTCCTTATATATTTAATCAATATTCACATAACTAATACCTATTTCCAGGTTGAGTTTAATTGTTTTTTACGAGAAGTATATTCAAGCAAAAAGCTTGACCATCCTCTAGGGATTATGATTGATTGCTTATATATTTTATGGTTCCATTTTTCTAACGGTCACTGAAACATTACCGATTAGCATTAATTCATAACACTAAATTCATACACGTACGAATGTTCTTATTATGTGAAGTATTTTCGAATCAGATATTCTTAACGATTACGACCTCATCGCCGCGATCGTTCGTCATGCCATTTACATTTCGGCAAAAACTCGTTGCACGTCGATCGTTAACTTCACGCACCGCGTTGGATTATGATGATGAATCGTCTCCGCAGCACGTTTCTTCGAAGTCCGTCTGAGTAGGGGTAAAAAGTTATCTTTTTAGTATGGAATGTAGCAACATTTTAGAATACAAATAGTGTTTGTAAATTTGAACGTTATAATATTATGAAAATTAATAGTTAACAATCACATAAAAAGCACGACAAAAAAGTAATACACTATTTGTTGGAGGAGAAGAGAAGGGTTGAATGATGAGTCATCAGCTGAGGACATCATAATAATACTATAGGTTACGCGGTGATACTCGTTAATATCGCGGCCCAAAGAACAATGTTTCGCCGTGGGTAAAAGAAAATCAACAAATTTTAAGTGCCCGTCCGTTCCACACATATTACTGTTAAGGCCAGAGGTTCTCAAACTGTGCTCCGCGGAGCCCTAGGGCTCCACGAAAATAATCTTGGGGCTCCCCAGGCACATCTGAATTAACTAAAGATATTATTATTCATTAAATTTTTTCAATTTACATTTGTATTTTGAATAGTATGTACATTAAACAATATTATTTAGACAGTACCATATAAAAAATTAGATGTAAATATTGAGGATTTTGATGAAATATACGACGAAATAATGTAACATTTGAATGAAATACTTATTTCATTAGAAAAATATTTTCCAGCAATTGGAGGTATAAAATATATTCAAAAAAGTAATTGGGTTAAAAATCCTTTTTTAATAAAAAATTGACTAGAAGAAATCTTTATGACTGAATACGAAGCATTGATAGGAATTATTACTAATTCATCTTTAAAAACGTTGTTCGATGAAATTTTAATATCAAATTATTGTTGTAGTAGCAGTGTTCAAAACGAATATCAATATTTGTCTTAAAATGAGCTATACGAATACTACCTTTTCCAACAACATATATTTGTGAAATCGGATTTTCATCATATTAAAATTAAAGGCCGAAGCAGATATGCAAGTTCAAATTTCTTCTATGAAGCCATATATTGAAGTACTGGAAAATGAAAAAGAATATTATTTCTCTTATTAGGTAAAACTTTTAAATTACTTAATAAATTTTATATTTTTTTTTTCAATTAAACTAAAAACTGTATTTATACGATATTGTGCACACTTATTGTAAGTTGTAGGTTAGTGGGTAACAGGTAAGTAGTTGGTAGCCAACTTATCTAATTACAGTAGAATCCGCTTATTACGATGCCGTATATAACGGTATTCCGTACATCGGATATTTTCTTATCTCATTTTATCGTTCATCATATATATTCGAATATTATCGGCTTATATCAACAAATAAGTGCCAAAACATAATTACCAACATTAATTTGTTTAGGAACACTAACATATGTGAACGTCATGCCGTGGCATGACAATTCGGCAACCTTATGCCGGCATGCCGTACGGGTTGTCGAATTGTATTGAAATGTTACGTGAAACAAGTTTGAAACAAGTTTAGAAACCGGCATTTTGGGCTTCGTTCGCATGGTACATTAAGCATGTTTTATAGCATACGAGTTGGCTCCCAAAATCAAGTCAATTGAAATATAATCGTTGAATTGGCTACTATGAATTGTGTAGTTGATTTGGCTTGTAAGTATTTTTACGTTTTTAACTAGGGGTTTTCAAAATTATTATTTGAACAGTACGGCGAGGATTAAAGTTCAATTGTATGACATTTTACGACCGGTGAAAATAAACTTCACGTTTTGATACAATCTCAATCCAGTAATAGCATCAAACGCGATCGACGAACATCAGTAATACTCGATGTCAAACGCACCGGTACTTATCGTCAGCGAATGCAGCTTATCGCATGATGTACAAACGCTGTTACATAATGCCGACTTTTGAATTTTACCGTCGGTGTACCGGAGGGCGGCGAGTGCAAGACTGATTTATTTGTTTTATTTTTTTTCCCCCAAGAAGATTTCTCTCTTTCGATCACACGACCGCATGAAATATCGCTTTTGTGACGGACCGAAATGCGACGGCGAATGTCCGGGGGCCGATCGCAAGGCTCACAGTACCGGCCGGTTTCGGAGATTTCGAATTGGATTTCGCACCAGACGGCCGAACGCGAAGATACCGTGTTGCGCGCCGCGCGCCTGACGGTCGCCGGACGTGACGTGCGCAACGATGAGATCACCGACGACGGCCGTGCGCGCGCGGAAAGATAGCCGACCGTCCGGATCGGTTATCGAATCGTTCGACGTCGGGTCGGCGGGCGCTATACAATGACTGGGCGGCGCACAACGGCCGAAGCCCGCGCGCGATCACCATCCACACACCACGCCGTCCGTCGCGCCAATTCTCGCCGGCTGCGCGTAACGTGAGTGCGCGAACATGACCGCCGCCCGTACGGTGGCGCCGTACTTGTTCTTGTTCTTGTGGTTCGCGGCCGCGGTGCGCGCGCACCCTCGTAACCACGGCGTCGTCCGGCCGTCCGCGGAAACGGCACCGGAGCTCGCGTTCCACGACCGCGGGACGCCGGCGAGCGGTCGGCCGGCAGCGGACGGCGAAAACGTTTCCGCGGCGCCCGGCACCGGTCGCCGCGAACCCGGCCCGGGCGACACCATCGGCATGAGAGACATATTTTTCAAAGGGCCGTGCCTCACATGTCCGCCCGACCAGAAGCTGGTCGTACGGAACGGGAGATGCAAGTGCTACGAAAAGCATTAGGAACGCGATCGCCGCAACGTCCGCCGGTGTCGGTCGTCCCGCGGCCGAGTTTCGCGGAAGCTGCGAAGTGTTCACCTCGAGCCGAACGTACGAGCCATCGGCGTCCAGACGTCCGCGTCGCCAGTGTCTTCTTCGTCGGGTCCGTGGGCAACGACCGCGGTCGTCGTCACCACCGGCACACGTGCGTTCCTCGTCCCGGCGGACGGCCTTCGTCCGCACTCATTAGTCGGCTATTAGATATCAAGTAGAAGTAATGTTGTACCGCACGTATTAGTTATAACCGATTGTTACGTTTCATTTTTTTTTTTATTATTGTTCTTGTCGTTGTTGGCGCGTGAATGAAAAATAAATATTTGTTTGTATTTCCTCAACGACACCGTGTGTACCCGTGAAGTTCAAAAACTGTTTTCCGATCAAGTACTTAAGCTCGTTGTTCGACCCGTATTTTAAATAATATTGTATTATAATTTATAGCGTCTTGTAAGCGTAAGTGAAGTGTAAGCGTTGTGAAAAAAAAAAAAAAAAAACTGTTTGATTATATAACTGCGAATATCGATTAAAACGCCATTAATGTTCAACGCAGTATTCGTGTGTTAATTGTACAAACCTGTACCGACAAATAAATCTTTTTTGATCATAATTAAATAGACTTATGTTTCAAATGATCTTCTGTGTTCCTCTGCGCCATAGGCATGCATTCAGTCTAAAACTTGGAAGTGTTCAATCCATGATGATCCGTAGAGACCTAATCCCAGTCTACCTGGCATGAACGTTTTTAGTGTTAACATTGATCCTAATTAAAAGAATTTATAATAGTGAGATATCATTTTCAATAAATAATAAATAATAAAGATGGAATTTATATACGAAGAATATTGTGTTCGCGCTGCACACCCGGTTTTCGCGCCATTAACAGGGAAAAACTATAGCGGCCGACGGAAACCGGTTCACTATGCTACCGCGGTACCAGAGCAGTGAGCTTCGGCGAGGTTTTTACCCCCGCCATCGCCGTCCGTTGAGCTTGGGCTCGTGCCGGCTCTGCTACGCCCCCCGGTCGCTTCTTTTTTTTTTTTTCTTCGCGAACGTTCGCAGCGTCAACACGCACTGCCGTTTCCCGTGGACGTTACGCGGATTGACCGATCGTGCGTATTGCGTTGCTCCGTCTTGCGTGTGCGTTACGCCGATAGACTGGTCGTATACATTCAGTGCGTATCATCGATATACACACTTTGTCGATAACACGTACCTTCGTCTCGCGTGTGCGTTACGCGGACATCCCGAGTGTGTGTATTTCGTGCCGCGTACATCGGAGATCGATAATTATTATTTGCGTATCTTCGATATACTCTTTTATCGATCTCGCGTCACGCCATTCGGTATTTTTCATGAGAGCCTAGCCGCCACCAGTTTCTCGTGGTCGGGCGTTGCGTGCCATTTTGTTTTTGTTGGTCTTTTATTACGACCGCATTGCTCGCGTCGCCGTTTTATCCGTATAGCGAACTTATTCGCTGACGATCGCTATTCCGCGCGGCAAGCCGCTGTTCGCCGATAAATATCAGATGACTCCGCGCCCACAATCTGCGCCGTCCAAGTGGCCGTACTGTACCGGGTGACGTTATCATCATCACATGTGTAAATAGTATTATTATTATTATTATTATTATTATTTACCCCCCTCTGTTGGGCGCCCGTCCATATATTTGTATTTTGCAATTGTTATTATTTTAATAGTACGGCGGTGTCGTTGGCACGTCCTAAACCATAATTGGTCTGTATTCTTTTTTTTTATTATAAATATATACGAAGGTCAACCTCACCCTCCCATAAATCAAGCCGCGAGTCGGACTAGTCATCCGCCAAAATTGTAGGGACTACTTCGGCGAAAACATTTGGTAGCAGAGCGTGGTTATATATGTTGTAATTATTATTCTAGCGTCTTGGTTTCGGGAATTCAATTAACGAGTGACTTCAATTATTTACACATAGTCATTACTACTAGGGATAGTGTTTATTTCAAACACATCTAATTTAGTCGACATCGATGTCGCATTCATGATAGCAAATTAGTATTTATTTAGTAGTTGTCTACAATTAATTATTATTATTCTGATTAGGTTATGGTTATTCAGTCCGTCCGTGTATTTATTAATCACGCATAGTCCTAATTTGTATTTATTATTTTATTTTGGTTTTCGTGCATTCAGTACATCCGCAACCGCGTTTTTATTTTGATTCGGTCCCCTTTTATCTCATTTTCTCACCTCGGGTTATCGTTTCGTGTCTTTCCTTTCACATTTCAAAATGGTTGAGACGGCAGATGAAAGGGAAACCAAGCGCATAAGGCGTTTGATCGCCAGAGCTGAAACAAAACGGACCACGGCTATTTCGAAAATTCGGTCAATTCACAACCTGGCCGCTCGCGTCAAAGTTGAACCGGAAGTCGCGGACGAGTTGCAAATCGCAGCCACTACTCTCGACGATCTGTGGGCTCAATTCGAATCAGCGGATAACGATGTGGTGGATGGTTTAGCAGAATTAGAGGCTCTACAGGAATATTCATCGGATTTACCAGCTGAAGTGCGCTCTCTCATCAACGCTATCACAGCAATCGCCATTCGAAGCAGCTCGGGTAACAATAACAAACGCTCTTTATTCGAATCGAAATCCGCCGATAATATGTCTTCGAAGCCGTTATCCAGATTACCTGAACTCTCGTTACCGTCGTTTAATGGCGATTTTAATTATTGGCCAACGTTTCGCGATCGGTTTTCTGCGCTTGTTGGTGATAGGACCGATTTACCGAATATCGATAAATTGCAATACCTAAACGGATGTTTACGCGGCGCTGCATCCGACGCGATACGCAATATCCCTGTGTCCGCTGATAATTACGATCTTGCGTGGTCTACGCTATCGTCGCGTTTCCATCGTCCGCGATTAGTCGCTCATGCGTTAATCGACAAATTGCTTGGCGCCCCAGTGTCGTCCCAAGAAACGTGGTCAGAACTCAATAATTTTGTGTCGATCTTCTCCGAAAATATCGCGTTATTTAATGCATTACATATCAACGACCCCGGATCATTTATTCTGTTCGCCATGGCCTTTCGTTGTCTTCCGACATCTACACGCAAATTGTTCGAGTCATCCAATCCTTCTGAGTTCCCGTCAGCGACGGACTTGATTACGTTTGTTCAGTCCCGCGTATCTATATTGGAGATGGCCGGAGATCATCAGAAAAGGTCTAATACTCGTCCACAGTCGACACAACACTCCAACGCGTTCACCAAGAAGATTCCAGTCAAATCGACTACCACTTCGTTGATCATCTCAAAGACATCTTGCTCCAAGAGTGACACGTGCTCGCATTGTCGCGGGAAGCACGTCATTAACGAGTGTCGGAAATTCGCGTCGCTGTCGATTGATGATCGCAATAAATGGGCGCGTGAGAACAGTGTGTGTTATACATGTTTATCAACTAATCATTGGGCCAATAAATGTACATCGCGACTCCGTTGTGATACATGTTCGAAAAGACACCACACATTACTTCACGGTTTTTCGACACAACGCAGAGCAGAGATCGCTTTGCCCATCGGTGAGGCATCATTATGCGCCGCATCAATGCCAGCCAAAGCCGACGATTCATTATCAGTGCTCCTGGGCACCGCCCTTGTTCATATTCGTGATCATTGTGGTACCTGGCAGACGGTCCGGGCAATCATCGACTCGGCATCTCAAATAAGTGCTATCACTGTTTCCTGTTCCAATCGTTTAGGCCTACGGCCGAAGAATTGGACAGCGCCCGTCAGCGGAATATCGGGCACTGCAGTAGCAGATGTACGAGGTATGGTCGACTGTATCGTACAACCCAGATTCGCGAATGAACCGCAGTTGAATACGAAGGCCTGGGTGCTGTCGTCGATAACATCCGACATGCCACGCCGATCTCTATCGTCTAGAGTCAAAGACAGATTTGCGCATTTGGCACTTGCTGATCCGACGTTCCACATCGCCTCACCGATAGACGTACTGTTGGGTGCCGACTTATTCGCGCATATTTTGGACGGCCGCAAAGTTACCGTAGCTGCCGATCTACCCACAGCTTTCAGCTCAATTTTCGGGTGGATTCTGATCGGATCAGTGCTCCAAAACGATGTCGAACGTCAAGTGGCACTCCCGGTGTCCTTAACCGTCTCGATTGAATCATTGATGGAGAAGTTTTGGGCTACGGAAGAACCCGCGACACCGCCGCCATCGTTTACGGAAGACGGCCGATGCGAAGAGGCGTTTGTGTCTCAACACAATCGATTGCCGTCAGGACGATTTATCGTGCCATTACCGACGCGCGTTACTTCGTCGTCATTATCTTTTCCGGGTTCACGCGAGCGTGCGATTAAGCGATTCGAAAATCTCGAACGACGATTGTCGACCGATTCCAAGTTGCGAGAGTTATATTCTAATTTCATGGCCGAATATTTAACGTTAGGTCACATGTCGGTAGCAAAATCGCCCGGGACGTATTTCATACCACACCACGCCGTTTACAAATCCGCTGACGGTGACGGGAAAATACGTGTCGTATTCGACGCATCTGCGAGGGGATCCCGAGGTCCGTCACTAAATGACTGTCTGCTGCAGGGTCCTAAATTGCAACAGGACATTGTCGACGTACTCACCCGATTTCGCGTACCACGATTTGTTTTCACTGCTGACATTTGTAAGATGTATCGCCAAATATTGGTATTACCGGAGTATCGCACCCTCCAACACGTGTTTTGGCGTTCTTCTCCACTCGATAAACTGGTCGAATACGAACTAAACACGGTGACGTACGGGACAAATTGCGCTCCGTTCCTAGCACTCCGCGTTCTTAAATCAATCGCCCTCGACGACTGCGCTAATTCGGATGCGGTTCGCGATGCGCTATTGAATCAGACATACGTCGATGACATCTGTGCCGGCGCCGACTCGATTGTCGACACGTTACGGCTCCAATCTGAGTTAATCTCAATTTTAGGGCGAGCGGGGATGCAATTGAAAAAATGGTCCAGTAATGAGTCGAATGTTCTACATGCTGTACCTGTTGACTATCGCGTGAGCTCTCCGCCACCATTCGACACCGAGGACAACAACGGTATAAAGGTGCTCGGCCTGCAGTGGCATCCGACCGAGGATATTTTTTCGTGTGCTCTTCATCTCGATTTACCGATCACATACACCAAGAGAGGCCTATTATCGCTGATTGCGCGGATCTTCGATCCATTGGGGCTTTTCGCCCCCGCCATCTTCTACGGGAAATGTATTATGCAGCGCACGTGGTTGGCAAAAATTACGTGGGATGAACCTCTTCCGGTTGATATTTCTCGTGATTGGGCGTCATTTGCATCAGATTTGTCGGCGCTGAGCGTTTTAAAGGTGCCCCGCCATTTTGACACGCATCGCGAATCACCGTGTTTATTATTGGGATTTTGCGACGCATCGACACACGGTTACGCTGCCGTTCTGTACATCAAAGTGTTGAATCCTGATTCTACTTCTACCGTTTTTCTCGTCGGGACCAAAACAAAGCTCGCGCCGATAAAACCACTTTCGATACCACGATTAGAGCTGAATGCTGCTCTGTTACTGTCCCGGTGGATGAATCGTATTCAGGTGACTCTTAGCTCATATTTAAATATCGTCGACTTATACGCATGGAGTGATTCAGCTATCGTATTGTCATGGCTGAATAGTCCGCATGGCTCCTTTAAGATATACGTGTCCAACCGTGTTCATCAGATTCGCAATTTAGTGCCCAAATGTCGATGGCTCCACGTCAGATCTGAAGAGAATCCCGCCGATTGCGCTTCACGCGGTGTATTGCCATCAGTTCTGTCGAGCTTGTCCGTATATTGGCAGGGCCCTCAGTTCATTCATGATGATGCAACCATTTGGGACGAAAATATACCGTCAATTCCGATTATTGACTTACCTGAGACGCGGCCCGCAGCGCTAGTGCTCAACACCGAACAGCCGTCAGAATGGTATGACAAGTTCTCGTCGTACGATCGGCTAGTCCGCGTAGTCGCCTACATGCGCCGTTTTATTAATGCGTGTAGAAAACATCCGCATGCTGCTGTGGCGCCACTACAACGGACAGAGCTCGACGATTCCACGCGTACACTGGTCATCAAATCTCAACGATGTTTTTTCCCGATGTTATCACACGAACTGTCAACCGGAGCACGTATCTCATCAAAACATCTTGCTCAATTGCGTCCGTTCTTGGATCCGTTCGGAGTGATTCGCGTTGGCGGACGACTGCGTCATTCGAATTTAACCTACGGTTGTAAGCATCCAATGTTATTAGCGAAACAATCACATTTATCGATGTTAATCTGCCGCCGATGGCACAAGATAACTTGTCACGCCGGCCCACGTATAATGACAGCGCTCATATCGCGCGAATTCTGGATTGTATCGATTAAATCCGTTTTACACATCGTTGGTCGCGCGTGTCCAATTTGCGTGCGCTTCGACGCCAAGCCGCCGCAACCCATGATGGCAGATTTACCAGCTGTACGGGTCCAACAAAGCAGGCCGTTCGCGCGAGTGGGCGTCGATTACGCCGGCCCTCTTCAAATGCGTGAAACGCGTCTCCGTAAATCACGCGCGTACAAAGTTTACATAGCTGTGTTCGTATGCTTCACGGTCAAAGCAATGCACCTGGAAGTAGTCACGGAATTGTCAACCGAAGCGTTTATCGCGGCGTTCGACCGGTTTGTTGCGCGACGAGGTCTACCGTCAGATATATTTTCGGATTGCGGCACAAATTTCATCGGGGCGGATAAACAACTGCAATTATTAATCAACAGTCCGGACGGTCAGCGCGCACTCACTCAAGCGCGTCCCACTTGTCAATGGCATTTCAACCCCCCTAGCGCGCCACATTTCGGTGGGCTCTGGGAGGCCGCGGTCCGATCAACAAAGCGTTTGCTAATCCGTACCATGGGTACCCATACTTTCACATACGAGGAATTTACTACGCTACTCACGCGCATTGAGGCAGTGTTGAACTCGCGACCGTTAACGCCAATGTCTACAGACCCCACTGATCTTGACTATCTGTCTCCTGGCCATTTTTTGATTGGGCAACCGCTGTTGGCTATCCCACCTCGAGTGGCATTCGAATCACGCGTCAATTTGGTTCAACGCTGGAAATTGCTTGACCAATGCCATCAAGCGTTTTGGCGGCGATGGTCAACAGAATACTTGACGTCGCTTCAGGGGAGGTCAAAATGGACCGCTGAAACCCCCAACGTCCGGATCAACGACATGGTCGTAATTATCGACAATCAATCTCCACCGCTGACATGGCGCCTTGGACGCATTATCGAATTATTACCTGGCAACGATGGCGTCGTACGCGTCGTGCGATTGTTGACGAGCCAAGGCCAGATCACTCGTCCAGTAGCGAAACTACCCACCGTGCAAAAAACAGTTACAATTATATAAAAGGAATATTCTAATGGAACTTTGAAACGTTCTTACGGAACTTCCATTAGAGTTCCAAAAACATTCCGATAACGCAATATGCCGTGTTGTTTGTAACAATGCATAAAATATTACAGAACTATAAAACCGGTTATATTACTTAAATAGTTTTTCGGGAACATGACAGTAACGTGCTTCTAAAATTA
Source organism: Sipha maydis (assembly GCA_034509805.1). Classification (NCBI taxonomy): domain Eukaryota; kingdom Metazoa; phylum Arthropoda; class Insecta; order Hemiptera; family Aphididae; genus Sipha; species Sipha maydis. The sequence goes on from JASXSY010002189.1 coordinate 62,779, forward strand.
TTCCTAGGATCTTTAATCGGACTTCAAATTAATTGTTTTAAATTTTATGTTCCAGTTATATTTTTTCAGTGGCTTTTTGGGACATTCATATACTATATATAGTATCGGTTATCTGGGGTGAGGGATCATAATTGGATCGACCCTTCAAACCTCTCCACCTCTTGAGGTTCTAAAATATTGTTCTCTATGTAAATATTATAGGTTCAAATTAGGAAAAATAACTTATTGAAAATGTATAAAATATTTGATGTTCTCCACTCATTGATATCATTGTGTAGAATTGTTGTACAACAAGAATATATTATTACAGTAATCCATAAATTCTTAGATGGGTATACATTTCAAAGTATTTACACCAATGATTATTATTATTATTATTATTTTTTTAAACATGATTTACTAATAGAAAAAAAAAAAACAAATTATAATAGTCTTACGAACTTATATTAAAAAAATATATATAAATACATTGTATATAGAAATAACATTAAACATTTTTAAACATAAATCAACATTTTATTCTTGGTGCATATTAATGTTAAAAATATTTAACAATTACATATTATGGCATAGTGAAATAACAATACCTTCATTATTTGAAAGTTGGACAAAAAAACACTTAAATACAATATTGTTTACATTTATGTCATAAGCATTAGATGTATGATGAGTATTAACAGAAAAGACTCCTACAAGTCTACTCGGTACAGGTTGTAAAAACAAATTATTTACAGTTAAAAACTTGACAACTGATAACCTAATTGTATCATTATTTTTATAGTTTAATTTATAAATTTTTTTTATCATCACTATGTCCTTATTTTCAAGAATAATACACTGATCTTTAATATTATCACAGCAAAGTACATAGTTATTTGATTTAAGAGTAATTTTCTTGTAATAAGTAAGCCGAAAATTTGAGAGATTTTCATCTATTTTGTAGTCTAAAATAGACGAATCATTATTTAAAGGAGATTTTAACTCTTCACCTTCAGATGCTAACACTTTATTGAGAATTTCAGAAAGTGGAAATCTACAGCATTTCATGGATCTTTTGAGAGTTTGAAGATAATTTTCATATTTAAAGGCGCTAAAATTATCTAATGGCCCATGTAAATTAACAAAAAAAGGTAAATGAATTAAACTATGGACGTTGTAGGTAACAGATTTTGAATCATAAATGTTTGAATAATTTTGAACAAATTGTAATATAAGTTGTGAAGCTAAATCACTATGCGTATTAAACATTTTATAAGAACACAGTATTCTAATAGAAATAAACAAAATAAGAAAGTGATTATATTGTTCCTTTTTTACATTAGATTTTAAAACAATAATACCAGTGTAAAGTAGAAATTCACGAAATTCTGTAGCTTTCCAATAATCTATATCATCAAGACTTCTTGGCAGACGAGCAAACTCAGACGGTACAGATTTTCTTAAATTAAATAAAGCTAAAGAAACCAATTTTTTTTTATCCTCCAACATTCTTATTGGTTTTTTTCCTTTAACCCAGAAATCTAATAGTTTTTTCATTACACCCTGGCATAAACAGTGCATGTAATCTAAAACTACACACTTTGTTATATCTATAGGGAGTTCTATTAATGGGCTGAATCCATCTTTATGGTATTCAGAATTTGATTTTAACCTAAATGAATTATTGGTTCTTAATGGCGCAGATACATCTAAAAAGCAAACTTTATCCAAATATTCTCCTTCAACTTCACAAGAGGTACAGGCAAAATAACCATTATGGTTTTTAACATTTAATAAAAACGCTTTAGCTGGTGCATCAGCTACAATGTGAGCTACTTCAAAATTAATTTGTTTTTTATGTATTTGAATACCATAAATTAAAATATGATTAAGTTCATTTATAAATGGTCCTAAAAATTCATTTATATTACCAGGTTTACCGTTAAAACTATGAAAAATACCTACTAGAAAAATTTTTTTTTTAAAAATAGGTTTTAAATTTATAAATGACATAAGAATTGGCCAAAATTGTGATTTAGAATTTTTACCCAAAGGAAGACCATCAATACTGAAACTTAATTTTATCTTTATATTATTAGTTATATTATTTATATGTTTTAATAAGTGAGGTTGAATAATATTACAAATACCTAAATTAAGATATGAACCATTTTTAATTTTTGAAATTGGTCTAATAGTCTTATATTCACGTAGAATTGTACGGATATCTTTAGGAACTTCATGACCTATGTTCCTAAGAATATTTAACATATGATTGGCACAACCATGTGATACATTAAATTGTACAGCCCACTTTCGAATTTGTTGAATTAAATCTTGGTTTTTATCCTCAATACCATTAAATACATGAAATATGTCATCAACGGATTGGGTCTCAGGAGAATATTCCTAAAAAAAAAAAATTTTTAAGCACCTATAACTAATATATATATATATATATATATATATATGACATATAATAAATACAATATAACAAAATTAGTACTTACAGTACATGTATGATATTCATTTGTTAAATTCTGTGTTGTACATGGTTCAATAAAACTGTTGTTTGTAACGATTGAATGAAGTTGTTTATTAGGAGATTTTAAATGTGTAATTGAATTGGACTAAAACAATAAAATAATAACTTTAACAAACCTATATTCTTCATTATACTATTTATAAACTTACCTGGAATGATGGTTGAATTTCAACATGTTGTGCAAGTGTTGGACTATTATTTAGTAAATGTATTTTGTTAGTTAAACGCCTTTGAAATTGACGTTTTGAAATAATTCCAATGTCTTTGACTCGTTTATACATTTTTGGCAACACTAAAAATAATTAAAAATATATACCACACAAAAAATTGGTACTTACAGATAGATAAGACTGATTAATTATATAAATTATTAATAAGGTTGACAATATTACCTGTTTAACTTAAACCTAACTTTTTATTTGTACCTTGTATACAATATACATATATACAACACATATTTTTATCTATGCTTTCATACGAAAGAAAATTAATATCTAGAGTCTATTTTTCTTAATACTTATAAAAAAAACATTCAAATTAATTAAATTGGTTTATTTAAAAGTACATAAAAATATTCTTAAATGATTATAATACACATAGGTAGTTACTGTTCTCTGTCATAACGAGTTTTTGCTGTTCTGAACCAACTTTGAACATCCATTTCAAATACTGAGTCGGAAAATTGATATTTATTTTTTATCACACCTAGTAATTATTTTAAATAGTTATAATTTTATTGAATTAATGCAAAATAAATTTAATTTAAAGTTATTTACCTTTAATTATTGAAATTATCTGTAAATCCTTTACTTTAATTTTTTTCACATTTTTATCAAAAGCCCTGCCTGTCCAAGAACATTCAATTGCAAGTTTATTGGTAAAAACTTTGGATAAAATACGTCTTAAATGTGATTTACCATCGTTCCCACCAATAGAGCAAAACATAATTTTCTAACAAACAAGTCAAATCAATAATTTATAATTTTAAATAAAAGTAAAAATTAGAGTAATTAATAGAGTATACCAATTTTTCCCTGTCGTTGTTATCAATTTGCAGTAGTTTTTCGCACTCTAAAATGTCTTCTTTTTTTGAAAAAGGAAATTTTTCTAAAAACATTTGATTTTCAAATTCATAAGATATTCCTGATGATGGTACACTGTTAGTTAATTTTTTAAAATCATCTTTTAAGCTATTCATCATGTTCCAGAGCCTCTGACTCATTAAGCGATTTGCTATAAGCTCACTATAAATATTTTGTAAAATTTTTGAATCTCCTTCTATAACAATATTATAGTTTTATAAATTTTATGAAATTAAAAGGCATTTTATTTCTATTGTCGGTACCAAAACAAATACAAAGTAATATCAATGTTTTTCAGTAACTATCTATATATTTATGTATTATACCTAACCTTAATACTTTTTATTAGAATTAAATTATCTTAATCAAATAAACTTTTATATTACCTTTCAGAGAATCTTGAAAAGATGGAAATGGTTCATTTTGAATTTCTAAATGATTAACCTATAAAACAATAATAAGTAATAATTTGACTGTTTACCTAGTAATTTCTATAAATGTTGATGAAATATTGAACATATAAATATTGAATAATTAAAATGAATATAATAATAAATATTATATACTTAATACATAAGATATATTTTTAATATTACCTTTGATTCTGAATTTGATGATTCATATGTTAGAGGTTCCATCATACTTGAGTCTTGTATTATTATTGAGTTTGATGAAGGCATTGATTTAATTTCCAGATTTGTAAAAGATTTTTTTTGATTATCAATCAATGTTGATACTGTTGGGAAAGAACTTGGCAATTCATTTGTATAATAATCACCTTGGCTAATAAAGGAACCCAGTGAATTTAATTCAGTTGATGGAATGCTATTGCCATTTAAAGAAGTTGTAAATGGTTGTTGTTGTACATTTGTATAACATTTTGTTTTGTTAAAAGAAGGTGATGGTAATGTTGAAATTGCACTGGAATGTGTTGAATTTTGTTCAATTCTTGTAGTATTAAACAACAATTCATTTTGCTTACTATAAGGTGCAATAATATAACTTGATTCTTGAAAAAAAGTAAATCAAAATAAATAAATAAACTAATGAGTTGTTTGAAAATAATTAATTTTACAAAAGTAATAAATGTTTACCTTCATTTTCACTATCACTAGTATCCACAATTTTACTCTTTTTGTTATTATTAAATGGGTAATGGTTATTTAAAATGCTCTCGTTGTCTGTTGATTCTATTTCAATTCGCTCATGCCAAGCTTTATTGAAGTTACCTTTATTAATAATACAAAAATTAAAATTGGTACTACATACATTTATACACAGATATTACAACATTTTGTTATTGGGTTTAAATTAAGAACATAAGAAACAAATTTAAAATTTTAATTTTAGCGAATCAAAAAAAAATTTAAATGTTTTATTAATGATGTTATAATCAAAGTTGGATTTTACATACTGTAAGTTTTGCTGCCACCAACTACATAGATTTTATATTGTTGCCAGGACAAATCTGGATCTATAGCCTCTTTTAAATCATCACTAGTAACTCTTATAGGTGGCCAGTAACAATATTGTATTGTACTAGTAGACAAATTATGTGTTTCGGTTTCTACAAGCCAGTTTACTGGGACCACACTATAATCCTTTTTTGGAGAAAATATGACGACTACCCATTTTTGTTTTTTTGAAATCTGAAAAGACAAGACCAGGTGATGGATATGTTTTGGTAAAATATTTAAATTAAAGATAAGTATAGATAAATATAGATAACAAATAAAAAAAATAAAGTGTATATTGAATCTATTGAATTGGAACAATATAGAAAACAATTTACTGAATTGTAAATGCTACCAATAAACATCAAAAGATTTAACCAGCACACTGAATCATTCTATCTAGATAAAGTTTTTGCAATATCACTGTTTGGCAAAAAAAAAAATAAATATGCAATTTAAAATCCTAATTTTTCAGTACATACAATTTTTTTTTTGTAGAAAATGTACCAATAATTTTCAAAATACAAAAAATCTAATTAGTTTTTAAGTTTATATTATTATTTATATAAGAGATAAATTTAAAAAATAAAAGTTTACTTATTGTTTAAAGTTTAATAATAATAATTCAAAAATTTTAATTAATCTTTAAATGTAAGAAATTTAAGGATGAAATTGAACTTAAAAAAATAAATTATAATATAAATATTTTATATTCTATAATTGTACTTTCTTATACATAAATAATCAAAAAATATAAAATCAAATGTATAAGTCCTTACAACTACAGTTATAGAACTGTTAGGTCATAATCGTATAAAAATAAATGAATACAATCTTATCTAATAATATCGTGTTTTCTACGTAATTTTTTTCCCGTTTTTCAATCGACGACTGTAAAGGAATCATTGTCAACGAGAAATTTTTATTTTTTCATTGGTGACCGTAATATCTTCAAAATCTCCGTAATTAATTATTGATATATTATGTATCCCATTTTACATAATTTTAAATAATTGTACACAAATATTTTAAGTAAACATATCCGTAATTAGTATTTAAAATGAAATAAATTTAACGTTAAATTTTAACTAGGGAATTGTACTTAGGTACGTGTTTTACCATACTTCTTTAAAATTATATTTAAAAATAACTGTTAATCATATAATATCTATAGTACACACATATAATTTATAAACTGTTTTATTATAGTTAAATATTTGTAATATTAGTTAAGTCATCTTTATTATGTTATATTATAAGAACTTATGTACACTAATTTGATAACGAGCATTATTCAATAAAATAAATAACAAAATAACAAAAATTAAGGCCTTCAGTTACCCAAGCCGACAGTATAAAGTAAATAAACAGCAGTTTTATATCTAATTATTACATATTCCAACGTAGACGAATGAAAAAATAATTAATATATGTATAAATTATTTTTTCATTCGTCTACGTCGACTATAGTCTACATCTAAATATTAATTTTAAATAAATGAAAAATGTCTTACCTTTTTTAAAGTATTTGACATATTTGCAGTCAAAAATCAACAGTGGTACTGGTAGAAGGTATTCCAAAAGTGAAACACATGTAATTTGCAGAAATATTGAATTATCAGATTCAAATGTACAACACTATAAAGTCTTCTAAACGAAAATGCAGTCGTGAAAATAAACAAGTGAATAACAGAACAAAATAAATACGAAATAACCTCAAATCATAAAAGATTTATAATATAAAATATATATACTCGAGTATGGGCTACGCGGTTTAATTATCTTAGGATAATTATGGCAACATGATCGACGGACTATCCGATTAAACAGGCCCATATTCTATACTATAGTTTATATAGTATATACCTGTATATAATAAATATTATCTTATAACATCTAAAATTAGAATATTCGGTAAATTACTGAATTACTAAAAACATGAATAATATCGTTACCGTAATGTAAGCTATGAAACATATTTTACAACGTATTTATACACATAAATATAATGGTTTATCCAAATATAAACGATTTTCAAAAATTTATGTTTTGCATAAACCTTTCTATAACTATTTTAAAATATTACACAGTAATGTTACTAAGGAACTTAAATGTATGTATAACTGGAATATTTGTAACAGTTCTTTGCACGGTGGGTAGTAGTATTACCCACCCAGTAATTTTCGTACAGACACAAAGTCCTCCGCACTCGTTAATTGAATTTTCACTCCATACCGTTCGTGTCGAGTTTCTCATGTCTCGATACTCGAGATTATATTTTTTTTTTTTTTATTACATTATATATTTTTTTTTTATTTTATTTTTTTTTTCTTTCTTAATCATTAATGCAATGACTATTTAGATCCTGCGTATATATTTTGCGTTTACACCATATGTGTTATTTGATAATTATTTTATTTATTTTCTATTATTATGTATTTCTTATAAGATTGTGTATTGTTAATTGTATTTGATATGTATCTTTTTTGTAACAAAAATTAATATTTCGTCACCCGAGCAACACTCCACCTCAAGTCTCCGTTCTTCTCTACGCCATCCGATCCGGCCAATCTTGATGGGATCCCCATGACTCCCATGGTGGGGAGGATGTTCGCGCTGCACACCCGGTTTTCGCGCCATTAACAGGGAAAAACTATAGCGGCCGACGGAAACCGGTTCACTATGCTACCGCGGTACCAGAGCAGTGAGCTTCGGCGAGGTTTTTACCCCCGCCATCGCCGTCCGTTGAGCTTGGGCTCGTGCCGGCTCTGCTACGCCCCCCGGTCGCTTCTTTTTTTTTTTTTCTTCGCGAACGTTCGCAGCGTCAACACGCACTGCCGTTTCCCGTGGACGTTACGCGGATTGACCGATCGTGCGTATTGCGTTGCTCCGTCTTGCGTGTGCGTTACGCCGATAGACTGGTCGTATACATTCAGTGCGTATCATCGATATACGCACTTTGTCGATAACACGTACCTTCGTCTCGCGTGTGCGTTACGCGGACATCCCGAGTGTGTGTATTTCGTGCCGCGTACATCGGAGATCGATAATTATTATTTGCGTATCTTCGATATACTCTTTTATCGATCTCGCGTCACGCCATTCGGTATTTTTCATGAGAGCCTAGCCGCCACCAGTTTCTCGTGGTCGGGCGTTGCGTGCCATTTTGTTTTTGTTGGTCTTTTATTACGACCGCATTGCTCGCGTCGCCGTTTTATCCGTATAGCGAACTTATTCGCTGACGATCGCTATTCCGCGCGGCAAGCCGCTGTTCGCCGATAAATATCAGATGACTCCGCGCCCACAATCTGCGCCGTCCAAGTGGCCGTACTGTACCGGGTGACGTTATCATCATCACATGTGTAAATAGTATTATTATTATTATTATTATTATTATTATTATTTACCCCCCTCTGTTGGGCGCCCGTCCATATATTTGTATTTTGCAATTGTTATTATTTTAATAGTACGGCGGTGTCGTTGGCACGTCCTAAACCATAATTGGTCTGTATTCTTTTTTTTTATTATAAATATATACGAAGGTCAACCTCACCCTCCCATAAATCAAGCCGCGAGTCGGACTAGTCATCCGCCAAAATTGTAGGGACTACTTCGGCGAAAACATATTGTGTCATAAATGCAAAATAATTTTCCTTAAACAATATTTTTATCTCAAAATATATTATATTATTATTATATATATATATATATATATATATATATATATATTATATTTTTTTAATTAACGTAAATTCTAATTATCTTTTAGAACTACGAGTAAAACATACAGTGTCATTCTATAAAATACATTAAGTCTTATAAATTATAACGTTTACATTTTTATTTCGTAATATTTTAAGAGTAATTTTCGGTATTTATTAGTACAATACTACAATTAATAATATTAATTTTTTACTACTACAACATTCATGCCATAATAAAATATATAAAACATAAAAACGTCAGTGGTCTTCGAGAATTGATACCCAAAATAGCTGTAAACGGTGAAGCTATCCATAACGGTCTTGCAATTATTTATATTTGTCTATGATTTGATGCGAACAAGTTTTGCACAGTATTGCACATAACATAACGTAAGTATTGTAACTCTCAAAGATACATCGTTCCGAGTAGAAAACGATGTGAATCGATGGTTTTCTCGAGTTTGTTTTTCCATTTATACAACTCTATGAGTTAACATTTTTCCAGACAAGAGGAATTGTCATACATGTAAACCATATTCATTATGACACACCGGTAATCATTTGCAAGTTCTTACGATTGCTGGGCAAGTTAAAAAAGTTAAGTTTATTTTAACTAAGTTATTTATAACTTAACGAGTGAGCTTTTTTTTCTATACGATGTAGTTAATTAATTGTATGGCAATGTTATGTTAATGTTCTATTGATTTATATTTAAAATAATATAAAATAAAATTTATCCGCATTCGACGACTTCTCTTTAATAATAATTATATTTTTATTAATAATATTCATGGTTGGCTAGATTTATCGTTTTGTAGTTCTGTTAAAAACGATACCTTGCTTATCAATACACACGAATCATCTGGTTGGTATGAATCGATATTTCTGTGTTAATATACGTTATATGTGGCGCTAGAATGACTAAAAATTGCAAGTATGTAAGATTATGGGTTTGTTTCGTTATAATTATAGACCATGAATTTTACTGTTACGCTTGTAAATATGGAATTTTTTACTCTCGGTAAACAAGTAATAAATAAAATATCAAACGCATCTTATTTTCGCTAACTATTGGAAACCCAAACGTAGTTTATGATAATGCTTGTATAAATAACTTATGACTTTAAAAGAAGATTAAGTTTCTCATCCAATTAGATACACTTTGCCAGACTTGAGTCACCACTCGGAAGTCGTTATTTTTGAAAAGTGATAATCATATATTTAAGTCGTATTTTAATACTTAGTAAAAAAAAATAAATAAATAACGTCTCTCCGGCGGAGTTAATAAAGTTGTACATATTCATAAAGTTTTAATAATTCAGTTTTTGTAATTTTTTTTCTTTGATAATAAATAAAAATGATTTATTACACGAATGTGTCAATCCTATGTCAACGATATTAATTCCTAGACGTTTCAAGATCGTTGGGTATGTCTATGACATTCATAAAATAGTTAATGGGCGATGTATACTTATAGTAATCTCACTCATGGCATACGATCAAACATTATGGTCGATGGGCAAAAATATGAAAAACATTAAATCCGTTAAATCCAGCAGCAATTTCTATTGCTACTGAGAAGACCACAGTGAAAACGGCAGTGACAATTACTTCATATTAAATTGTGTTCAGATCACATGTTAATATCACAGCTAAAATAGTAGCAGTACCATAAAAAATAGCAGCCGTTGTTATTTTCATACCGAAGTAGCAGACTGTGTAATTGCTATTTTGAAATCACCTGTAAAAAATCATCGCTACCGCTGTGTCATACCATCGGTGTGTTCTGGAGGTGGGAATTTCGACTCAATTTAACGATTCAATTTACTTGACTCGGTCCATTCCAATGATGTGATTCAGTGAGTCAACTCCTAATTCAATTAGTTCTTATCAACTATATGTTTAATTTTATAATGAATCACCAATTCAGTGAACTGCATAGTTCAATTGACACAACTCTCGAATAATGAGCTGACAAAATAATAACATCAAGTGGGGCACTGATAAAAACTAGGAGGTAATACCGCAGCAACGATAATTCTACACACATACATGTATATCCGTGGTCAATGAATAACTAGTAACATATTATAATTATTATTATTATTATTATTAGCACACCACTGGTTTAACTCATTCAGTGCGCCTAAAATTGACGATTCTTCATTTGTCGTTTGGTTCTCTTGGACTATCAGTGGCGTTCTAATGGTGCCAAGAAGTGTGGAATGGGTCTACGACATTTGGCCGCAACCGTTTAGCCACCAGACAATTCGCCACGACCGTTTCGCCGTGACCGTTTCGCCGTGACCGTTTCGACGCCGAACAATTTCTCCGCGGACTCTTTCGCCGCCGGACTATTTGCTGTCGGGCTATTCGATGCGAAAAGAACCTCCCCCACAAAATATTATTACCAATAATGTACTTAAATTTTTAAAGATTAATAAACAACAATACTAAGGTTATGATATTTTTTCAAACCTCACCACCCGACTTTTTACATGCGTTCATCCCTGATTTACACTCTTTGAGTTGTGAATCATTAATTTTGATATGTTCCTCAATTTAAATCAAGTACATTTTAACACCCCTACAATAAAATTTGCAGCTTTAATTTGCGTTTGTTCATAAGCAACCATGCGCTTGCATACTCCTCTTGGGCAGAAGTTTTTTCAGAGCACATAGTATGGACAAATTGTCCAACACTTTTGGGAAAGAAAAATTAACAAAATTTTTTGTATGTACGATCTACGTTCACGGCGTGATATAATGTGACAAGAATTATAAAATTATTAAATGCTTTTCGTTATTATTAAACACGTCATTATGAAGTTTTCAACTCAAAAAAAAAAAATTGAGAAACCTATAATTTTCTAGGTAATAAAAATGAATATCCTTAATGTAATTCTAAATTATCAATGTTAAACCATTGATTATAACATAATTAATTAGGTATTAATTAAATTGATAAATACATGTAAGACTCATTGTAATACCATCGTACAACATAGGTTAGGCTTAGGTAAGTACCTATGATTTATTTGGTGTCGAGGTGACTCATTGACCGTCGTATTATATACATGATTATGAGATACTTATATCACTACATATCACTGTATAATGATTTTTAACTGTTTCAACAATGAAATAAATAAACAACTAAAAACACACATAAGTAAAGTAAAAGTTAATGTCAAAAGTTAAAATAATCGCATCGAACTTCTATAATACAACTAGCACTACCACTAGCGTATTTATATGTAAGCACTATACCCACGTGCCTACAGTGGCAAATTTTGAGGGGCGGCAAATTTTTGAAGGTTATACGTTTTATGGTACTATATTATTATTATATTTATATTCATATTTAGGTTTTCTGGTAGTGTAATATTACATATTATTCCTATATGAAAAAATAATAGACAATAGCTTACTCGCCATTTTATCAATCGTCAGTTAAATTTCCAGTTAACTAATCTCAGATTAAAACTAACTGAAGATTAAAAAAAATATGATTTTATCAATTGTTTTTAATCTAAGATTACCTAATCTAGAGTATAACCATTGATTAAGTATACTTAATCAATGGTATAACTAACCGAAAATTAATTCACTATACAAATGCAATAGTTGATGTTAGTCGCGTCGGTAATATGAACATGTTGCTAATTTCTACCAATAAGTTGTTATCTGTTATCATAATATATTTGATACGTGACATCTATATAGTGATCTAATGCCGTTTTATTTTGAATTTTATTGATTTATTTTATTTTTATGTTTTTTTTTTTTTGTGTATAAAATATTGTTATTTATTTATTATATAGCACGATTTCTATAATAAAAAATTAAAAGATTTGAATTAACAATAGATAAGCATAAACCTAGTATGAGTTGACATAACTTTCTAACAAATCTACTCGAACTTGAATGAAGTCGGAAAAGTTAATTAAGTTGTATTGCTGATAATTTTACACTTTAACATATGACTACAATATACAAATTTCAAATAGTCTAGTTCTGGCAAAAAAGTCATAGTCGTCCCATTTATTTAAATGGTCAATTCTGTTTGACAATAAATAAGGTCTTCGAATATAAAAATATTGATTTACATAGGTCAAAAACTGAAGAACTTCTTCAACAGTATTACTGTCACTACTATCACTACTTAAATTAGGCATCTTTATTATATAATTTAATTAAAAAATAAGCTTTTGTAATTTAAGTACATAAGTAATGTAGTAACGTTTGAAATTTAAAGTAAAATCGAACAAAATGTTATCACACAACAATATATTATACTGATAATCTTGTTCTTAATCTCTAGTTAAACTCTTGACTGGTGTAATATCTCGGGTTAGTTAATCTACAGTTAAAGTCCAGTTAAAATGTTAACCGAGTGATGATAAAATCATATTTCTAGTTTAACTGAAGATTAAGATTAAGTGGAGATTAAATTCTCTTAAACGGATATAGATAAAATAACCCCAACAGTTATATATCTTGTTAACTACACGGAAAAAAATAACTCAGTGATTTTTAACAAAACAGTTATGTTAAATATTAATTGGTATTGCTAATCATAATACAGTTGATACTACAAAACCAATGGTATAACATACCTAAGTGAATAACAACAGCTACAAAATTAATTTAGTTGAAAGTGATTATTATGATATAACTATATTCATATTTAAAATAACACATATTATGTAGCTGTTACAAAACAAAAAAAAAAATACAAAAATTGTGTTAACGTACACAAATGGTTAAGTAGTAGTTACTATACCTTCTTGTAAACACTACCCAGTGTGATATTAAACTACTAATCTAATTGTGTTCTGGTAACATTTGACATTTTTGTAGTCGAGATGATATAATAATAGTTAAATGAAAAATCTATTATGTTGTATTTACACAATAATTATTGTAAAACATTTGTATACTTTACATGGGAAAATGTTAATGTTAGCAATCACTAGTTGTTTAAACGCAATGTTTTGTTGACTTTATGAGTGAATAAGTTGTATTCACTATTGTTTGGTTGTTTTTACAAGAATAATTGTTATAATAACAATTGCGCGTTAAAAATAACATTATTATAATTGTCCGTTACCAAGTTTAAGTTGTTATCACCTAATTATGTGGAAAACCCATCGTATAGATCCCTAAACCGGCTATCATACGCTGTGTAGGTACTGGTTTTTTTGTACATATGACATTGTGTATGATCCGTGTTCAGTGTTCACACACCGTGTTCTGCTATTACATTTTATTTATTTATTACCATACTGTCGATATTTGAGTACCTACCTACATCATTATGGCTGATTTTGACGTCGTCGACATACTCCATGCTTGGGGATTATCAAGCTACATTGATGTTTTCAAAGGTACGTTTTAATAATCTTATTTAATGCACTCCTATTAGTCTTTTACCAAACGCATTGTTTTTTTTATGACCGAATATAAACTATGTAGGTAGTCATGTGACAGTATGTCAGTGTTTGAAAAAAATTAGAGGACCTCAGTCCTCAATACAACGATTTAAAAATATTTAAGTTCTAAATTTAATATATTTTCATAGTAAAACCTACACCCTACATGTTGCAGTAAAAAATAATAATATTCAATATACTAAATGAAAATATTAACAATTGTTTGTTATAATATTATAATAATTTATAAGTAGGTACCTAATATTTATTTCTTCAATATTTAAAACTGATTGTTAGGTACCTACCTACACCAGATTTTGTTAGTCATTTTTTTCCTAACATAAACCTACCAAACCTGGTATTGTAAATGATTGTAGATATAATATTAAACCTTGTTTTTCTAAGCTGAATGTACAATATTATTATATTATTTATACTAAATATATTTATAATTTAATTTATCTATACTGTTAGATCATGGAATAGATATATCTTGCTTTAGTATGCTCGACGATAATATGATTAAAGAAATAGTTCCAAAAATTGGCGATAGAGCGAAGTTAATATCAAATCTTAATGATTGGCGAAAAATATTGGATATGACAAATAACAAAGTACAATTTTTGGTGAGTTAGTTTTTCTAGTTACTTTGTAAAATTTAGTAAATTATTACTTTTTCAATTCATGGTTGGATTTGTTAAGTTTTTAGTTTTCTGTCATTGTCATATTATTATATTTACCAATTTATTTTGGTACTTACATTTTTTTTTTTGCAACTTATTAAAAATTGATTCATCTATATTATTAGGATATTTCAAATGATTACCCTCAAGAACTAAGTATAAGTATTCCACCTCCATTAACTACTCCTGAACCCGAAGAAAATTTTTTAACTCCAAACACTGATACTGAATCTGTCGTTTTGGGTAGTGAAACATCAACACATTCTTCTATAGATAGTAAAACTGATGAGGTAGATATTTCTCTAATTAAACAATATCATTGTCTCTTAGACCTTAGTTGTATAATTGTTCTTAAAATAGGTACCTATGTAACAAAAATATAGTAACTTAAGTAACTTGAGGTTCAATCAATTCAAATTACAAAAAAAAAATAAGTTTTTTACAAGTGTTTATATTTTATTACCTATATATTTAACATTGATTTACTTATTATTAATATTTTAATGCAATTATAATATTTTTAGGGTGTTCCACTATTGGATTATTTGAAAAAAAAATAGTGAAGGTCGTGCAATTTTGGCATCTAATAAAACAACCCTAGATAATGCTTCTAGAAGAAAGCTGTGTAATATAATTGTAAGAAGGGAACTACAAGAAGACCCAGAAAAGCATTTTAAAAGTCAACGTCTACTCAGTCTTTCGCAAGAAATTGTCAACATTTTTCCTGGAGAACATATTAGTACTTATTTTATTCCATACATAAACTATGGTAAACTATTTATGAATAAAGTTATTATAAATGTCAAAATAGTATGTTCTTAATAAATATAATAATTGATATTTTGTAATATTCATATAAACATTTCTTATATTTTTTTAGTTGATCAATGATTTTGAATTCATATATTCAGACAAAATAAACAGCCTTTTTGAAACATTTCCTCTTTATAAAGTCAGAATACTAGAACTTGCAAAAACTGTATCTGAAAAATTAAGGGACAATACCATCAAAGAAATATTTAATGAATATCTTGATTCGGCATCAGGTACACAAAGCCGGTCTTAATTTTAAGTAGTTTATTATTATTAAATTATAAATTATTTTTCAGCAAGTGAAGAAGCATCAGCTATAGCCACATTTTGTATTTTGCCATTTCTTTTTACTCCAGCTTCTACCAAAAGAAAGAAAGGAACTAGTTCTTGGAAACCATCCAAAATTGAGATGAAAGATGGCTTTATAACCCATATAAAATCATACAGTGAACTTCAAGAAACAGTATCAAGAAGAAAAAACAAGTATGCTCAACTTGGTTGCACCTTACAGCCTTTTATCATAATTATAGGCCCAAGCATAAATGATATTTCTCAAATTTATATCTATGTTGATAACACTTATTATGTACTTAACTCAATTGTTGCAGCAATTGATTGTTGTTTCAAGGTAATTCATTCATTAAATTTAGAATATCCTTTGGAATGTCTACAAGTTTGGACATTTATTCAAAAAGTCTTTTTTAAAATTAAAACTGCTTGGGACACTGAGTTTGTATCAGTTAACTCACTTATAAGTGATATAGGAATTACTAATGTCTTATAAATTATAATTTGTTTTCATTATTCCCCTGAGTGACTTGGAATTGGAAGTTTTAAAACAATTTTTGCAATTTAATTCTGTAGAATCTATTGTTAAGTGTCCTTGGGTACTTATAAAAGGTACCAAATATAAACCAAAGCTAGTACTCACATTAGATATATATGAAAATGATTTTCCTATATTTGGAATAATAGAAGACATATTTTTATTTAATGATACTTTGGTAATATTTAAGTGTAAGCGCACAACTACTGTTATATTTAATGATCATGTATTTTCATATGAGGTAAAAATAGATGATGAATGTACATTTGTGTATCACCATGCATTGCTTTCTTATATTCCAAATAACATCAGTGTATTATCAAATGGAAATAGATATATAACACTAAGAAGCAGTATTTAGATTGTTATATTGTATTTATGTTATTTATTACCTATGTCTTTATAAAACTGTATAAATTGTATAATATTATATGTATGTTATGCTTATATATAGATATAAATATTTTTAGTTAATTTGTATTATTTGTTATATTATGCTGCCTTTCTTAAATAAAAGTTTTATATTTTAATTTCTTGTTTTATAAATTATTTATTATAAATTAATTTATTGATTTTATTACTTGTCAATATTGAAAGTAATCAAGTAACCCTAACTTCCAATTCAAGTTTTTCAATAAATAATCTCTTATATGAAAAGCCGGGACGAATGGCCCTAGTGCTTCTCCCAATTGGAGCCGCACATGCTACTTAATAATAGTAGGTAACATTAACAAAATAATTTGTAATTACTACAATAATAAATCCAGTACAAGTTACAAATTGCAAAGTAAAGTTTACATATATATATATGTGTCATTGGAACACAATGTAATGTCATATCAACAACTATTCTGGTAGTTGCAACTATGAGGCTTTCTAATATAGTCACTGAACTATTTGTTAGAATTATTCTATATATTACTTTGTTTCAACCAAACTGCTAATTAACTACAACAGACAATATTTGTGTAGCAACAAATATATAAGTAATGGCTACATAATAATGTATTGTTATGTTTACAACTAATTTGGTAACTGCAATCGAATACAGTTTACCAAAGACTTATTGTAATATTAACCAACCATATTGTTGTCACGGGTGCAACCAAAAATTCTGGTAGTATGAATCATATTCTGGTAATTATAACCATATTTTTTTTTCCGTGTACCTATTTTATATAATCATATATAATAAATCTATTTCAAAATTTTTTATCGACGTTCATAAATATGAGATTCAGGAAATGTTGTAAAAGAAATCATTATGGATGATTTTAATAAATGAAATATCTAGCAAAAACAATGATTTCGAATTCAGTCTCTGTCATATTTTTCCATGGTCTCTGTTCACGTAGCTGTGAATGTAAATAATTTGTGAGTAAATCGTTTTTGAAGTAAAATTAAAGCTTTGAAGTATAAATTTTTAAGAATTAAGTGTACATGGTCAAGATGCTCTTGAAAGTGCTATAAAAACTTCTTTCGAAATTTATTCAAATCGCTTCATACTTTTTGCAATACTACATATTACATCGTATGAACCAGAAAGAAGTTCTTCCACATTAAAAAGAATTATGAATAATCTTCGAAATTCTGTTGGCCATTTAAGGCTTAATGGCTCAGTAGTACAGAATATTCATCGTGAAATCGTGAAGTCTGGTGGTGAGGTTTGAAAAAATATCATAACCTTAGTATTGTTGTTTATTAATCTTTAATAATTTAAGTACATTATTGGTTATAATATTTCGTGGGGAGGTCCTCTTCGCATTGAATAGCCCGACAGCGAGTAGTCCGGCGGCGAAAGAGTCCGCGGCGAAACGGTCTGTGGCGAAGTGGTCCGGCGGCGAATAGGTCGCGATGAAATGTCCGGGTCCGTGCGGAATGAACACGTCGCGATTTCAACCGGACCGCCGATCCGATTCACCGGGCTTCACGACTACGGCCTCTTTCACACAGTCCGTTTCTTTAACGGCAACGGAAACGGATCAGATAAAAATGTCCGTAAATATAAAAAAATGTTGTCCGTTGGTAAAAACGGATACAGTGAACGGATTGTATAAATAACTATGTGTCTTATCTACTCCGTTTTCTTTTTTTATCCGATCCGTTTCCGTTGCCGTTAAAGAAACGGACTGTGTGAAAGAGGCCTACGGCGTTTTCGGCGAGCGCCGTG
This sequence comes from Sipha maydis, assembly GCA_034509805.1. Taxonomy (NCBI): domain Eukaryota; kingdom Metazoa; phylum Arthropoda; class Insecta; order Hemiptera; family Aphididae; genus Sipha; species Sipha maydis. The sequence goes on from JASXSY010002189.1 coordinate 81,470, forward strand.
TTTCTACAACCGCTGCTGCTGGCCATCGCAACGGCCGCTGTGAAGTTACCGGCAAATAACTTACACTGTCGCACACATAGATTTAACATCGAATTTAAACGTATTTTATTTCGCGCGAATAATCTCTGCATTTCTAAATATGGTAAATTTTAGATTTATAAGCGATTAATTAAATAATAAATTATTGTGTAGTAGTATGTAATCCACATTCACGTTGTGTCTAATTATAGATACATGGTCGCTCGTGTAGATAACGTGAGAACACGTACACGGCTGTACAGAGAACCTTACAAATGAACCCGAGACACAAAATAATATATAACATAAATCATAATTCATAATACTATTGATATTTAATGCTCTAATATCGATGTGGTATTGAGAATGGCTGTGATAAACATTAGTAACTAATGAGTAATGAATAATAAATAATATTATTTAATATTTACCAGTTGGTAAGTTTTCATTTTTTGTTTTTGGTGGTTTCTTAAAAATATTTGATTCGATATGGACTTTGGATGAAGAACTCGGGAACGCTCCTCAATTTTTGGTGACCTTTGTCCCCCTCAACATTTTTCCACTTTAACCACTGCTACCTTGTATTAAGATACACAGTATACACAACTTAATTTAAATGGTAATCATTAAAAAGAAGGATGGTTCATGGGACGAAATGACAAAAATGTGTTCTATATGTTATACAATGACAACTCGATTCAACCACTCGAACCATAATCATCATCGGCCTACGGTCACTTTTATGACGTGATCCGGCTTCGTTCGAGATAATATAACATAATATTCGCTCGTTACGATTATATAGTACTATGACGCATCGATGACGGCATACCAATGAATCGTGTTCGTATAACACTCGTGTAGCGCATCGACATGCCCAGACACTCGTGATCGGAAAAAGTTATAATTGATCAATGAATTACTTAAGTAGGAATTCCCAGTGTATTTTATCGATCCCGCAGTGGTGTCACGATTTATATTTAAATAAATAAATTACCACACCCCTAGGGGAAATGGCATAGAATTGGAGGCGATAATACATTTCAGTTTTTGCTTACAATGTATTTTTAAAGGTTATATAAGCATTGCGAAACGAAATGTTGAGAAAATCAGATACTCCAAAGAATTTCCATCGAACCGTTATTTTAAATTAAAAATTGTTTAGTAATTAGTTATTCTGTAAATATTAACCGTAACGATCCGAAACATTTTCTGAGAACATATTAATATTTTATTAAATATTATAGTATAGATTATTTACTTATATTAACATTTTAAAGTATTGTTTTGAAATATATTAATGAAATTTGTGCTATTTATAGGTCCCTGTAATTTTCGATTTTCCAAATTTTAAATTGTATTTAATATTATAAATAAAAAACATATACTATTATTCAGATTATATTTATTTTTAGTAAAATAATTTTCTTACCGATACATACAACACGGCGGATGACATGTGGCGGCAAACTTCAAACGTTTAACATTATTTCAGCATTATAATGTCGATATAATTTTGTTAAAATTATTATTGCATGATGGTAAAAATATGGATTCAAGATTCAAATCTAATTAACGTCGAATATGGATTCGACGTTAATCAGATTTGAATCGTGTATAATATAGCAAAATTAATTTTGTTGAGTTGACTACGCCGCCAACACTTATAACAACTTATATAACAACCGAATACGCGCATCCATCATAAATTTATTAAATTGTAATTATATTAAATTATATATTAAATTAAAGGGATATCTATTTTCCCGTACACAGATCTATGATGATGATTTTCATAGTATTATAATTACATTACATTCCGATGATGCCCTGCAGTCGTAAGTTGACGCATATATGTCAGCTTGTGGGAAAACCGTTAACAGTGGTGACTCAATCTTTTTTCTCTTTAATCCCTTGGTAAATTCTTACATCACCCGCCCCAAAAAAATTGTCTTGATGAACAATAAGTTTTAATAAAACAGTGATTTATAAAAAGATTTATTTGTTTGAAATTCATATGATTAACCTCTCAATTTGTCGTTTGCCTTTAGAATATAATATAATCAAGATAAACAAATGGCCCAGTTAGTATATTGCTCGGTGTTTTAACACATTCCATTACAAACACCACAATTCTATATTAGAGGTACTCCGAATAAAATAATAAAATACCGATATTATGGTTATTTGTAATCGACACATGTTTGCCGCTTGTTTTCTATTCGCCAAGTCATCTTTTTTTTTTCTTCAATAACAGACGTGACATGATTGTCACAGAAATCCGTCACTGCAGTGGTAAACGAACTTAGACCCAGTATCCATCGGGCTAACTCTATAATGCGATATCGAACACGGTGAATAAAGGTGAAACTATAACGTTCGGACCTACTTTTCCGGAGCAAATACAGTGTTGTACATGAAATACAGCACTACGTCTCCCTCTTGAACAATTTTCCATCCGCGCACGTATGCAACATAATATACGAACGTATATTTTATTTGAAATCGAATCCCGTACAGGGGGGAGGGCGAGAGAAAGCATTGAACGCTGTGTGTGTGCTTTTGCTTCATAAATCTCAATTTCTATATCCGACGAAAAAAAGTAAATAATTGCGTGCGCGTATTTCACCGCCATCTGAAAAGTCTTCCCTACCCCACTTTCAACCCCGTGCTCTGGAAATTTGATCAATGTGTGTAATACACGCGTATGTGGACGGTTTCCTATTTGAAACATTGTTTTCCGAGTGAGCTCTATCACACGGCGTGCTTGCCACGGAAATGACTCACTGCTCGCCAAGTCGTATATTATTATGCTACCGGTAAGTCGCTTTTCGACAGACGTACCACGAGTCGATACCGTCACGTTTATTCAATTAAATAAACTCGCACCGGAAAGGTTTGTTTGGAAAACTCGATTCGTTCACGAGTGAGAAAATACAATACTTCGCGGCGCCATCGCATATCGGTTATACCCACAAATATTATTCGTTAGGTGAAACTACGAGGCATTATTACATTAAACGAAGTCCAGTTAATCAATTTTTGGAAATCTTGCTCGAACAACAGAAGTGGAATGCACGGGAAAGAGAGACAAATATAACGGTAGAAAACTTGATGAGGTAGGCGATAGAACCCCGAATTAGAGCTAACAAGTTATTGATTTATTTTTAAATTAACGTATGTTAATTTAGCAGATACACCAGCATCCTGGTATAAAAGGTTATCAGATATATGAGGTATAGTATGTTAAGAGAATATATTTCGGTGATTCTCACTGTCTCAAATTCGCAGGTGTTTTGCGGAAAACTTTTTTCTTAATCGTATATAAAAAAACTTGGCAAAGTTTATTTCAACGAAGTAAAAGACGTATCAAGTTATTGTTTAACAAGTTAGATGTTAGTTTGAACGTAATAATAAATGCTGGTTTCTCGATCCAAGCTTCAATATGATTTGCCTATTGGCCGTAGTTTAGCCTATAGCGATATTCAATTTGTTTTCTCGTCTCATTCTTACCTTGCCACTGCGCGTTGTATACATATTACACACTGTAATCCGAAGCCTGCAAAAAGTTGTGTATAGTTACTAAAACTATTCGTAGCTATCTCGGTTTTTTCGTGACCCCTACACAAGTGACTTATTTTTTTTTTTTTATATTATAAAGTTTTTAATTTTTAAATTATTATAGCTTAACATTTATTTATAAAAGAAAAGAAAAAATATATGACAAAATATACGGGAAATAAGAAATAAAAATAGATTAGAAACATAACAAACAATACAATTAAAGTAAAAAAAATAAATAAATAAATAAAAAAAAATAGAATAATAAATAGTAAACTTTAAACTAAATTAGGAACCCAGCGGATCTTATAAAATTTAGAATACTTAGAATTACTGGAATGGAATTAGAATTGAGAATTGAAGGATCTATAGAATAAATGTTATGATAGTGGAGAAATGTAAATAAACTAAGACGAGAGTCTGCAAGCGAGGGACATGTCATTAGAATATGCGAAAAACCACACTTAACATCACTATCATGCCCAGTGCAGAATGGAGAGTGGTTTATTGATATGTGAAATGCATGAGCCGGATAAAGATTGTGACCAAACCTAAGACGCGAGAATTGAGGTATCTGTTGCCTAAATAGAAGTAGATTATGAAACCAGAAGTGAGAAGGGATTAAGCGGTTGATATGTCTATACCAGGAAGCGAAGTTAATTGGGAGAAAGGGCCATTTATTTTGCCAAGATTGTTTATAGCACTTAAATAGAAAGGGAAGTAAATCAGAAGGTGGAATATTGAAGATTGGTGTTCTGGTTATGGATTTGGAGGAGACTGCAAGCCTATCCGCTATCTCATTACCATATATACCGGAATGACTAGGAACCCATAATAATTCAATGCATTGATCGGAAGACTTTAAATAGGAAATGATTGATTTTAATAGAAAGGTAAAAGGTGAAATATTAGAGTTGAAGTGACTGGAATTCGTTGAGAAAATAGCTGATTGTGAATCTGAGGTGATAAGAAACTAGTCATAATTTAGAGATTTGATTATTTTAAGAGCTGAAATGATAGCAAGGTCTTCCGCAATAAACGAGCAAGAAAAACGAGGAAGATTATCAACGTATTTTAAATGAAAATCGAGAATAAAAAATGAAAATCCTGATGAATTGTCCCTAACAGAGCCATCAGTGAATACCAAACAATAGTTGGGAAAATTGTATTTTACAAAATCGTTAAAAAAATGATTAACAATAGGGATGACCATATTTAATATAGATTTATCACATGGAAAATTAAAAGTGTCTGGGAGTATATGAATATGTGGGGAACTAATTAAAGCCTCATATGGGACATCGTAACAGTGTAACCGATATATGTGAGAAAAATAGAAGTCAATGGAGAAATGGAAGATGCAATAGAAGCAAGAATAGGGAGTGTTTTGGGGACGTAACGCCAGCATGTACAAAGAAATAGGAATGAATCAAAGATGAGCATAGAAAATTGACTTATTTTAAACTTTAAAATAATTATGTGACATAGACGTAGAATCTACTCGGATCTATTGTTCACCATCTGAGTAGCACAATAGTATTTAAGTAAATGAATATAAATTAAATAGTAATTTATTATTGTTTTTATAAACTATAATAATTGCATATGTTGTAAAGTGAATTTGGATAATTTATATCGTTGTACGCGCTATCTACATTAATTATTGAAGACACTTGTAAAATCATCAATTATACTAGGCCAGCTAAGGTTTTTCCATATTTAACAGTCTAATCATTAGACTCTAATGGAATATTGTTTGACAAAACCACGAGGTAATGCCGTGTTAGACACTTTAGTTCGATTGAAGTTTTTAGTAATTTTTTCCACTGAAAAATTTTAAAAATCACCTCTCCCAGAGATCTACATAAAAACGCCATAAACGTCCATTACCCCTCCCCCCCACCTAGAAATGTATGATTTTTTTCATGTATATAATTAGTACGTAATTTTTATGAATTTGTACGACCATCTTCAGAATTTGTACACAGGCACAAAAGAAAACTACGCATCATTAATCTAATACATTACTTGCTGCGTCTAGAACCTTAAAGTGTTTAAATTATTTAATTTATAGACTTCAAATTACGTAATATTATATTATATTGTGTTCTCAGAATGAGATAGAATGAGTCATCGAGAGTTGGCTGATAGGCAACCAAACATTTAGTACACTTCAAACGTGCAATAATAGTAAATACACGTAATACGAGTTGGGTACTCATCGTAGAATATTATGTAGCGTTCTGGAAATGATTTGATTTGATTTCGTTTTTACCACACTAGTCGGACCCATACAAAAAGATACGGTGCACAAGATATGGATGTAATATACGAATGCTATATGAGCCGACTGACATGAAAAAGGAAAAGAAGAATCGTCGGTATGTTTGTAACGCGTGATGTGGATAATCGTGTAGAATCGAGAAGATAATTTGACGAAGAAAGAAGAATTATAAATAGGGGAAATAGGGACGCAGAAGGGAGAGTACCAGAGCAAAAAACATTAAAAGAGATTCGCGAGATAATGATCGAGATAGTCTTGTGTAGTAGTGTCTCTGTTTTTAGATACATTTGGATGCAATGTAGTAGGGCAAGTAGAAGATTTAAACTGTAGAAATTGTCTCCCGAACGATTGTTTTAATCACGCGTAAATAAGTGTTTAAAAATCTTCGGAAAACACTCAGTGCAACTAAAAATATCAGAGGATCCTGCAGTTCAAATTAAATTGATTCGATTCAAAATTAAAATTATATAAATAATAAAATTTAAATATACGAAATCACCAATATTCATTCAAAACAACTAAATTTAAAGTAGTAAATTTCTTAATTTTTGCGATTATTGTTATCGCTGTTTTGACATTTCGAGGTGTTGACTGGAACCATAAAATAACGATTCGATATATTTTATCGTTGGACTTGAAATTTCATTAACAGTTATCATTAATCGATTAATCGAAATATCACGTATTTGAACCATCAATAACTTGTACAAAACATGAGATTGGACGGTTCAAATTTACTTTTGTAGATCTTTCAATATTAGCACGATTCATGGACATTATGTCCGTGAATAGTGCTAATACAATGATCGTAAATAATATCATAAAACTTGCGTGCGCCTGATGAAACACGAGTATACCACTTTAAATACATTTGGTCTGTAACAAATCACAACACAATTGGTTTGGAATTCTAATAATTGAAGACATACTTATCTGTAAGCTTAATAATTTATAATTATTTTGTTTTCTTCGGTCCGCTCTATGTAGTTTCTTAACAATAGTAATGTGTTGTTAATAGTTTTGCGTTTGAAAACAAAACGAGCGACATCGTGCATTGTACACATGTAAACAGCGTTTGGATTAGAAAAAAAAAAAATTATCGAAATAAAGATAAATTTATAATATTTAAATAAATATGATTTAAATTAATTTAAATAAATAGGTATGAAAACTGGTTTTAGATGACTAGATGAGGTACGTTACGGTAAAATTGTTTTCGTTTTATTTTCAAAACATGCGTACGTTCGATCTCGACAGATCACAGCGACCTAACCCGGCGATCGTCCTCGATTTCAAGGCGTACCGCGTAAACAAACTTTTATTCGTGTCCGCACGAGGAGTTTCTGTCATCTCCGATCAAGAAACTCGTTATTTTGTCCATTGTAGAATTAATTACGACTCGAGTGTTTTACTGCGAAAACGATTTCGGAAACTTGATTTGCAGCCGTTGGGAAATGTAATAATTTTAATTTGTTATTTGTACCAAACGAACACATAAAAATACAAAATACACACGTACCACTTGCAGATTTTCGAAAAGTCGACGGTATATATTGTAGTCAACTGTTTGATTTAGAAATTTTATTGATTAAAGGACACTTCAAAAAATGTGCATGGCACTTCGTGCCCGAAGAACACAGGTTGTATGCGAGTTTCGTTAAAAATTCTGTATCACGTCAAAGCCTTACGCCGGCGGTACAATTAGCTGAAACGCGAATGTAACGTAATGTAAGCAATTCGCCTATGAGTATTATAAGTGCCGGTCCTATGGTAATCCTACACCATGTTTTACAAAGTATCACTATTTATATCACTATATTTACTATGAAAATCACTTTATATTTATAAATAATCTCATAATAATATTGTCGTCGGAAAAGTGTTTTTTATTGTTATTATTAAAAAAAATCAAGAGTACACCGATGACCTTAAATTTTATAAAGTTATGTAAAATAGAGTTAATAAAATAAATATATGAGACCCTGAAAAATTCTGCATCAGGTCCTAAACTCTATCGGTCCGTTGCTGAGTATCATGAGAACACTTTATTCTCAACATGATAATATATGCTATCATACTTTAAATTTTCAATAGTTTTATCATATATGATTTCGTGTAATACTTGTATACTACTGTACGCGCGTTTTTAATAATATTAATGAGTGTTATATTCAGGGACATGCGTGTGTACGATTACCACTGGCCCTTGATTAGTAGAGCTGAGAGCATAGTTGCCCAACGTTCGTTTAATTACTTTCTACCGCTATTTGCACGATGAACGTAAAAATGACTGATTCGTAAGCTATTTTATTATTTTGAACAAGAAATGTAAATAGCTTACGCTGATACAATTAAATTTCGTTCAAATATCTATGTAAAACAAATTGCAATCAAAAATACACAATAGGTATACATGTATAAATAGGTGTAGATGTGTATACGAATATAAATTATGATTAACTATGAATCTAAATTATATGTATGTATTAAGTATTTATTCAGAAACGTGAATGATAAATGGGTTCTTTTTTTTGCTGTGAACACAGGTCTATATTTTGCATGGACCGATATTGTTTGTCGTCCAAAAAACTTTTTATTTTTTCATTTAGCGACCACCACGTTACAAACAAAAAATATGAGTTGTTGTGGACATTTGAACACCGCGAGGTCGTTGTTTTTCGAATCAGGATACTTTCGCCGAAACAACAGCAACTGTTAAAACAAAATCGTTGGTGTACGCCGATAAATTATTTTCAAGTGTTAGTCGAAATTATAATCAACGTGGGCATTTTTAACGAATTGTTTTTCCCGTCGAAAAGCTTAGACATGATAATTCTTATCGTACGAGTATAATCACGAAATATATCATTTCTAAATGATCACTGATAGGATTTTACTCGGATAGCATGCTAGTCTTAGCCATTTGAGATGACTCGTAAATCCTAGCTAGGGACTTCCTTTACTTGAAATTAATAATACTTAATAGTATAATAATACATAATTTTATCAAACAATACATGACCGAATCCATATTTGAACGCGTTACTTATTATTTACGAATGGTAATCAAATTCAAACATACGTAAAAATATTATTATACTATTTATAAATTACGTTTTAGTCATTTACGCATATAATCAAAAACGTATTTAGTCATTTGACGTCCTACGTCATAATAAATGATAACGTAATTTTACCATTCATACACAGTAATAAGAATTAAAAGCGTGGCACTTAAATTTAAAAAAAAATGCTCAAAATAATGACAGACAATTAATAATGAGGGTGACTAAGAAATTCATTTTATTTAATATCAATGCTAGAATAGTTCATGCATATATAATTGTTAAAAAAAAAAAAAAAATAAAACCATCGTAAATATTATGAATGTGCTGGTAGGTATTCATCACTACGAAATTCACCATAATTACTCAATTAAATATTTACAGTGATTAGTTTGATGGTACTGTACTTGTAATTAAGCTATTAATCACAGTTTAAAGATGTTTTTTACGAGGAGAAAATGTTTTTTATTAATAAAAAATAAAATTATAAATTCTAATATTTTTCACTTAATTTGTTTACTATAGAGTAGTGAAACATTATTGCTATATTATCATGTTTTTATAGTAATTAAAACATTTAATCTGAACGGTTAAAAATGTTTGTTATTAGCCTTCGGTTCTAGAACAAAATAATAATACAAGTACTCCGGGGAACGTGTGTGGTACATACATTATAGTTTCTTTATTTTACGAACATAATCGGAATAACCTCTTGACCTAACCCAATTATTTATTATCGCGCGCTATATTTGTCGTGTTGTTGGCGCGCACAACCTTGCGAACGAACAAGTACACGTATTCACTCGGACGTTTCGCTGCGATGTAACACAATAAAATCGCATTGCAGAAGCGGAATTTTGGTTAGCTCCTAATAAATACAATGAACAACAAACAATACATTTTTTATACATTCACATCTTGCTATGCGCTGCGTGTACACGTATTATCATGCGTAAATCTAAACGAAATGCTTTCTTTTTTTTTTTTCTACCAATTATTAAAAAACTTAGGGGGAGGTGGGCTACATGTCTCGGGATCGCAGTGCGAACGGACTTTTCTTGCATTCGGCCAAGCGTTACAAAAACATCAAATTAAATGACAATGTGAATCCACATCAAAGATTTGTATCTAAAAACTAATAGTAAACGCTTTGTATGAATACAGACATAATACAACGTCTAACGTTCCTCGTGAATGCTCTGTGCTAGGTAGTATAATCGTGGTGTGAATAAGAAATGTTTGTAAATGAGATATACGTATCGGTGTAAAAAGTTCTGTTCCGGTAGCAATGAATCCATGTAGAACTGGCAATTCTAAACATAAATGTATTCGACTTTTATAGTGTAGAACGTTTGAAACGGTGTGTAAGACACACGTAGTTGAATGACATTATAATCGTATAATCTTAGATGCTAAAATAGTATTATTCATTGCGTTAATATTATTATTTATAATTTACTGCAAACTCTTGGACCAGACCCTCTATCGAAAAACGGTCCACCGCGAGCCGTCGGTTTATCGGATGGTTGCAAATATTAAAAACTCTTACTTTTTTTCTTCGTGTAAACGCTATCACAATAACATACGGCAAGTTATGTTACTCACGTACAACATGGTTTTCGAGAATAAATGGTCATTAAAATCGTTTAAATTTGTAGTAATATTTTCGGATAAACGGTCGTGACGTTTGAAGTATTTACGGGTCGAGATGACGCGGAGAAATGCGTGCGAGAACGGTAAAACCGATTTCCCCGGAGTGAGAATAAAATAGAACATGATATCGAGACGCACAAGGTGCAAAAAAAAAACATATTTCATTAACTACGTCACGCACTTGGACTGTTCGCGGAAAACGATAATTTCGCTACACGATTTTTTTAGCTGTTCGACACAAACAGAAAAAAAAAAAAAATGTCTTCCGTATCGCGAGCGCGAACGAGTACGAAATGTTATTAAAACGTAAATGTACCGCGTACAGTGTAAGGGCGACCAGGGTAAGTGGACGAACCGGGTAAGACGACGAATTGATAACAAGTGGTCATAGATTACACGAGTAATCGATGTTGTAAGATAATTGAATAGTACGAAGTTAGGCATGTCTATTTTATTCGATTTAATCAACGAGATTTATAATCTGTAATATACGAGTAGTTCATCGTTTACCGTATTGGTATACCTATTATACACCTCGATGGATTTAATACAATTTTGATAAGACCAATCACTTTTATTTACAAAAATGGTGTTCGTGCTTCAGACTTTTAATTTTACGCTGTACGGCATAAGTTTTTTTGAAGAACGGTAAGTAACATTTGTAATTCGTTTATGTTAACTTAAAAGATCGTTTTGTAAGGTTTATTTCCATGTAGATGTGTAGTATATTTGATTTATTTGAATTAAAAAATAAATATTGTGTTGCGTTAAATATTACCAGTATGGGTAAATTGACGTGGGTAAGATGACGATCGTCAATTTACCCCAATTTTTAATAATTATAAAATAAAATATTTTGCCATAATTAATCATAAATAAGTTAATATTAATTATAACTATGATTTATACATGTGAGTTTTGTAAAAAAAAAAAAAAATAATATTTATTTTAAGTTCATATTATGTTACTTTTTTTAACAAGGTTTGTTTTTTATTTGTTTGTTTTAATTTATATACTATGTTATTCTTATTATTAACAACGATGTTTTTTTTTTTTTTTTTTTATGATTTTAGTTATTATTTTTTCCAAAGTATTTGCTTGATTTTCCATTATTTTAGTTTGTATTTCTAGAATTAAAATATTTTTTTTATAATAATCATCTTTCATAGTTAATTTTTTACGCCCTAATTCTATAAGCTGGTGTGATGCTTCTACACTTTTTTGAAGTCTACTTGTAGCCTTAGTAGGTAGTTCTTGTTTGATGACTTTTTTTTTCCATTGATATGTGTTTGGAGATTTAATATGAATAGATTTTGAAGTTTCCAAATCATTCTCAAAAGAATTTGTAGAAGCTGGAATTTATTTATAATTTTACTAAGTTATTGATGGGTTTAGTAAATGTAAATATTATTTAATAACTTTTTTATGAAGTGTAGTTAATAAACATACATGGATAGTCTTTTTTGAACATTTTATAGATAAATAACCAAGAGAATTAACATAATACCTTTTGAATTACTTTGTTCTGGAAATTTAATTATATCAGAAACGGTAGAAACATTTTTATTATCAACTTATTGAGACATAACATTCACATCTTAATTTAAAAATTTAACTTTAATAATTGTTTTAATTTAGTAAGATCACCGTAAAGAAAAAAAACTAAATACCATGTATCTGAAAGTCTACAGCTGATTCAAAAATATATTCATACCAAGAAATTTTAGTAGGATTTATGAGTGAAATAATTTTATCATTTACATTGTTCATTATAGTAAGGCTAATTTGGACCACCAGCTGTCTTGTTCGCATACTTTCTAACAATCATATTTTTATCTTTGGTTTTGGTTTTCATGTCACCCATGTCTAAAGAAAAAAAAAATAATCTCATATTTTTAAAATATTGAAAAGAAACTAGGTATTAAAATTCTAATAAATAAATCATAATAAAGTATAAAACATTACTTTTCCGATTCCCACTACATTCAATCTCTCCTCCAGGTACTAAGTTTAATGACAATGCTATTCATTCCCATTGTACGTGTCCATCAATTTTTATAAATTGATTACTAAATTTTCTTATCATTAAATCTGATTGTTTGGGTTGAGCCATTATCTCTACGAGCCTATCTTTTTGGCTTGCAGACATAAATATCCCTTGCGTTTCCGCTTTTCCATAAATAAATGTTTTGACATTTCTTAAAAAATTTAACTCAATAAATAAAAAATTGAAAACATAACTAAAATATATATATATATATATATATATATATATATATATATGTCCTAGTTGATAATTTATTTTTCAAAAATTAATTTGATAACATAAAATAAAATTCTTCGTTGCCGAAGTTCTCGATAATTAAAATAGAAAATATCGTTATATTATAATTTTTGATATATTAATATCGGTTTTTATTTGAGGGTTGATAAATTAGATAAAACAACGATTTAAAACATACCCAACCAATCTTAAATCGGTACATCTTAAACCGTGGATAAAACGATATGGTGCTTGATAAATAAATTGATAATTATCGTATTTGATAATTAATCACATGAGCTCGAGAATAGGGCCACTGTGATCGCGGTGCCGAAATTGGCTGACAGTGAATCGACGTTCAATGTCAACAACTCAGATTCGGACGGAATGACTTCATTAAAATTGTAATAACGATTACGTTTCGCCAACATTCTTACGCATACCGTATTACAGACGTGTCGTCGTGGCGGTTGAACACGGTGTCGTTGTACCGGTTACCGCATAATATTAAATAATTCGGTGGCGGGTGATAGGTGGAGGGGAGAAGTTTGCAGAACGGTCAAGTTTCTACCCAGACCACCCCCCGCTCGCTCGTTTGCGGCAGGAATAGGTGACGATACGTCCCGTTATCACCAAGAAAATTTGTTGCGACGCTAAAATATCCCGTTATCAGAAAATAGTAAAAAATAACAATAATCAACTTTAATATACCAATGAGTTATTGCAGCGGTTCCCAACCGGCGGTAGGGATTTCTCCCCCTCCCCCCCCGTGAGGGAATTTAGAGTTTTATCCGGGGGGGGGGATATAGTGATGATGGAATTACGAAAATAATTAGGTTATTTTACAATATGTAAAATTGATATCACTATATTAGTTTTCAGATTATCGAGCATCGATAAAAATTATATATTAGGTATAACGATAGAGTTAACGCTTGATGTAATATATAGTTGTTTTGAGATGGTTTGGGCATGTGATGAGGCGAGAGGAAACGAATGCAGTAAGAGTGGTTATGAAGATGGACGTTGAAGGGAAAAGAGGAAGAGGAAGACCAAAAAAGAGATGGTTGGAGACTTTGGAGAATGACATGAGGGCTGTCGGTGTGTGCAGAGGAGATGTGATTGACCGAGTAAAGTGGAGGTGTAGGACAAGGGTGGCCGACCCCAAATAGTTGGGAGGAAGGCGAAGTAGAAGAAGAAGAAGAAGATAAAAATTATATATTAGATATAACGATAGAGTCAAAGCTTGAATTAGTATATAGTTATTTTGTATGTTTTATTTATAAGACTCACAAAAAAAAAAAAATTGTTTAAACTCTAATTTAAGAGGGGGGGAATAAGATTTTAGTAAAATTACAAGGGGGGCGTAGAATGGAAAAGGTTGGGAAACACTGAGTTATAGTTTTTATTGTAACGGAATCGGGGCTGTATGGTGGGTGTATCGGAGTATAACTATACTAATAAAATGTAAAAATACCTATTGTGGCGAACAATGTATTAACATGGACGTATTAACCTAATGTGTTTTAACACCCCTAATGTCAGCGCAAGCAAAACATTATTTTTCATAGTTCATTATTTCATTTATACAGTAATCGCTGACCGTTTTATTCACGTAGACGCTTATAAGTTATTAATATTAATAAAATTTAATATTTTTGTTCTTTAAAACCATAATAGTACATAATTTTGTTAATATTTATTTTAATCAAAAAAACTTGTTTTTTATTAACATAGTTTTTTCATTTTTTTTTTGTCCCGTTTTGACTAGAAAAATATGTGGTCACATTAGGTAGAAATCGTTGACTGTGTCGGCACACGTAAACCGAAACACGATAAACGCATCGGACGATTGGAACGTTTCGCACGAACGTAATGGTGTTACTATTGACTTGTGAATTATAGTTTGTAGCACACGGAACATTAACGAGATCGGTGCCTAATCAATTCTTATAGATGAACCTAGACGCACAATACGATTTCCGTTCGTCCGTAATTGTTATAACACAACCGTACCGCTGTGTTGATTGCAAAGATGTTTGATATGACACTGTCGATTACCGTTGAGACACTCGCCCGCCGTGACTTGGCTAATGCGACTTAGGAAGGGTGATCCGTCACAGTATTATTTCGATCAGGTGTATTTATACAATCGGTATGGATGTCTGCGTGTTGATTCGCTTGCACCACGGCTCGTACGTAATCAATAAAAACCATCGTTTCTGTTGTTATTAATAATGCGACGTTTGATTAGAGTACGCACGCGGGGTCACATACGGGAGAGGAAACAAAGTTAAACCCCGTTAAATTTACATCGTCCGAAAAACACGTCAGGGAAAACGTATTTAGTTTGAACGAGAAACACACGAGTTCTTTGTCCACAGCCTCCGACGGTCGAAAATACATGCACCGTTATTAACAGACATTTTACCCAAACTCAAATGGCATTCCAGACATACGGAAACGTGCAAAAACGATGATGCGTTCTGCAAGGACACGATCGCCTATTCGAGTGGGGAGATGGGAGGGGTCGAAAAAATAACACAATCATTTTACTTCCGCTCAACTGCCGAACGATTTGTGCTTTGTCTTACGTCACCTGGCACCGGTACATTTGAACACATGAAACTGTATTCGATTGTGGTAAAAAATATTTTTGGATCCGCTGCTGATCTGCCTCGAACGGTCGCGAGCACGAGGGTAACACGCACGTTAAACGACCTTGACACGTCGAAACAAAATTTAAAAATCGTATTGATAATCACTATAACTACCGTAGTATTATAACTATTATCATTAAATGTTTCGACGTATTTAATTGAATCGCAGCGCGCGCTATCGTATGACATTGTGACTTGGATTTCCATAAAAAAAAAAAAAAGAAATAAGAAAGAAAAAAAAACCAAAGATTCGCAGACACGTACCGCGTGGTAGACCTTGAGCTTGTGAGGATTGTGATGCCATTGAGGAGGCCAGCAGGTATCCGAACGGCGATATTGCGTCGTTGCGATATGAATACAATACCAGTACAACGGATCGTCACAATGACGCGTTCGATCCGTACGGCTGGCTGCGGATGTGCTGGGAAGCGAGAAAATAAAAAATAAAATATCCGTCCGTGCGACTCTTTAAGCATTTATTTTGTATTTTTTCGTTATTTTTCCAATAGGACGCGGAAAAAATTAAAACATATAACCTGCATATCGCAGTATTTAGGTACCAACAGTTTCGAACGACCAGACACGTCACCGTAATAATGATAATAATATTAAAAAAAAAAATGCGACGCATTATTATTAAAATATATATTGTATATTAATCGATGCGGCTAAGCCGGTAACAAAGAATGAATAGTAATAATAAATCGTACTCGTACGTGAAACACGTAGAACGGAGAGAGATAGACGTCCACCGGGATCAGTCCGAACCCTCGGGGTCGGTGAAGTTGTCCACGCAGTTTCGGTTTGGGCCCATCCGTTGTCCTTCGGGGCAAGACTTGAGCGGCGCCGTGATGATGGACCGGTCTTGGGTGGTGGTCTCCACGGTGGGCTTGCGCGTGGTTTGCTGGGCGTTGGACATCGGTTGTTGAACCCTCGTGGTGTTGGCCGGCGGCGGCGTGGCGCTGGGCTGCTGGAGGCGGGAGATCCGTTGCTGCAACCAGTCGTGCACTCCGCCCAGGACCTTGATCACCGGTTTCTTGGCAGTAGGCGCCTCCGTCTCGGCGACCGCACGCCGAACGCGTTCTTCCGGGACCAACATTGCTGGTATGGGTCTTCTCCACGGGTGCGGTTTTCCACGTGGACGTGGGCTTGGATTTCGATTCGACCGCTTCCCGCATTAGTCCTCTCCGTTTCTCTGAGATCCTGTTCAAATCCGTTAGGCTGTCAACGATCGAATACCTTTTAGGGTCTTTTTTGTACGACGTTATGTGCGGATTTATCGTCGCCTCGTAGTCGTTCGTCTTCGGGCTGGTAGTCGAATCGGGTTGTTGGCCGGCGATCTGCTGTCTCAGCGAGTCTTCGGGGGGCAACATATGCCGTCTCAGCGAGTCCTCGGGGGGCAACATATGCCGTCTCAGCGAGTCCTCGGGGGGCAACATATGCCGTCTCAGCGAGTCCTCGGGGGGCAACATATGCCGTCTCAGCGAGTCCTCGGGGGGCAACATATGCCGTCTCAGCGAGTCTTCGGGGGGCAACACCTCGTGTTGCGGCCGTGGTGCCATCGGGTCCGCAGCCGCGGCGTACTTGATCGCGACGATCGCCAGTGCCACGCAGAGGCACAAAGGCGTGTCCCGTTGTGCAGCCATCGTCGGCAGGTGCGTGCGTGTACGTCAGCTGCTGCTGTTCACGCTGACGACGCCGATAAACGGTACGGATGCGTTCGGGTGGGTCTCGTGGTCTGCGAAAACGGTGGTGGAGCTCGGTCGGGCTGTTCGCGAGAACGGTCAAAGCTGTACTGATCGGTAGCGACGGGTCGAGCTGACGACGTGCCGGCCGCGGTCCTCCGTAATCTCGGGCCGCCGCTTCTACTCCCGCCGGTCGCACGTCCCTCCACTCGACCGTTCCGCGCCGGACGGACGCCGTGCGCGACGTGGTCACGCGCGTGCGCACACCGCAAACGTGTTTCGGTTCTTCGTGGTTTTTTCCGTCTCGACCGTTTGAAACGAGACCGTGCCGTGTTGGTTTTCCACTTCGTAATCGCCGAAGCCGCCACCGCCGCCGTTGTGTTACGATATCGGTACACTTCATCAAATAAATGCATCGAAATCGTGATGCATCAGTAACATCAGTGTAACGTGTTATTATTATTATTATTATTATTTTTTTATCTTTTTTACCACCCCCCGCGGGGGTTATTGGTGCCCGGGGGTAGCGAACGCGTTCTGGTGCTGCGAAAGCGCCGTCGGAAACTTTTCCGTTCTCATATTTTCCACCGTGTTGTTCTGCATAATATCGCCCTCCCCGTCGAGACGAACAGGAGAGAAAAAGTGTAATATATAAAATACATTTTCCGCTCAGGATATAATAATCGTAACATGTTGTTGAATGATTAATGATACAAAAATTCACATTGGGAAAACCACCCTTTGTGGTCTAATGATCTCGTTCGCGAACATTTTTTCGCACTCCCAATTACCCGGTTGGCTTTGGAAACGAACGGTGTACGTGCAGCGATATTTCGACCGAGACGCATTTTTTTTTTCATTTTACTCTGTACCGTACACTCCTGTACGTTTAATCACCATTAAAAGTGTTTGGCGTTATATCTGAAAACGTAATGCTATTATGAAAGACTAATTTTTGTTTTTTTATTTTTTTGAATATGGTAAAACATCTTTTAAAACTAATCGATGTGTATCCACCTCGTTCTAGTCCAATTTACATTTACCTCTATACTGATCGCTTTTATATAAAGTTGCGTTAAACGAGATAATAATTAAAGAACGTTTACCATTATTATTTAACGACTTCAACATACTTTGATTATTGAAACGTTAAAATGTACATTAAAAGTGTAGACTACGTGTAAGTATAAAAGCGGTTAATAGACTTATAGTCATTATATAGTCATTATCTTTTTCTGAAATCGAATTTTGTTTATTCAATGTCATCGTCTTTTGACGTTTCTATTATATTTGCTGTTAACCATCTAATCGCAATGCCTATTGAACATTTGTCCACTGCTTATACCGTTTAACATTTCATTATCGAATAATCGCGTACGTCCGATCGAATACTAGAAATCGCAAGCACGTAAACACATCGTAACTATCGCGTTTTCGATTAATATTTGAAATTTAACAAAAGCAAAGTTCATACCTGACCACATCATTGTTTTTGCTATGTGGCTCGTATCGACATTTCTAACGCGGAATTCGATTAAAAAATTGCTCCATAGGTTCCAGTATCAATTGTTCATTTGCACAAGAAATTTCTCACAATAAGCTAAACTTTATTACATACTTGTGTTATCAGATTCTTATAGTGCACTGCATCGTTCGGAAATGCTAATATGTTCAAATGTTTAAAAATATGTTTTTACTATCAATTTTCGCCGATTTCAGTGGTTATAGAAAATCTACAATTTTATCGAAAAATATATAATATTTTATTTGTTAAAAACCCAAACGCATATGAAAAAATTCATTCAAATCGGTCCAGCCGTTTAGGAGTTCAGTGACACACACGTGTCGTAGAATTATATATATAAGCATAGCAATACATTTTGCGCCATATTAGTACGTACATTAATTTTGAATGAAATTATATAATTATATAAAAAATTATCAGTGTAACAATATGAATGTTATAGTAAGTGAAGAGGTCCTAGAGACCAAGGTATGTTAATTTTTATATTTTACTTCGTTCATCATTAGAAAAAAACCGTGTTTCATTCGAAATTACTAGTAATTATACTTTTACGCATAAGTTATGATTAAGGTTCGGAAGTTTTAGAATCTAAAAAAGGCAAAATTTGCGTGCAAATATTACGAAAAAATTGTAAAATACGCAAAAAAAATATTAAGAAAAAATACATCTGAAGTTACTAATAATCAATAATAAACACAAAAACTATTTATATCTCAAAAAAATTTTATAATTGGTTGGCATTATGACGATAAGATAAAATGTACTTAACATAAGTATTTCGATTGTTTTGTTGATAATTTTGAATTTTATATACGAATATTCAATATACAAAAAAAAAATATACATACAGGTACATAAAATTTTAAATTTATTAAAATTTTGTTTAGAAAAATATGAAATATGCATATGAATGCAAAATCAATGAAATATACATTTTTTTTTTAGACAAAATATGCATTTTTAATTTTCAATTTTTTAACTCACCATTGTACTCGTATAGTTCAAATTTCTAGCTTGATCTGCTATAAATTGGCAACATATATAACAATATGTAATTTTTACAACTTCCGAACCCAAGTTATGATTGTATTAATTGTAAACGTTTATTTCGAACAGTTGCGAATACCGAAGTAATAATAATAATAATAATAATAATAATATGTCCGCCACTATCGGTTGGTGTATAAATAAACTATGTGATCGAATATATATAAATATATGATACCCGTTCGCATACATTATCTTTTTTCACGACTCGTTTGTGTACAAATGCACAACTCATTGCGTACATTAAAATTTAAACTTGCGATAAATGATCCAAACGTAGAACTCGTTTGCGAACATAAACCATAGTAAAACTGCAAAAATTAACTAAAACTTAAATAACATTTTCCTTCTCACTTTTACAGGCCTAGGACTGTCTGTATAAAATCAACAAACGTCATTAAAAATGTCTTATTTTGTTGATTTAATTTAATTTAAATTATTATGTACGAAACTCACTATACTCGTACTTATAGTTTTCAATATTAAGACAACGTTTTTCTCGATGCGTTTCAAAAACGTTTGATATTTGAACATTCACAGTACTACGAGAAATAAAATTATTAAAGGACTGACAACTCGTCTCGTAAGGACTGTCTCGTTAACATCACACGTTCAACTGTATCATAATCATAATAGTTATAACATAAGTACATGGTAACTCAAAACGTAGCCGAAATATCACCAGCTAAAACTGTAACTTGTGTATACCTACTCAGTTCAATTAGTACATGTATTTTATAGAATTGTTTAAGATAAATTGTAACACTATTTTGCATTAGGTACTAAGTTACAATATTAGTTTAAATTGAAAATGATGTTTAATAGTTATCCGCAAACGAGTCGTCATTTTACAGGACAAAATTTGCATTAACGGGTTTTCGCGTTTTTCGTTGTACACAAACGAGTCGTCTGTGTACAGGTAAAAAAATGTGTACTATGCGCAAACGAGTATCACCGGTATGGTGATTCATTATCGATTGAGTTATTCGCCGTTAGCGTAAAAATAAAATTACCCAACGGTGAGTATAAAAATGTAATGAAAATTTTACATTTTTGTGAACGATTTACAGTGCCGAGTGGTTGATTTGACACGGTTACACATCATAAAAGCTGGAAAGATTAGCAATTTTAAGTTATTAATGAGCCAATTTTTAAACCTTATAGAACTAGTGGACTGGAAAGCAAAACAACGACCGAACTACACAACGTATAAGACAATAAATTTGAAAATTCTATAGTGATAAAATTAATAATATATATGTATGTAATGTCATATTCATACGATTATAACATTTAAGTTTGACAGCATGTGTCAATTAATAATAACGTTTGATAAATGACGTATTACCATACCGTATTAAATATTACGGAGAAACTTTTTTTTCCACATTTTATTTATTTATCTATTTTATCCAACTGTTATTATATTTAACTTAAGTAAGAGTGTTCAATTTTAGTAGGTAACGCGAATAAATCTAATTGGTACTCAGTTACCATGGCATGCATCCCTGATGTAAGCGATCATCACGGAACTCTTAAATGAGTTCATTTAATTGAACTTTACAAACAAATCAAAATTAAATTATATTTAATTTATATCACGTTAGATTGCTCACGATACCAGCAAATGTAATCGCTTAAAATACCGCGGAGGGTTGTGTTTTTTTTCTTCAAAGTACACAACTTCGTAAGTCATCATAGAACTAAAATTAAATGTTTTAGCACTGTCTGAGAAATAGAACTCGCTTGATTTTTTTATTTAAGATAAAGGCTTCAGCATCATAAGGTTATTTGCCTACAGTTACAATAAAAATGAACAAGGATAAACTATATACAGATATTTACAACTTATGGTCTAGATGAATATAGTGGAACAATTTATAAATTGCTTCGGTGTTTTTTTCGTTGAGGGCGAATCGGAGGGATGTTGAGTTTTTGATGATTTTCAAACGTTTTTATTATAGTCTATATCACCATGTCACTGTTGTGTATTGTATTAGATATTATCTATGTGTTTACATACACCAAACTGATTATGAACATATTTGAATTTACATAACCATGATTGACAATTCAAATACATCTAGTATACATTATTCGTACTCGTAAATCATCTATTATTTTTAACGAATAAATTATAGCCCGCACGTGTTCGTTATAAATATGATAATAACTAACCAAAACGAAACAATGGAAACATAATAATCGTGATATGTCCTCGACGAATAGAATTAGAAAGTCGCCATACAGGACGCATTCCCAAGGCATCGTGGTTTTTAGAATTTCGGGTCCGAAGATACACTTCTCGTGCCAAATCCGTGCCCGTGATTTGCAGCATCTGCGCAACGATCCTGAAATCCCTATAGACGCGTCCAAGCGGGATAAGGATGCCATCAAAACGCAAACACGTAATTGCTGTATATGTGTGAAGTGGCGAAGTACTGGTTTGGAAGTTTTTACGATTGCAAATCGTTTGCACATTACACGCGAAATTCTGGTTTCGGTTTCGAAGATGATCAAATGCAAGAGTAAGTCAACTTCGTACGCTCAGGATTTATTTGGTTACCGTTCCACCAAAATCTGCCGTTCAATCAAATAATATATTAATATACTAGCTTATAATAATTGGGTTTATTGCGTTTAACGGTTGTATATTATGATGTTTTTTTTTTTTTTTTGCGCTTTTAAAACGGACGGGTTCAAGTTCCGAAACAACGGAACCAACGTGGCCGTAAAATACTGCACCGAAGTGATATTGTGTTACCCGTAGCGCATGTTTTATTATAATATAATGGTCTACACAATAATAATAATAATAATAATAAACACTATAGTAGTCTTATTGGATCAGACGCGTAGGAGTCGGCGGCGGCGTGTAGATCGTAAAGTTAAGTGTTCGGGGTTCATTATGCACAAGACGTATTTCTTGTAAAATGTTTTACGGTAGACATTTTAGCGAAGAATAATAAATGAAATCTAAAGACTAACCCAGTGGTTCCCAACCGGGAAGAATTCCACCCTCCCGAGGGGGGGGGGAGAGGGAATTAAGAGCTTGCTCTGGGGGAATACAGTGATGATAGAATTACGAAAATAATTATGTTATTTTACAATGTGTAAAATTGAAATCACTATATTAGTTTTCAGATTATCGGGCATCGATAAAAATTATATATTAGGTATAACGATAGAGTTAACGCTTGATGTAATATATAGTTGTTTTGTATGTTTTATTCGCACCGCTCACAAAAAAAAAAAAATTCGTTTAAACTCTAATTTAAAAGGGGGGGATGAGATTTTAGTAAAATTACAAGGGGGGGGGACGTAGAATGATAAAGGTTGGGAAACACTGGACTAACTGAATGTTCGGAAAATTGTCTTTGCCGTGTACTCAGCGAATATATAATATTATATGTGTACGTATATTTATTAAATATATACACAACGTCTCACCGTGATTTACCAATTTCTATATCGGCAGTTAACATTGATATTTTTTTCAAGGACACACATATAAAACTACTAATAACATTTTTGTTTTCACCACTGAATGAATCGCTTTGAAAAAATAAATTTTTAGTTGTTCTCATTACACGAATTTCAATATAATCACGTTTTGTCAGATATTATTTTAAAAACTTTAAAGTAACATACGTCAATATCTGAAGAATATTTCCTTAGTAATATACATTTTAATTTCAAGAAAAGGGGATATGAAAATATTTTTAGTTTTATAATTATTTACAGATCATTTACAGTAATGAATATAAATAATAAGTAAAATATAACTTTTAAACTACACTGTACAATACATACATACGCTATTCTACGTTACATTTTACAGATTTGATAATTAAAATGGGTTTGTTTGGAAATACAAAGAATCTAAAAGATTACTGTGTGATACGTATCTATTCGGAAAGGAATTTAATGATTGTAGGAATCTAAGACGCAGTGTAGAAGTTGCTTATTACATTTCTAGACATTGCAGTCGTAATGAACAGCCACTAAATAATACGAGTAGAAGAAAAAAAAGATTAATATCAAAGGAAGAATATGTTTCTTTTTCGGTGAGATTAGTGCTCTTCTAAATCACCGCTAATCCCACATTGCTGGTATTGTGGAACAGTCGAACCGACTTTTATAACGAACGATGTCAAAACTTGCGCATTGAAGTGAAAACCGTTCGTCATATCTACATGATTATGCGGAAAAAAAGATTTTCATTTTCATTCCGTTAAAAATAATATTAATAAGAAAAAATCAATATATGTTGTAGTTTTCGATCGACGATCAGTCGATATTTAGCTCGATACCGAACATAATCTTATTTGTAAAACAACGGTACACATTATAAAAACTACGATGCACTCTGGGGGGAATGGGAGGTTCAAATCAAACTTTCAGTGAACAAACACGCACCTGTTTCATTCCGACCAAAGAGATATTCGAACCGTTTTCTGTCATGTGAACACAGCGCTAATATTTAAAAACGGATGATTCGTATGCGTTTCGACTGCAGAAATTTAAGCGAGTAGAAAAATAAAAGATTTACCAAAATTTAAAACTGATTCGTTAACATTACGTTGTAGTTGTCTATCGCTGAACGTTGGCATGGATGGAGAAATAAAGAGCCATAGCCCTCCCCAATATTCGCGGACGTTATAGTAATAGCCTGATATCTTGTGCACTAAATGACCTGCGCGTTTTATATGTTTCACGGAGTTTTCGGTTTTTTCGAGTTTTTTTTTTTTTGTTTGAAACTCGCACACGGTCTAAAACGAATCTCCGGGGGATCGAGCGCGAGCATACCGGGTTGGCAGCCGTGGATCACGAATTTTATTTTTCTCGAGAACCGCCAGCGTCGCGTCGCGCCAACAGTGCGGTACGGTCGTGTATATATTCGCGTCAGAGGTCGGTGGCGGAATAGCGACTTGGTGGGCTCAGGCAGGGGCGTGAAAAAAAAATTAATGCGAACGGACGTGCCCCGGTGACGGTTTTTTTTTCTCCCTGGCGGTCCTTTGGTGCATATTATACGGCCCATAATTCATTGGTAACGTTTTTGGATCGCTTGAACGCCGCCGCGCAAATAATAAACGACTGCGGCGCAAACGAGACAGAAAACACAAAAAACGACCACCGTCTACAGGGCGTGTTTCGCGGCACTGCGTAAAAGAGTTTTAAAAACATAAGTTGCGGAGGACGAAAATATGTCATATGTACTCGTGTTGTAATATGTTCGAAACGTTGCGCATGTATAAAATATGTATTGTTATTGTTAATATTATTTAACGTATTGTGCAGTCAGCTGTGATTCAGTAAGATGAGTATTTTTTTATTTTAATAAAGATAAAGATGATGCAATTAAAATGTATCTAGATAGGAATTAAAGATAACTTATATTTATCTAGACAAAGAAGAACACTTTTTTTATCTACATAATAAAAGATAACTTTTTTTTTAATCACTGAAAACCTATCATATACCTACTTTTTTTTCACTATTTTATTTGCTTTGCACTACAGCATCATAGTAAAACCATATAATATGTGCTAAATAGTATATAGAATATAAATAGTATATACATAGTGTATAAATAGTATATAACTCAAACACAAATTAAATATTTCATATATTATTTTAATATGTATATTGAAAGAGTAATGTTTATTATGTTATAAAAATAAAAATTATTATTTAGCATTTTAATTATAGTTATAATTATAAATAGTTAAAAATATATATTAAATTTTAACTGTGTCATATTCAGTTTTAATATGGACTCTATAACTCATAAGACAAATGTTATCGATCAATACTGATTAAAGTAGGAAAACATTTGCATAATAATAAATATGCACTTAAAATTATAAAATGTTATCTGGTTATCATTGTGTTATATCAGATTTTTAAATTTAAGTATTTTTAGGTACTAAGTACATAATAATTAAGAACATAATAATGTTACTATATTAATATTAAATTTATTATTATTTTATTATATAATATAAAAATCAAAAAAAACGAAAATTTCCCTTTTGTAAAAACATAGCACTAATTAAATATAATTTAAACCCTCACTTGTGTGATTTCATGGGAAAATATTGCTTTAAATAATTTCTGGTTTTGGTAGCACATAGCTGTTTATCAAGTGCTAAGCCTCTAAGATACGTAATGCTACTAAATTTAGCATTTAGATAATCATCAAATGGTTTTGTTTGAGTTTGTATAACCTATCATGATTTGCATGGTTTTTTTTTCATAATTGTTGAAAATCAAAAATTGTCTGATTTGCTCAAATCACTTTTGAGTCATTGCTTCTTAAATTGAAGGGAAACCCAAATAATCAATCCAATAATCTTTCAAATATGGTACACGGCACACTGAAGCTTATAAATATATATATACCTATAAGTGAAAAAAAAATATATATGAGCAAAATTGCAGAGGGGATTCAAAATTCAAAATATTAGCAGACAAAGTAATTGGATTGTGTACTAACTTATGTCATTGGTTATTAGGGTACCTTACTTCCACTTTAAGTTAACTGGTTTTTGAGTTTGTTGGACTCTAGTTGTATTAGTTGTATGTGTATTGGTAGGAACAGGATGATTAACACTAAGGGATGGCATTAGTCCCTGAAGAATAATTTGAGATTGTCAAATATTAGAAAAAATATGATTTTAATCTTAAAAAGATTAGTGATATTAGTCTAATCTGTATGAAATCTCAAATCTCTACTAATTAATCACGTTATATTTTTATTGATAGCAATATTATTTACATTTTCATCAAAAGTAGAAGTAGATGATCAAGGTTTTAAGCTATAATAACTAAAAGGGATATTTGAAAACTTACGGGTCTATATTAGCAATTTCGACACGCAAATTATTGATTTCAATAAGTTTTACATTTTAAAATATATTTTGTACTTCATTATCATCAAAATCATTTTCATATTTAGAATGTTTAAATTCATCTTAATTTTTTCCCATTCAGTCAGTAATACGGTTATTTGTAAATCATTTAAAGCCATAACAGAAACTAATTCAACACAAAGATATACAAAAACAATGTGTATATTATGAATTAAATAAAATAAATGATCATCTACTGAAGGAAAGGCTAATATACTACTATTATGCAGAGTTCCCTTCGAGCAATAAATATTGTTACTCATTTATAAATTAAAATTTTTTCAATATTGCTAAACAAACTGGAAGAAAGTTACTGTCGACGTTTAGAAAATCTGCGATCAGTACGTGTGTATCGTTTGGAATATACGAGTATAACAAATTAGAATTATTACATTTCCCAACGGGTGTAAATCACGTTTCTGAAATCGTTTTTGCAGTGAAACACTCGAGTCGTAATTAATTCTACAACAGACAAAATAATGAGTTTCTCGATCAGGAACAACGGAAACTCCTCGCGCGTACACGAATAAGATTTTGTCTACACAGTACTCCTCGAAATCGCGAACATTCGCCGATTTTAGGTCGACGTGATCTGAAGTAAGCGTGATGGGGAAAAAAAACGAAAACAATTCAATTTTACCGAAACATAGCTCATCCGATTATCTATAACCATTTTTCGGACTTGTCTAGACAAATTCATTTAAAAGATATTTTTTTTAAAGAATAATTGTTTATCTTTTTCTAAGTAATTTTTTTTTTTTACCAATTTATCGTTGGTAGGTTGGTTCGTTTTAAGATCAATTAATTAAAAATTATCCTATTTAAAACAGTATTGTAGTTAAGTACTCAAAAATAATGATTATATACTGCGTGACATACAAGTACTTCCTAGATGACAATTAGGTAGGAATTATTTATTATAAATATTTAACACTGAAATTTATAAAATATACATACGGAATACAAGTTACGAAAAATATAAACATATGCGAAATTGTTTTTATTTGGATTATTTTCTATTGATTTTCATCTAGTCATTTATACATGGTATTTTGAACTAAATATAGCCGAACTAAACGATTTTCATCGCGTATCGAATCAAACAAACCGGGATACTACCGGGATATTTTTTTTATAAATGTTTACTTGGTTTCTGTCGGTAAGTACTCCGTCATCACCGATAAGAGTTTTATCTCAACAGCGGGATGGAACTTCATTGTGTATTATGAATTTACACTTGTAAGGTATTGTCTTGTAAATTATTCAAATAAAAGTATTTTAATATTTTTTTATATTTGAATAATGTTCTAAATAAATTGTAAAAATATATTTGAATACGTATTATATTATTTAATATTTAAACACTTAATTCAGAAATAGTCTATTTGTATTTATAAATGAATTTCAATCCTGATTAATGGCCGTCAATAACACAAAATTAAATATGAGGACGAACAACTCGATTTTTGGTAAAAGTGATTTGTACATACATATTTATACTGTCATATCACCACCTCTCTTTTAAACCGTTTGTACAAGAAATGATAAAATTAAATAGCTACATTCAGTTAAAATATCAAAAAGTATATTTCTAAATTTTTTTGTCAATGTGAACGATGAATATACACCAAGAGTGAATTTCTGTAAAGGTCAGTCTGATGATGTATTTTAAATAAATATTATTGAAACCGGTCTAAAAAACAAATATAATTGATCCTACAGTGAATAATATGTTGAAATATTTTTCTAAGAGCCCAACAAAAGCTGTATTTTCATTGAACGATAATCCTCTTGCAAATATTTTCTTCTTTAATACAAAACGCCTGTATCTAATGATGCTCCGATATAACGTATGTACAGTGTTGGAAGTACAGTTGAGACTAAGCAACGAATGTCAATGACAAATGTTAATATCAGAAAAGTAATAATGATTAAATGTAACAAAATGAAAATGTTATTCGCGAATGAAGTATCCATGTAAAAATTGACAAAGAAAAGAAATAGTAAATCAGTGTACCTCTGATCGAAAAACTGATATAAAATTACTGTATCAAAACGAATTGCATTTTGTGCGAAAAAAAAAAAAAGAAATTACTAATAAAATAGTACTATCGAAGTGTTCGAATAATTTTCAACCTTAAGCTTGCACATACATTAGCAGTGTACCGCGTAATTCATACCAAACCCGTTATATCAGCGGTTCGCAGTGTGTTCCGGGGGACCCAAAGGTTCCTTTGACGAAAACGTTTCGCCGGTGCACCGTACCACGCGCGGGGGAACATGTTCGCGGTGTGCGCACGCGCGTGGCCACGACGCACACGGCGTCCGTCCGGCGCGGAACGGCCGAGCGGAGGGACGTGTGACCGACGGGAGTAGGAGCGCCGGACAGAGATTACGGAAGACCGCGGCCGGCACGTCGTCAGCTCGACCCGTCGCTATCGTACAGTACAGCTTTGACCGTTCTCGCGAACAGCCTGACCTAGCTCCGCCATCGCTTTTGCAACCCACGGGACCCACCCGAACATATCTGTACCGTTTATCAGCGCCGTCAACGTAAAACAACAGCAGCTAACGTACACGCGCCCACGTCCGAAGATGGCTGCACAACGGGGTGCGCCTTTGTGCCTTTTCGCGGCACTAGCGTTCGTCGCGATCACGTACGCCGCGGCCGCGGACCTGACGGATCCCCCCGAAGACTCGCTGAGAAAGCAGATCCGTCGTGCAGTTTTCGCCGAGCTGCGGCAGGTCGTCGGGCCACATTACGATTTGCATTCCAACGTGAACACGAACAACGACGAGAATCCGAACACAGTTTCGTACAAAAAAGACGTTCGGAGGCCTTCGATCGTCGACAGCCTAACGGATATGAACAGGATCTCAGAGGAACGGAGAGTGCAGCGACTACTGTCGGAGTCAGTCAAGTCGAAAACACAGTCGTCCACGCATAAATCGCACCCGTGGAGAAGACCGAAACCATCAATGATAGCCCCGGTGAGACGTGTCCGGCGTGCGGTCGCCGAGACGGAGGCGCCTACTAACAAGACACAGGAGACGATAGTCCTAAGCGGAGTGCAGGACCGGAATGTCCATGTGGCACAAGACACATCAGAAGAATTCGAGGATGACATCACCACGCCGCATCGACATTCAACGTCGACCACGATAAATCCGACCACTATGAATTCGACCTCTGTGAATTCGACCACTGTGAATTCGACCACTACGGATCCGACCACTGTGAATTCGACCACTGTGAATTCGACCACTGTGAACTCGACCACTACGAATCCGACCACTGTGAATCCGACCACTATGAAATCGACCACTATGAAATCGACCACTATGAAATCGACCACTATGAAATCGACCACTATGAAATCGACCACTCCGACGACGATTTCCATCACTACAAACACGAGTTCGACTACTACGAACAGTTCCAGGGTTCCGAGCTGGGAATTCCCCACCACCACCGAGTACAACTCTATCGAGGAGTACACCGGAAACCTCTAGAAGACTTACAGTCCATCATCACGGCGCTCCTAAAGACCTGAACTGGGAGTACGTCTGTTCATCTACGTACAACATGTCATGGATGAGTCATTATTCATGTTTTTGTTACCGATGTAGCCGTTTCGATTAATATATAATAAATATTTTAGTAATATTGAGTTTTAGAGGTAATGTTTAACACTATTATCAATTTTATTATCGTTATTACTTCGATCGGTCGAAGCTGTTGGTAGCTAAGACCGCGATGGTAATACTTTTTCATTTTCCAACTCAATAGGAAATATAACGAAAAAACAAAACAAAATGCTTATGAGTAGTGCTCTTGATACTCGAGTACCCGGCTACCCTGGTTTTACAGGTATTGCCGGACTTACAAAATTTCGGGTACCCGTTTTGGATTTGTTGCACGTTTTGGATCGGTTGTGATATGTATCCTCTTTATTTACTTAGCCAATATACATGAAAAGTAACGACTATAGCCATTAGAGCCGTTACACGCAATTTTTTAATATAGGCTTTAAAGTAGTTTTTAACATGGTATTTGCCATAAAACTTGAATAAATAAATTAATAAACTGTAAAATCACTAACAGCAATCAAACGAAATACTAAACTTTATTGACTATAATTAAAATGAGAGAATAATTCGTATTTGTATAATTGTATAATTATATTATAATATTGATAACCTTCTAGCAGCTAAGTCCTAGCTTCATCATTTACGTGCCATTAAAATTATTGGGTACCCAAAACGTTGGTTACCCGTTAGATCGCCGCCAGCCGTACGTATAGAACGCATCATCGTGGTGATCCGTTCTATTATACTCATCGGGACGACCCAATATCGCCGTTTGGATGTCTGCTGGCCTCCTCAATGGCATCAGACCTTACAAACTCAAGAAAACACTACTACGCGGTACCTGTATAAGAGTTGATGGTTTTTTTTCTAATTTTTTTTACAATTTTTTTTTTACGGAAAATCACGTCACTATGTCATATTTCTGCGACACGTAACGCCGCCGCGGCCTTAATAATAGCACGCGCTACGAATCAATTAAAAATGTCGAAAACATTTAATGATAACAGTTAGATATAATACTACGGTAGTAATAGTGATTATCAATACGATTTTTAAATTTTATTTCGACGTGTTCAAAATCGTCCAACGTGCGTGTTACCCTCGTGCTCGTGACCGTTCGAGGCAGTTCAGCAGCGGATCCAAAAATATTTTTTACCACTGTTAAATACGGTTTCACGTGTTTAATTTTACCAATCACTGCTGCCAGTTGATGTAAGATAAAATACAAATCGATCGACAGATTTGCTAAAGAAAATTATTTTACTATTATTTTGAATGTTTTTCGACCCCTCCTATCCTAATAATTTTTAATTTGGTTCTAGTTACGTTGAATTTGTAACTGCTAAACTATCGATCATTTTTGAAACCAGGTTTTGAATTTTTTATTCATAGTTGATTTTGAAATAAACAAACCGCGTCTTACCGAGTTGCAATGCTAGCGTTCATAAGAGCGGGCTTGTTTATTCTCCAAAAACATTTAAGTAATTTATCTAATAGAGAGGTTTTCAACTTGTGGGTCTTGACTAGTGCTCTTGATTTTATGTGGGTAATACCCGGGTACCCGTTTATTCGGGTAATAGCCGATTTTGTGGGTAGTCAATGTTTTCGGGTAGTGGGTACCCATTACCCAAAATTTTCGGGTACCCGATGGTTTTTGATATACGTAAACGGTTTAGCTAAGTCTTAACTCCTAAGAGGTAATCAGTATTAAATTATAAATTACACAAATATTCGAATAAAAAATATCTAAGAAAATATCAAATTTATCTATAAAAATATAATCTAAGATATACATACCTTAACATAACTAAGATCATTAAGCTATAGTTATCGAACAGAAATAGATCAGATAAACTAAAGTCTAGTTATTAATACTTTCATATTCTTATATACATTTTTCTATTATCGAATTATAAATACATATTGGAATTGTTGTCAAAATTTACGGAATATGTAAAAATATGTAAAATTAAATATTTCTTAATTTATTGTAAATCATCTGAAACTAATTTATCATGTTTTAAAAAAAATATGTATTTACATACAAATCCCAGCTCTAGTAATGAGTATACAAATCATAACGGGTACCCGATCCATAACGGGTACCCAATCCATAACGGGTACCCGAAATTTTGTAAATCGGGTAATACCCGTAAAACCCGGTTACCCAGGTACCCGAATAGTACCCGGGTACCCGGGTATCAAAGCACTAGTCTTCACCCCAAGGTGGTTGCCGAAAATAATGGATGTTATGTTTTTCCATATTATATAAAAATAAAATAAAATAAAGTTAATTATTTATTTTATTCTATTTTTATACTATAACATGCTGAAGAGCGTAATCTTATGGAACTATAGATTATTACACTTCTCACAACTATTATTGATAGTGTATATTTTAACAAATTCGGTGGCAAATATGTATAATAATCAGGTCTTAGATACCTATGTGTCATTTAGGAAGTACTTGTATGCCACGCATTATAAAATCATAATTTTTGAGTACTTCACTACTATACTGTTTTAAAATGGATACATTTTTAATTAAATTATCTTCAACTTCTATTATTTGTGCTATTGAAAATAAAAAATAAAACTGTCTCGAACAACAACGAACCAGTCTACCAATTTACTAAAAATTGGAGGATTTACTAAAAAAAAATAGTTTAAATTTTGAGAATCATAAAAATAGAACTTGGATATCAAGATCAGTGTAAACATTATTAGTTTATACAATTTGGATTTACTTTTATTGAAGGAAAGGTAAGCATAATTCTATAGGTATAATATGTTTAGAAATATTGGCTTCCAAAAGTATGAAACCTTCTAAACTTAAATGACATTTTGAAACTAAACATTCGCAATTTAGTAATAAGATGAACAATTTATAATAGAATACATGAAATTTCATTAATGATTTAAAATAAAGTTTTTCGCACTTTTTTTATAGTTTCACAAAAAACTTTAATAGCATCATTTGAGGTTTCATACATTATTGCAAAAACAGAAAAAAACCGCATTTGATTGGTAAATATTTTTCTTGTGCTATAAAAGTTGTATTGGCTATGTACGATGAGGCATATGCAAATGATTTAAAATCTATTGCATTATCTGATAATCATGAATTTATCAACTGTTAACGACTACTGTATAATCACAAAATACTTATCTGAAACAAATATTAAATAGCATTAATAGATTTAATAATCAGAAATATACCTACTTCTATTCCTGAAAAAAAACTATTTTTTCGGTCCTCTTCGAACTAAAATTTAACGTAACGTCGGCCACACGCCTCTAAAATCGTCACAAATTTCCTATACCAATTGTTGCTGTCATACTAGACAAATCCTAATAAAGATATTTTCACTTGATCGTCTCCTTCTTTGCGTTATCTTAGTCGAAAGTTGCAAAAGAAATAACTCCATACCACAATGCAAAAACTGTCAACGTTTCCAACACACCAAGAACATCTGCAATCTTCCCTCTTATATGTGTCAAGTGCTTAGAAAACCACAATTACTTCAAATGCACTAACGATAAGAACAGCCCACCAATATGTGTCAACTGCAATCAAATGTATCCTGCTAACTATAGAGGGTGTCAAATATAGAAGTAAATAAAAATAAAAATAAATATCTTCCATCCATCCAAGAACGCTCCTAAACACATTACACAACAGAGCCGTGTATACGATAACAAAAATAACCAATCCATGACGATTACTGATATCAAAAGTCCCAAAACCAAGTTCTAAACCAGATAACTCCAAACACAAGCAATACTCCAACCTACGTTGACAAAACTAAAAAAAAAAAATCTCAAACAAGAAATATAATTACATAACTTAAATATCACTAATGAATTTATTAATTCACTTATGGACTTAAGCAAATCACACATCTCACAAACTATTAAAAAAGTTAACGAAAATCTAGTTGATCTATTAAATAATGTAAATGTCGTCTAATATTATTATTAATCTCAAGCTAGTTATCATAAATTGGAATGCTAATGAATTATGAAAAATCGAAACGTATTCGCAGCGTTCTTATCGGCACATAACATTGATATTGCATGTGTGAGCGAAACGCATCTAACTGTTAAAGTGATAAAAATAAAGCGGCTAATTTAATATATAATTTAACGGCTATATCAACTATAGCAAAGATAGGTTTGACTTTCTGGTGGTGTTGCTATAATAATTAAAACCAAAATAAAACATCAACACCCATATCTACCTGCTTTACACACTCTCGAAGCAGTCGCAATACCTGTTACAATAAACCAGGGTTGGTAATAAACGTGAATAAAACGTTTTATAAGTACCTATCTAATACGTATAATATCACATATAAAAACCATATAAAACGTATCAAATAACTAAATAACGTATATGTTTCGTTGTTGAAATTCACATTTAAAAAATTAAAAATCCTTCCTCTTTTCAGGGACGTAGCCAGAGGGGGGGTCCATGGGTATAATTTTTAGTATCGAATATATTTTTACTATATGTAAAAATTAAAACCTTAACTTAATAACTGAAATAGTAGGTATGTATTCTAAGTTTTCTAAGAGTGAATTTCAAAAACAAAACATATTTATTATTTATTATTTATTTATTTATTTATTAACGGACGTGAGTCCTAAAACATAATAGTATAAACATCGTGTGCAGAAGATAACTAACATAACATAATAAATTATAATTTATCTTAGTTTAAAATTGTATATAATAAGAAAACTTAGAATTAAATATAGAATACATAATAAATATAACTAAAAAATTATTTAAATATAATTAAAGACATAAGTATTTCCCGCAGCCATCAAAAGGTTAGCAGGAGAGTTAAGTACATAATTTTTTGATGAGAAAAGAGGATAGAAAGGTTTTAGTATTAAGATCTAGTATTAAGATTATTAATTTTAAAATGGATTAAAGAAAGAATTTCAGGACAGTCAATTAAACCTAATATCAGCTTTTGCAAATATTTAGAGAGTAAAAAGGAACGACGATCAGAGAGTAAAGAAATATTAAGAAAATTTAAAACATTAATATACGTGCCGTGAAGAGGTCTGTTGATGTTAAATTTAAAAGAGATAAAACGTAAAAAATTATTTTGAACAGATTCTAGCATAGTATTTTGCTTTGATGTATTATTTATCCAGATGAGGGGGCAGTACTCAAGGTGAGAACGGACAATAGAACAGTAGAGGATTTTTAAGGAAACAGGATCTGAGAATGTACCACAAGTACGTTTTAGGAAACCCAAGTTACGAAAAGCTTTATTTTTGATCATTTCGGTATGAAGAGAAAAATTTAATTTTGGATCAAAAATTATACCTAAATCATTAAATTGATTAACTAGCTCGATATTAGATGTAGAAATTGAGTGTTGAAAATTAAAAGGTTTCTTTATTAGGTGAAATCTCATAAGTTTACATTTGCTAAAATTTAAAGATAGATGGTTCTCGTTACACCACAAGAGTAAGCTATTAATATCCAGTTGTAAATTAATAGCATCTTGCTCAGACTTAATAATTTTTACTAATTATATTATACGATTTAGTCATTTTATACATTTTATATGTGGGATAATAAACGTATAAGTTATAAAACATTTTATTTGCGTGAATTATCAACCCTGATAATTATTAATAATAAATTTATAGTTCCAAACTTGTCTATTTATAATTTACATTACCTTTTTTACGGTTAATTTAAATAAAATAAATGTGTATGTGTTTATAAGTGATTTTTTTTATATACGGTATAAAACGTATATAATTATGTGATATATACTATACGTTTTATATGTAATTATAATAGGTTGTGTTTTATACTACGTATTTTTACACTACATGTTTTATACTATACGTTTCAACCCTGCAATAAATCACTCAAATACAACAATAATTAGTGCTTAACAATCGCCTAGTATTCAAATGTATATGAACGACTTAGAAAAAATATAAAATGGTTTTTATAATATTAATTCATTATGTGACCTAAACATGCTAACACACAAATGAATAGGTAAGGACTGATTATTAAAAATATTCGCCACTTAAATTGTTCGATAAACATTTACGATATGAGAACAATTTGATAATCTATTGTTCCATAAGAATATGCTCCGCAGGATGTATAATAATATAACAAAATAAATAATAAACTTCATATTATTTTTAAATTATATAGAAAAATCATTTCGTCCATTATGTTTGGAAACCACCTTGGGGGTCACGACCCACACGTTGAAAACCATTCTATTAGATAAATTATTTAAATGTTTTTGGAGTATAAACACGTCCCCTGTTATGAACGCTAGAGTTGCAACTCGGTATTCTTTATTGCATTAATTTTTAATGCGTTTTTGAAGATAAAAAGAACCATCTGAAAATTATTAATTAAAATAATATTATCAAAATGCACTTTATTTTAGTGCACGCAACGACTAAGATTTTAAAACAATTTCAGGTATTTCAAATCATTTATATATATATATATATATATATATATATATATATATATAGGCACAGACATTTTTTTTTTAAAAGATCTCAAACTACATTTGACCTAGGCATCTAGTTTCAACACTGGCTAAAAGAATAAAAATTTCTAAGAGTATTTTTTTTTTAGGAATTTTCAAATAGTCATATGATATTTCATCGTGTGTTCAAATTTTCAGCATAACTCGACTTAATAACAGATTTAAATTGTATTCGAAATAGGTTTTAAATCACCCACTATAACATATTTATTTTAAACTTAGCAATAACCAAACACTTTTTTTTGTCTGTGTTAAGATAGTTATCGATCATAACTTTTTAATTATTAGCAATTATGATAGTGGTACCAAATATTCCTTGTATATAAAATATTCATTCATTATTTATTATAAACAATTATTTCATTGGTTATTTATGTTTTTAATACTCGTCACATATGTTTCAATCTTCAATGTGTATTTCAAAACCAACTATGAAGAACAAAAGATTCAAAAATTGGTTTCAAAACCACCCGTAGTGTAGTAATAACAAATTTGTTGTCCAACTTTACTAGAACAAAATTAAAAATTCTTGGTATAGGGGAGGGGGGGGGTCTAAAACCGTTCGAAATAATAATACAATCATTTCCTTCCGCACAACTGTCGCACGATTTGTGATTTGTCTTACGTTACCAGGTACCGGTGACTGGTACAATCGAACACCGAACACGTGAAACCGTATTCGACGGCGGTACAAATATTTTTGTAGTATTATAAGTTATAATTTATAACTATTATTATTAAATGTTTTCGACAAAAAAAAAATCATTTCGTCCATTAATTTTGGCGACCCTGAGCTTATAATTCGCGGCCACTTTGAGGGTCGCGACCCCGATGTTGAAAACCACAGGGGTAAATTATTTACATTTTTAGTCTGAAATAATAAAATAACTTACGAATCAGTCATCTTTTTCTAGTAGGTTCATCGTACAAACAGCGTCAGAATATAATTAAATAAAACGCTGGCAAATTATGCTCCCAGCTCTACTATTCAAGGGCCAATGGCAATCGTATTTACGCACGCCACTGAATATAATACTTATATCATAACAACGTGTCAAAAGCGCAGTGTACGAGTTAGACGACTGTTAAACGAAATCAGTTATGATAAAACTATTAAAAATTAAAAACGTGACGGCATATTTTATCACGTTGAGAAAACGAAAACGGTGTACTCGTGGTACTCAATAACGGCCTGACAGACATTAGGGCCTAACGCAGAATTTCGCATGGTCCCACGTATTTACTTTATTTACTCTTTTTTGACATGTACATGTCTTATGGTTGGGGGTGATTCTGTTAATTATTTAATTCTTTTAGTTTGACACCGAGAATGACGTTATCATGACGTCATGAGCGTTTTATGTAATGTGTGTGTGCGTCGACCGGTGGAGACCGGATACCGGAAATTAGCGATTACGCTAACGCTATCGGAAACGCGGTGGCGGGTGATCTAGTAGTAACATAAGGTACAGCCCGTTGTATAATAATTGTACTGTTGATAAAAATAACTCATTATTAATTATATAAATATAACTAATAATGGTTAATAGTTTGTTCGACGACATCAGTAGGTGGGAATTAGCAACGCTGCTATACCGTATTCGTTCTTTCGCTCATCAGTTGCGCGCCCGAGTATGATACGGTATAACCGTGTGTGCATTGAATTTGTATACCAATACAATTGGCTCCGAAACGTAAAGCTGAGTTATTGCGAGAATCTGGGTAATGTAAGCGCGATAATGAATTACGTAACAGCGATGAGTTTTTCCGGTTCATGTCAACTGCAATCAGTAGAACCAAGACGTATACATGTACCGATGTATCTGCATGTAGCGTAGATACTCTTTAGTTTTATTTTTTTACATAATTTTATAAAATCTAAGGTCGTCGGTGCCTTCTTGGTTTTCGTCAATAATAACAATAAAGAACTCTTTTCCGGCGGCAATATCATTATGAGATTATTTATAAAGACAAAGTGATGTTCGTGGTGCATAGTATCAAAATAGAACCGGCACTTGTAATACACATGGACGAATGGCTGACATCGCGTTACGTTCACGTTCCAGCTAAATGCTCCGCCGTCGTAGGGCTTTGACGTAATCCGGGATTTTTAACACAACCTGCATACGACCAGAGTTCTCCGGGAACGATATGCCATGCATAATTTTCGTGTAATTTATGTAATTATTTTCTTTTTTTGGTTTTCAAAATTGAAATTTTTTTTTTCACCAAATCCTCATTGATAGGCTGGTTCGTTGTAGTTTCTGACAGTTTTTATTTTTTAT
Organism: Sipha maydis; assembly: GCA_034509805.1. Taxonomy (NCBI): domain Eukaryota; kingdom Metazoa; phylum Arthropoda; class Insecta; order Hemiptera; family Aphididae; genus Sipha; species Sipha maydis. The sequence goes on from JASXSY010002189.1 coordinate 120,575, forward strand.
TTTCCCTAGCAATTTCACAACTAAAGAAGTTGCAGATCATATAATTAAAAATTTATCCATTTTAAAACAGTATAGTAGTTAAGTACACAAAAATTATGAGTTTATACTACGTGACATACAAATACCTCCTAAATGACACAGGTAGGAACTGATTATTATACGTATTTGCCACTGCATTTGTTAAAATATACAAAAACGACAAGAGTTGCGAAAAATGTAATAATCTATCATTCCATTAGATTACGCTCCTCGGCATGTTATTATATTAATGTAGAACAAAATAAATAATTAACTTTATTTTATATTTAACTAATACAGAAAAAATATTTATCCCTTATTTTTGGTAGGTAACCAACGTTTTCCTGTAACCGATGGTTTTTGATGCACGTAAATGATCAAGCTAAGACCTAGCTGCTAGGAGGTTATCAATATTATAATATAATTATACAACTATACGAATACGAAATATTCCGTCTTTTTAACAGATTCGAACGATCGGATACTTTGACCGTGATAACGATATCAGTAATAATTTTTTTTTTTTTTATTAGCTTTTATTTATACTATTACCGCTCAACAATTATAAAAAAACAATATATATAGATATCAATTAGTAATAATTATAATGTTAAAAAATATCATTGAGGCGCATTATTTTTAAAATAATTATTATATAATCGTATTAATTGATGTGGCTAAGCCGGTTACAATTAATGAATAATGAATAATACATAACACGTTGGACGGAGAGGTACAGACGTCCTATTACTTCAGGTCTTTAGCGGTGCCGTGACAACGGACTCTTAGGACTATAGACTTAGATCACATCAAAGTCGTTCGAAGTCGTCTTCATAGTGGCCTTCGTGGTGGTGTCAACAGCCTTGAATTCTTGTACCGGCTGGATAATCCGGTCTTGCATTTCGTTTAGGACCTTCGATTTAATCTGCGGCCACGGAATCCACGTGGACGTCCTGGGTCTCTTGCTTGTTGTCAGTAGTGGGTGCACTCCGCTTAGGACTTTCGTCTCCTGTGTCTTGTTAGTAGGCGCCTCCGTCTCGGCAACTGCAAGCTGAACACGTCTCACCGGGGCTATTATTGACGGTTTCGGTCTTCTCCACGGGTGCGGTTTCTGCGTGGACGACTGTGTTTTCGACTTGATTGCCTCCGACAGTAGTCGCTGCACTCTCCGTTTCTCTGAGATTCTGTTCATATCCGTTAGGCTGTCGACGATCGAAAACCTTTTAGGGTCTTTTTTGTACGACATTAGGTTCGGATTCTTCGTCGCCTCGTAGTCGTTCGTCTTCGGGCTGGAACTCGAATCGGGTTGTTGGCCAGCGATCTGCTGTCTCAGCGAGTCTTCGGGTGGCAACACCTGCTGTCTCAGCGAGTCTTCGGGGGGCAACATCTCGTGTTGCGGACGCGGTGCTATCGGGTGCACTCCGCTTAGGACTTTCGTCTCCTGTGTCTTGTTAGTAGGCGCCTCCGTCTCGGCAACTGCAAGCTGAACACGTCTCACCGGGGCTATTATTGATGGTTTCGGTCTTCTCCACGGGTGCGGTTTCTGCGTGGACGACTGTGTTTTCGACTTGATTGCCTCCGACAGTAGTCGCTGCACTCTCCGTTTCTCTGAGATTCTGTTCATATCCGTTAGGCTGTCGACGATCGAAAACCTTTTAGGGTCTTTTTTGTACGACATTAGGTTCGGATTCTTCGTCGCCTCGTAGTCGTTCGTCTTCGGGCTGGAACTCGAATCGGGTTGTTGGCCAGCGATCTGCTGTCTCAGCGAGTCTTCGGGTGGCAACACCTGCTGTCTCAGCGAGTCTTCGGGGGGCAACATCTCGTGTTGCGGACGCGGTGCTATCGGGTGCACTCCGCTTAGGACTTTCGTCTCCTGTGTCTTGTTAGTAGGCGCCTCCGTCTCGGCAACTGCAAGCTGAACACGTCTCACCGGGGCTATTATTGATGGTTTCGGTCTTCTCCACGGGTGCGGTTTAGGCGTGGACGACTGTGTTTTCGACTTAATTGCCTCCGACAGTAGTCGCTGCACTCTCCGTTTCTCTATGATTCTGTTCATATCCGTTAGGCTGTCGACGATCGAAAACCTTTTAGGGTCTTTTTTGTACGACATTAAGTTCGGATCCTTCGTCGTCTCGTAGTCGTTCGTCTTCGGGCTGGAATTCGAATCGGGTTGTTGGCCGGCGATCTGCTGTCTCAGCGAGTCTTCGGGTGGCAACACCTGCTTTCTCAGCGAGTCTTCGGGGGGATCCATCAAGTCCGCGGCCGCGGCGTACGTGATCGCGACGAACGCTAGTGCCGCGAAAAGGCACAAAGGCGCACCCCGTTGTGCAGCCATCTTCGGGACGTGTGCGCGTGTACGTTAGCTGCTGATGTTTACGTTGACGGCACTGATAAACGGTACAGATATGTTTGGGGGGGGGGGGTCTCTTGGGTTGCAAAATCGATGATGGAGCTCGGTCAGGCTGTTCGCGAGAACGGTCAAAGCTGTACTGATCGGTAGCGACGGGTTGAGCTGACGACGTGCCGGCCGCGGTCCTCCGTAATCTCGGTCCGGCGCTCCTACTCCCGTCGGTCACACGTCCCTCCACTCGGCCGGTCCGCGCCGGACGGACGCCGTGTGCGTTGTGGCCACGCGCGTGCGCACATCGCGAACATGTTCCCCCGCGCGTGGTACGGTGCACCGGCGAAACGTTTTTGTCAAAGGAACCTTTGGGTCCCCCGGAAATAACTGCGAATCGCTGATATAACGGATTTGGTATGAATTACGCGGTACACTGCTAATGTATGTGCAAGCTTAAGGTTGAAAAATTATTCGAACACTTCGATAGTACTATTTTATTAATATTTTTTTTTTTTGCACAAAATACAATTTGTGTTAATCAAATAATTATAACGGTTTTTCAATCAGAGGTACACTTACTTCTCTTTATCAATTTTCACATTTATATTTCATTCACGATAAACGTTTACATTTTGTTACATTTAATCGTCATTACGTTTCTAATATATGCGCTTTGGTCGTTTACACTCGTTACTTAATCGCAACTGTTCTTCCTATACTGTATCCGCGTTATATTGGAAGATCATTGGATAGAGGCGTATTGTATTCAAAAAGAAAAACGTAAATTTTTTTTTTTTTATTATTTTTTTTTATTTAAACTTTGTGGATACAATTAGTTTCAACAATTACAATTAGAAATACAAATACAAAAATACAATTACGGTTAAAAATTAAATATGAAAAAAGATAATATTTTTAAATGGAGTATCGTCCAATGAAAATATAGCTTTGGGCTCTTGGAAAAATAACTCAACATTTTATTTACTGCAGAATTATTTATGTTTGGATTTTCACTCCAGTTTCAACAATATTTATTTCGAATACATCATCAATCTGATTTTTACTAAAATTTACTCTTGAAGTATGGTTATCCTTCACATTGAAAAAAAATTTGGAAAACTGATTTTTTAATTTTTTAAACTGAATAATAGCAATTTTTCTATTATAATTTCTTGTTCAATGGAGTTTTCATTTCTTGTCTAATGGGGTTTAAAGAAAGGTTGTGATGGTATAAATATGTTAACATAACTTATAATTAGTAATTATAATTAATATTGACATATTACTAATAATTGGTATTTTTCTCTTAATTTGTGTTATTGACGACCATTAACCAGGATTTAATTAATATATAAACATAAATACATTTTTTTCTCAATTGAGTGTTTGAATATAAAATATAATTATACGTATTTGAATATATTTTTATAAATATTTTATTTGAATACCTTACAAGACTGAATGCAAATTAATAGTACACAATGAAATTCCATCTCGCTGTTGAGATAAGCCTCTTATCGGCGATGTTGATGGAGTACTTATTCACAGAGACCAAGTAAACGTCTGTAAAAAAATGATTTTCACGAATTTTTAATTCGAGATACGATGAAAAGTAATCTGTTTTACTATAAATTGTATAACAATGGCATACATAAATGACCAGATGAAAATCAAAAGAAAATAATCATAAATAAAAACAAATACTATATAAAATTATCATTATACGCAATTGCCTACTGTTAAAGCTACAAGCTGTTTGCACTGTAAATTAGCCTTCTGTAAACATATAATACTTTTGTTCAATATAAGATGTATGATTAATGATATGCATCGCCAAAATGTATTTCATAAGTATGAACACAAAATAAAAAATCACAAAACTAGGATTAGAATTTATCCAATCGATTATTTCCATCGAGAAAAATCTTATCATCACACATACGTAAACATGAAAATTATTCATGTAAGCGATATTAACAGGTCACCTATGCTGTCGGTTTCCGGTCCTCAAAGGTGTACATTTTTCATGAATTCCAGTTCCGAAGACTTGTAAAATCGTTTGATAATTTCAAACCTGTTTTTACAACCTAGTCGAATAATGTCACCGAGAGAGCTCAACAAGTTGTACGAATGTCGTTATGTCGGAAACAATTGAATTGACCTCAACTATAACAGCGTTTCGCAAACTTGGTCAATTTTAATGTAAATTATGAGGCACTTTAATAAAATAATGATATTGATATATTTTTTATCGTGTTAAGGTCATAAACAATTAATATTACAAAAATATAATAATGACAATCACCATATCTATACTAATGATTAAAACTGTAGTCGTATACGCCGATTCAATCAAACATATAGACGTATACACAACAACAAATAAAAGTAACACATATAAAATAAATCGAAAATTTAAATTGTCTATAAATAAGGCAAAATACTTTGAAAACTTAACCATGTATAGAGAACGCCAATCAGGGCCGTCCTGATGATTTGCGGGGCTTGGGGCAGAGTGAAATTGCGGGGCCTTAAATATCGAAAATGTCATTATCACGCATCAGTTGCATTTTGAAACTCAAATGTGCGCAAATAGATTTCACAAATTTAGTACCCTGCACTTACAACAATATGAATAAGTAAATAAATTCATAATTATGCGTCTCATGTGGCTAGGCCGCGCGGCTTAGCCGGGTGGCCTGGCGGCTCGGCTTTAGCCACTCGGCCTACCCGTCCCCGTTACAATCGGCTTTCTACCAGCAACAAAATATAATCAATATAAAATCATTATAAATCAGTATTAGTTTATTTAGTTTTCATTAAAATGTCGTACGATCAGGACGTATTATTGGCTGCCACGGCGTTCATAGTGATTGCAAATAAAAATTTAAAAAAAAAACCAAAACCGCGGAGATATTGGTTACGACCTAGTCTCCAAAGTCATAACATTTACACCACAAGCCATCTTTTATCCGATTTAATATCAGATGATAGTGATATATTAAATCTAGAATATAGATGCAACGGAGGTTTCATAAACTTTTTTAGAATGTCACCTTCTCAGTTTAATAAGCTACTAAACATGGTAATTCCTACTATCACAAAAAATGACACTAGTTTTAGGAAAGCAATACCTGCTCAAGATCGATTGGCTATAACTTTGAGGTTCTTGGCAACAGGCGACTCTTACCATTCACTTTCATATTTATTTAAAATTTCAAAACAAACCATTTCAAAAATAGTACCAGAAGTATGTAAAGCAATTGTGGATGTTCTAAAGGAATATGTAAAGGTAAGTAAAACTATAAATAATAAACAAAATTAGATACTAACACCAGTTTTTAATGTAACATCATAATTGTTAAACAACTAACAAGAATAACTAAATTTTTATGACCTTATATCTTGAAAATACATCTTGTATGAAAAATTAAGACACATTACTTTATTAATAATAATACAAGATTAAGTAAAATTACTTAAAATTTACTAATTTATATACATTTTATTACAAAATAAAATAATAACTTATATTTTACTGGCAGGTACTCTGTAAAAAATAATATTAAAACATATGACTTCTATGTTATGCTAATAGTAAAAATAGTTTGAAAAAAAAAACAAAAAATAAAAGTAATAATATTTAGCAATAATAGTCTTTAGTATACATTTCACTTGCTTTTGAACTCTGTGGAGGCATATTATTTGAAGTATAATCTAATTGTTGAGAATTAGGAGGAGCAAGTTTTAAAGATGAGGATAAAGGCCAGGATGTAGAAAAATTATTATTTTCTGTTGATGGCTGAATATTAAAACTTTGATGTTGAGTAGATGTAGATGTAACCCATAGCTATAATTATTTATAGAAGGACTGACAGTAATGGGGCTAGAATTTTTTGTAGAATTAAACTGATTTACAGGAGGATTGTCATATTTGCCAAGTTCAGCTTCTTATAAAATATTGTTTATAAGATGTTGTACTGAGATTTTTGCATAATTAGTCGAAAGCTTACTAACTTTACACCCCACATGATTATCTTGGGCACGAAGCCTCAATAACCAATGTTGTAGTTATGTCTAAGTATTGATTTTCTTAGAATTTAAATACATTAATTAGTCATTAAATAATATTATATACTATTATATAATATACCTTTCGCAAAATATCCCTTATTCTTTCATAATTAGTTACTGAGAAAAATATTTAGGTATGATTAAGATATATCAAAAATAATATTTATATATAAATATCATTATTTTCGGTATCATTTTGAAAATTTAATAATCCAAATGATTATGATGGTAATAATAATTGTACTTCCCGGTTCATCAAGTCAGTTTGAGTTCTTGCGACTCGAAAAAACTATTTTTCAAACAATATACATTTTATAAAACCAGAAATTTCAGAAAAAAAATTTTGAAATATGCGCAAAACACGTACCTTGGTAAATTTTCAAACAAATTAAATTATATTTAGATTAAATATAATAATAGTAATAACTAAATAAAAAAAAGAACCAGATGGGCCTCGCTCTACTGTACACTTGGGGGTGGAGTGCGACTCTTAATAGGATAGGTCATTATAATGGATTTGTTAAATTTGAATTCAATGATAGGTATCATTGTATACGAAAAACGATTCTGAACGGAGATGATATGTTAGTCTAGAATATAATACATTGTTATTTATAAATATTGTAATAAGTATATTTTATTTTGAAACGAAAAATTTTAAAAAAATTGTCTTTAAATAAGTCAAAATATGTCAAAATACTTTGAAAACTTAACCATGTATAGAAAACGTCAATATAAAGATTTGGTGAAAATTTCAAGTTGTTGTGGTTTTTCGTTTTTGAGTTAGGGCATTTTAAAAAAACCGATATCATTTGTCAGTCTAGAATATTATACATTATATTATATTTTACATGTAATTTTATGTCAATATTCGCTGTTCAAACGCTTATAAAAAAAAATTGTGACTATGGATTTTAATAATTTTTGAATGACAACAAGAACTACTTCTGTGGAATCTTCTATTAAATTTCCAAGTATTTTGTAGGAGCCAAATTTTTTTAATCACCGTATAAAAATAAAATGTAAAAAAATCGAATATTTTAAATGCCTATAAGTGGCTTAAAAATCAATATAATATTTTAAAAAAAATATGTCATAGAGGAAATGCCAATTTTAAAAGCTGGTAGAAATTTCAAAAATCTGCGGCTTATACTTTTTGAATTATAACAAATATTAAAAATCGTTTGAGAATAAATCGCTATTTTATGCAATTTCGTAAATATTAAAATTTCAAACAGTCATACAATTTTTTCCTCTAATTCCGGTAGAAATTTTTTTAAAGATTTTTGAAGAGTAGCTTATAGATAACCTAGTGTTAACATTTTGAACCTTAAGTATAAACAGAAAAAATTTTATGAATTTTTATCTATAAACTAACTTGCAAATTATCGTGATTTTTACACATTTCGTATAAATTGGAACTTTGAGCACTTTCCTTTCAGAAAAGTTGCTACATAAGGCAATCGAAGCATTTTTACTGCCCCAAATCGTGTCGACAGACACAAAAAAAAAAAATAAAAAAAAAAAAAAAAACACACATCATTGTAAAATCAATACATTCTTCACTCCGTTCAGAATCTAAAATTAGTTTTTAAGAATTAGGGAATATCATTTAAAATAAATCACAATAGCATTTTGTATTAATGATATAAATTTTGTATACTTAAATAAATGTTGTAAAAATCATTATTTGGCCGATCAGCCAACGTCCCCACTAAATATGCTACGCGGCTTTCTTTGTTGTTTACCGACAACCATCGGGAACCCGCGGCTTCGGCCGATCGGCTACAAAAGCCGCGCGGCATCGCGTCCACACCAAAATATTGCTGCCGGTTGGCAAAGCCGCCCGCCAGTGGAGACGCACCTTAACGCAACATGTCATATAATTAAATTTAATATAATAAATCCTATCCAACTGTGGTGAGAGCGCGGGGCCCGGGTCGAGGGCCCCGCTCGCCCTGCCCTAGGGACGGCTTTGACGCCAATATAAAGATTTAGTGAATATTTCAAGTTGTTACGATTTTTGGTTTTTGAGTTAGAGCATTTAAAAAAAATGTAATTTGTAAAAACATTATTTTGCGTATAATTTCCCGTTTTTTCGTAATTTTTTTATCGTTTTTTTCGATTTTTTTAAAAAGTATTGAAAAAGTTGGATTTTTGACTTGCCAAATTCCATCTACACTGTATATTCACTTTCCTTTCAGAAAAGTTGCTGTTTAAGCAAATCGAAGCATTTTTACTGCCAAAAAAGGTGTCGCCAGACACAATAAAAAAAAAAAAGAATTACTTGAAAATTTAATAGAAGATTTCACAGAAGTAGTTCTTATTGTCATTCAAAAATTATTAAAATCCATAGGCACAATTTTTTTTTATAAGCGTTTGAACAGCGAATATTGACAGAAAGTTACATGTAAAATATAATATAATGTATAATATTCTAGACTGACAAACTATGTCGCTGTATGCAACTGCCAACCCATCCTAATTGAAAAATATATTTATCGTTTCAAAATAAAATATACTTTTTACAATATTTATAAATAACAATGTATTATATCCTATACAAACATATTAACTCCGTTCAGAATCGTTATTAGTATACAATGATATCTATCATTGCATTCAAATTTAACAAATCCATTGTAATAATGACCTATCCTATAAACGAGGTGCACTCCACCCCCAACTGTACAGCAGAGCGAGGCCCATCCGGTTCTTTTTTGAATTGCACCGTCCTCCCCGAAAGAATCTACTAGAACCAGTTTCCTATTTTTTATTATTTATTTGTTGGTAATAGGATACATTAATCCTAGTCAAAACTGAACATAAACAGACCCCCGGAACATCCGGTTCTTTTTTATATTTATTTTATATTCCAATAATTATTGCGCCTCTCGAATTGTATGATGAACTGGTGTTTCCTCTAAAAGAATCAATACAGCATAATTTTGTTTTGTTACAATATACTACACTGTCTTTCTACTCTAGATATATTGACGCGGCCAGGTTTAGTGTTCTCTCGGGGTGCCGGTCAAGATTAGAAGATACGTTATACTTATACCTTATAAAATTATGTAAAAAAATAACGTATATTAAGTATAAAAATAATAATAATAATAACAGTCGCACACATTACCACCGTTAGTGATCACAAATAAAAAATAACACTGATACACGTTATGTGACGGTCGAAACAGCACAGGTCGTTTTTCACGTTCGGTAGGTTTGTTGTCACCGGTTCTGGCAACGGCCCTCCTTTGCCCGGTGTACGAGGTAGGTGAAACATTGCCAGGTCAGTGTTGTCGCTGTCAGGGTTGTGGCTGGGTAGAGAGCAGGCGCGGTCCGCGATAGTGGTGTACATAAATGTACCTCCACTTACCCCAGAACCGTGTCAATAAATTTTTTTAAGAAAGTCCATCTAATCCAGTTTCCCCATAAGAATCGTTCTCTGTAATTGTAACAATAAATTACCGATACTATTACGTAGTTACATAAAATAAAAGATACATAAATAATTCTAAATATTGTACAGCAATATAAACATTACCGTAAAATCGTTGATAAAATTCACTATAGAATTATATATTAAACATTTCAAATACATTTGAAAAGTGTTAACAAAAGCAAATATTTACTTGTATTTAAATATAAACACTCAAATATCGTTATGGTGAGTCGATGACTACGAACACCTAACCTTTATCGTCATTTTCTATAATAACGTTTTTATCACCATATATTAACAAAAAACAAGTTAATATATTAAATAATGATTGTTTTGTGAAATTTCCATTAGATATATTGTCAGTGGAGAAATATTCCAAGTAAAAAAACGACTTGTGTTTCAATGGCTCACCAATTTTGCTGGTGCAAAAAATTTAATAATTTAATTTTGCTAGTGCTCGTCATTAATGTTAGCGTGTGATTGTCTGCAGTCATAGTACCAGACCGTATTGTTAGGTAGAGTGGACGACATTTCAGGGAAGAAGAACATTAAAAAAATTAAAAGAAAAAAAATTCGAAATGTTTCGGCGTTTAGTGATTATAATTAATATTAAACAAGTTTAATGTAAAATACAGTTTGTAATTTCCTTTTTGGATTTGAAATGAAAGATTTTAACAATTTTTATGTACTAAGGTTTTCCCTCTGTATTGATTGATTCAAATTGTCAAGTTAGAAATCCGATCACGAGTCGTTGATTGCCAAGGGAGCAATGGTCCCATGGAGAGCAATACACCCATTGGATACGACGCTGCGTACCCCATAGGTACGTACGCGCAACCATGTTCTTTCGTGACGACGATCTCTTCTTAAATTCGTTTGGAATAGTGTTTTTCGTATTTGTGCTTAGGTAAAGAAAAAAAATATATATAAGACCAAATCAATCTACGTCTTTTCGCCAATCCCGCTGCCGACTCCACTTTTCATTCGATATCCATCGGTGCTCGTCCGTGCGGTAAGCACGTGGGTGCTTTATAAAATATAGATAAAATGAGAATCCCGGTTAAGTTAATTATATTAAAAATGCTCGGACATATAGGTTAAATACCACTATGGTCATTGAGATCACCTTCAATATTACTCTTCACAATTAAATCAATTAATTGCTTTTTCGTGATAATTTATTAGGTACAGCGTTTGAAATTAAAACATTTAACAATATCTTCGAAAAGAAGTAGCCGTTAAGATGCGGTATTCTTTATTGCATTAATCTTTTTATTGCGTTTTTGAAGAAGAAAAAACCGTCTGGAAATTATAAATTAAAATAATATTATCAAAATGCACTTCATTTTAATGCACGCAACGACTAAGATTTCAAAACACTTTAAAGTTTTTTCAGATCAAAATTATATATGAGATATAAATTTTTTTTTTTAAAGATCAATACAAATGACCTAGGTGTTTAGTTTTAACACTATAGCTATAGCTAAAAGAATAAAAATTTCTAAGAGGATTTTTCTTGGGGGAATTTTTAATGGTCATGTGGTATTTCATCGTATGTTAAAATATTCAGCACAACATGACGCAATATCTGATTTAAATTGTGTTCAAAATAGGTTTCAAATCACCTACTATCACATATTTATTTTAAACTTGGCTAAAATCAAACACTTGTTTTTCTCAGTGCTAAGATAGTTATCGATGATAACTTTTTAATTATTAACAATTATGATAGTCGTACCAAATATTCCTTGTAAATAAAATGTTTATTTAATATTTAATATAAACAATATTTTTACTGGTTATCAATATTTTTAATACTTGACACAATTGTTTCAAACTTTAATGTTTGTTTTAAACGCAGCTAGAAAAATATTAAAAATTCTTTATAACTCTTTTAATGGTATTTTACAAAAACATGTGTACGTATATCATGTTTGTGTAATCCATATTTTTGGTTTCGTGTATATCGGTTTTAAAATTATTGAGTAACTTTTTCATCTTTCATAAAGTGATACAATTTTCAAAAATTACACAAAGACATTTTTAAAACGCTAGAACACTGCTCTCACAGTATCTATCAAATTTTTATGGAAAGTTTTTTTCTTAAAAAAAAAAAAAAAATCGTTTTGGACAATCTTTAATAATTGGTTTAAGAGTTGTGTAATATTTACACTTTCTTGGAATAATGAATTTTAAATTGTCCACGTTAGTGGAAAAAGTGCAATATTTTCAATCTATCTTTAACAAAACATGAAAATATTAGGTACATAAATTATAGTTAAAAAAAGAAGAAAAAAAAGAAACGGAATGGATTGTACGAGAGTTTAGCTTCAGCGTTAAAAAAAATTTCGTCAAAACACGCAGTGACAATACTGTTGATGATTCAAAAAGACGGGCAAGACATAGACGGGGAAAATGTCGTGAAAAAAAACACCTACCGCTATCGTTGCGTTTTTGTACCGAGACGTTTTAAAAGTTATAAAATCGCACGCGAGTACAAAGCAAGATCATACGTATCTTACACATCATAGCATATATATTTATATGTAATATAATATACTCCTACGGTATATTATACATGTAAGACTGGCAAACATTTAATAAGCTTTCTAAAGTTTCCGGGCGTCGGATTGACACGACCACGGCCGACAAGATTGTATTAAGTACCACGGCGGTAATAGTAATAATAACTGCGAGATTTCGGGACATTATTGAAGTTTTAACGGCAGAATAATGTCAGATGAACACAAAACATAACACCTATCTCGGAACCATAGGTGCACGTGTTTCTATAGCGTGCAGTACCTACAGCTGGGCACAAATGTTCGTTTCCATAGAGACATAGACAGAGAGAAAGAGAAATAAAATATCTCAAAGTGTAAACAATTTTCAAATGTTTTTACTCTCGGTGTACAAAAAACTTGGTCGGTTTCTATCTTGCAACAAACAATGTTGTAATTATTCTAAAAGTTCGACGATAAAAGTTCTTTTGTTCCGACACGTAACCCCTTTATGGAACACGATACGTGTGATTTCTGTATATGTTATATGTGTGCATATTTTGTACCAAAAATATATGGACGTGTACAGAAATCAACAATGCTTTTTCCATTTATCATGTACATAAAATGTTTCAAAAATATTATTAGTAACATAAATAATACTTATGTATTATATTGCATTTTTATTCAAAAATCACACGTTTACCGTGTGAAATAACCGTGCAGGTAATTAATATTATATTTTTTTTTGAAAAAAATCGGAAATCGTGTGGAGTCCAAGAAAGTTCGAAGTTTTAATAGCTCGAGATCAAGATGAACACGAATATTAATATTTTTAATCATGGATTATGTACAGGTGCAAGGCGATGAAACGGAGGATTTTAAAATATCTAAAAATATCAAACAAGAATCGTTTTAATACATTTATCAATACAATCTCAATGTATATAAAAAAAAATTTAAAAAGTATTTATTTTGTATTTGATTTTTACTCTCACGTATTCATTCCTTATTCTATCTTCTATTGTCACTCCACTCAACCATCTAAGCATTCTCATTTCCGCGACACTCATACTTTGTTCTATTCTCCTGTTAACCGCCCAACACTCTGAACCATACAGCATAGTTGGTCTCACTACACTTTTATAAAATTTACCTTTCAGCCTAATTGGAATTCTCTTATCGCATAACACGCCCGATGCTTCTCTCCATTTCATCCACCCGCACTTAATCCTATGTTTTACATCAATGTCAAAGCCCCCGTCCTTTTGAACAAAAGATCCTAAATATTTAAAGCTCTCAACTTCACCTATCACATCACCATCTATTGTCAGTTGTCTCCTCATTCCTTCAACTTCTTGGTCTCTTTGTCCAAAATCATACTCAATATACTCAGTTTTATTTCTACTAATTCTCAATCCCTTTTCTTCGAGGGCTAACCTCCACTCATTTAACCTATTATTGACAACTTCTAGGTTTTCTCCTATCAGAACTATATCATCCGCAAACATCATACACCATGGTATCTCACCCTGTATCTCCTTTGAAACCTCATCCATTACCACTGAGAACAGGTAGGGGCTTAGAGCTGACCCCTGGTGCACACCTACTCCTATACTGAAACCTTCTGATACTCCACACCGACTCTTGACACTAGTACTCGACCCTTCATACATATCCTGGATCAAATTAACATACATTTTTGGGACATTTTTCCTCATTAATGCCCACCTTAAAACTTCCCTTGGCACCCTATCATACGCCTTTTCTAAATCTATAAACACCATGCATAGTTTTTTATTCTTTTCTCTGTACTTCTCTACTAATTGCCTAACACAAAATAACATAATGACATTGTTCCAGATGAATTATTGAATACATCTGCTAATACCAATAGGAAATTATGTTTGAGGCTTTGAATTTTAATATAATAAAATACTATTGTATAAATAAAAAATAAAAAAATATGTTTAATTATTTTCATGCAATGGTATAATATTGATATAATATAAATATTACTGATGTGTAATTTTGGAGGCGTATGGGTTCATGATGTAATAAAATGTATCACTTCCAAGACTTAAACTCCAGAACGCGGGAACGGACTTCGCATGGGTCAGTGTAGTTGCAACGTATACTTTTATTGAGATGAATCCGGTGGTTTTACCACCGTTTGAACAGCAATCCGTTAGCAACAAAGGCTGGCTATAAAACAGTTCGTGGCGTGTGACTTAAAGCAAAATGATGACAACAAACCGGACGCGATTAGCTCGGTTTATAACAAAATTGCCTCGAACCCAAATGAACGGCTTAGCGGTTTTGGCCATCGTAGTACAACCGTTTCAGGTCGGTTATCATGGCTGTTCTCTGCGTATCAAGATCGATTTATCGACCTTAATTGAAATTTATATATAATTTATATTTATATGTACACGTGTATATTTTAGTTTACCAACACGTAGGAATAATTTTTTCAATATAATTATTTTAATAGTTCTTTGAATAATTCTTAACAATTATTGTTGTCACTCACATTTTGTCACTGCAGGGTAACGACGCGTTATGGTCCGAAGATGACCTTAGGAGTCTTACCATTGCATCAGCACTGGTTGCGGAAGAATACATTTTAGGACGTAGTATTCTTTTTAAATTGTTAGATTTAAGCGTGTTTTATTATTGAAGATTAAATCCAGATCGGCTGTACGATGAGATGAAAAATATACTGACAACCAGTATCATTTTGCAACAAGTTCTTCTTCTACATCGGCTGTTATTTATATTAAGACCAATCACTAATCCACGCATCTTTCTCCATTCCACTCTATCATTTTCCAACTCCTTTATAGGGATCGGATTTAAATGCCCTAAAAACAATTTATAAGCACTCTATCAAACATGTTTAAATGTATTTTACGGCAAAACGCACTGAAATGTGACGTATACATTTTTTATACTACGCATAAAAATATTATTCTATCATACAAAAATGTATAAAATGGTCAATAGCATTGCTACTATTATGGAATATCGACCACTCAAAGTTTAGCAATGAAAGAAAAAACTTTTATACTTGTAACGTTTGCGTTCAGAGATATTCGCACACCATTTTCATTTTGAAAATAAATTTCTATTGAAACATTCTCACCGCATCAATTGAAAACGCTAAGTAATCTCAACTACAACATCCACTGTTGTACAATCGAATGTGTTTTTCAGAAAACCCGAAAACTTATATAACATGACATTTTCCATGTTTTTTTTTTTTTTTTGAGTTCGGTACGTGTAACCATCACTCTCTCGAATAAAAGGAGCGACACAACATTATTGCATTATTATGGCATCAATATAAACTGGAAATTGAATTCGGATGGGGTGCTTTGGTACAAAAATTATTTTCAATTTCGAATGGTGTTGTCAGAAATTTACTTACTAACTACGGAAAATCTTAATCTGCTTATACGAGATTTTGTCAAGAGATAAAAATTATTTATTTTACTTTTCGATAATTCAGTAATTGCACGTAAAAGTTTCGAGGTTTCACAGATCATCGTTTATATTTTATTTATGTAAATTTTTTTTAAAAAAAATCCAATTTATTCGTTCTTTACTTTTATTATTCATTTTTCAAGTCATGGTTTAAAAACTAACGTTTTGTTACGTGCGTAATCGTCACACAGTATGTGATATTTTAGTTCTCAATGAAAACATCAAGTACTACTTACTCTTGGGCCCGATTCTAAATCATAGTCGTAATGTACGTGAATTCAATTATTATTGCGCGTATTAATCGTACGAACAAACATTGTATGGACAGACTTATATTCGCTATTCAATAATATGATTATTTATCGAATAAAACGAGCCGTGCGATGGACCGTGTTTATAAATATCTGACCTACCGTAGCTATTCGGTACACAATAGGAACAAATCATCGTTACTCCGAGGAGATCATGTAAATGGGACGGAAACGTTGATTGTGATTTCTAATCATGTACCGTACTAAATAATAGTAGAACGACGGTCGAACGATATTGTATTAGTTTGTCTAGCGATCGATTAACATAGCACATTAATCGTGTTCAAACGTGGGTTGTACATCGTTTCGTACGGATAATCGTTGATGCATTTGAATATTTTTGTTAAACCGTGCGCGGTTTTCATTTTATTTATTTTTTATTTTTTGTTTTCCCCCCATAGGAATCTGCAGTGTTGGTACACACAAACTTTCCGTACACGCACGTGCGCAAAGGACCTGCGTCCCGAGCACGGGCGTTGTATCGTATTTATTTTGTAACCGTCCCGGAATGTTTCGGTTATTTATCGCCGTCGTCTCAACGCGCCCGACGATAAATAAACAATAGGCTCGCGTGCTAATACAATTATTTCAACCCGTGGTCCGACAAAACGATTACCTCCAACGGGCGGTCGCGTAACCCCGTTCGGCAGAAATCGTTTTCCCGCACGCAAAGCACAGCGCCGCGCGGATGCCGTACACACGTGGTGCACGCGCAGCGGCTGGCGAGAGGAGAATCCCACGACACCGGCACCCCGGTTTGGTTTGGCGAGTGGGTACGTTGTCGAGAACGGAAAAACACATTGCAATCGATACCGGCCAAGAGCAAATAAATCGCGCGAAGCTCAATGGAAAACGAAACGACTTCGGAAGCTTTGGAGACCGCTCGGAGAAGTGTTCGCGAAACCCCCCCGGAACACGAGACGTCGCCGCGATGCCAATGTCCCGTGCGGTTCGCCTGTGGAGTCGAAAAGCTTATGCGAATCGGTACGGTGGCGGTGGGCCCATGTCCCCGCGGTTCACGCGATCTGCGCCTGTCACGTGTTCGGACTTACCATAGTTTTATACACCCTAGTTGGGCCGTGATGTCCACTCAGCAATATACATATTATACGAGTAGACTAATAATTGTGTAACAATCGTTTCGACGGTTTTTTCTCGGCCTGTACGGAATCACTCGCGCGAACAACCGGTGGTCGCCGAACAGACGTCGGTGCACGGTCCATCCCTTGCGCAACATTGAAACGCGATACCGGTGAAATCCCCTATCGGGTCGCTCACCGGTCCGGTTGAACCGGAACGTGTCGCTCGCGCTTGTTTTCCACGCGATGCTGTTGGAAACCGTCCGTTTTTCAATGTCCCTTCGTAATCCCTGTGCGTCTCTCTCGGAAGACGGGTGACGGGTGCGCGTAGTCGTCGAAGACGGACGTTCCAATTCGAATCGACGTGAGAAACCGTTTTCGGACTTGAAGTGCGACAAAGGATTCGTCGTCATAAATGCATTTTTCTCGTTCCCGTTCCGAGTGCAACACGAGTGCGTGCGTGCGCAACACCGCGACGGGACCACATAATGGAATCGGCCTAAGCGATAGGTGCATAATACACGCAACGTGCATTATAATGCGGTTTAAACGACCTCAATATATGCACCAATGACCGTCTAAAAGACCGTGCAGTACAGTGTACAATGTACGTTGCAGTTTTTCGATGAGAATGTATTATTTTTATTATTATTATTTTCTTCGTGATTTGAACCACTACCAAGTACGTTTAAAATGTTAGTTTGCAGTTTACAAACAAATTTTCTATAAGTTTACGATAAGTTTTAGTCAGTTGACGAGTCTGAGTGGTATTCTTCTTATGCATCAAGTAGAACGTAATATGTTCTACTTGATGCTTAAGAAGAATAATTAAGTATAAAATGTACGGACTATATTGTATCTATGATTTTTATGATTCAATGTCTTTGTGTTTAAAAATCCATAAAGTTTCTAGATAAAGTCTATAATGTTATAAAACTTAACACGATTGGTAATTTTCATCTATTTTTCGAAAACGTTAGCTTGCACTACGTTTAATATGTCTAAGCAGAAGCGAAACTTGGAATTTTACGCTCGAGAAGAATGTTGAAATTAAGCACTATTATAAACAAAGAATCAAATACCTTTTCCTATAATTTTTTTCTAATATTTAGCATACAATCATATTTATTGAGTTTTCATCACATTATCATTGAAAAAGAAAAATATATATTTACTGTATAGATATATGATAAAAATTACACCCTCTCAAATTATACGCTCGGGGATGAATCCCCGTCTTCCTCCACCTAGTTCTACCCTTATGTCAAGGTATGTAAAAACAAAATATATTTTTTCTAATACTAATCGAATATTTTAGTTTAAATTAATAATTTGACGCAAAGAATTTTTATAGTTTTTAATTCTCTGCCTTTTCGCTTACCTCGAGAATGATAATAAATTATGAAGAAAAAATAAATAAATTTACTTTGGGTAACAATATATTATGTTTTGAATAAATTAGTAAAAAAATATATATTTACTATTTACGGGTACATATGAATCACGTACCTTTTGTTATCTATTAATTTTTATGTATTTTTAAAAGTGGCATATAACCTATGGCAGAGGTCTCCAAACTACGGCCCGCGAACCAGTTTTAACCGGCCCGTAGCACCAATAGGACGGTAAATAAGTATAGATATTATAGATAAAAAAATTATTTCAAAAATTATTAAAATTACAGTATACATATATATTATCATTTAAATGTATATCAATTATATTTAAGTATATTGTAGACAATATTTTATAAAAAGATTTAAAGTAAATCTATAATTTCATAAAATTAAAAAATATATGTGTTAATAAACTTTTGGCCCACTAAGAGCATTTGATATTTTTTGTGGCCCTTGAATAAAAAAGTTTAGAGACCCCTGACCTATGCAATTGAGCACATTCAGTATACGTGACGTAGAATCTATAAACAAACTGAGATTGCACGATTAGGGAACCAACCATTAGTGACACTTAGCTCGGAATTTAATATACAGGATTAATCAAGAGAGGAGATATCTGTACCATTTTCATTTAAGTCTGTGGTGAGGATTTGAAGTGAAGGAAATACGTAAGCCTTTTCATCAGTGCCTTATCGTGATGTTCTAATCCATTAAAGAAAATTAATGAAATAATAAAGGTTATTAAAGGTAATAATATTAAAAAAACTATCCTTAGCTTGATATTATATAATTAGTTAATAAATCGAAAAATAAGATAAAATGCAAATAAAAGTTTCACCTTTGAAATATTTGAAACACGAAACGAGTTGTGTATTTCGAAAGCATTGTGTAAGATATTCCTAGAAAATATGAACTTTGCATAGGAACCAAAGCTTTAGTTATTATTATTAAATATTTTAACAATTTGATGGGCTGAAATCGCAGTCGTGACGAACTATCGGTGATTTTTTCCTGGTATGAAAACCGTGCGCTCGTAAATCGATATGAATAAATAAACGATAACCAGTAAACGCCGTGCGGGTCGGTAAATGGATACGTGACGCCGCGTATGGTCCCGTCACCGTAAAGAATAGTGTTTTATTTTTGTCTACGGATAAGCTAGTGAAAAAATCCATTCTCCGAATAAGCAATTGAAACATTTATTTGAAAGGAAAATGAGTCTTCCGAAAGTGATTTTGAGAGTCCAACAGTCGTCTTTTTTCCAATCCAGTACCCTTTTTCCTCACCATTCACCCAACCAATGCAAATGCCATACTTGGTTATTCTATATTATCGTGTTATTTTTAGCATGCCGAACGAAAATATATAAAAAATAAACCAATGCACGATAAAGATACATTTTAAAAAGAAAATTTACGTTTTTACAGAATATTCGAACGGTTCCGAAGGCTGAAACCCCGACATGATACCATATTAAAAATTAAATCTTACATTTCCAATTTTCTGAATTTGTTATTACTTACTGTTATATACGATGCACAAGATATGTACAAGGTTGGAAATAAAGGCACCGGGAAAAATAATATCTAAGGTTTACGAAATCGAGCACTCGTAATAAGATATAGTATCTTGCTTACAGAGTGCGCGTTATTACAACACACATTTCTATGCACCTTAAACCTATTTCCCACACGAAACGCCGATCGACGACGACGATGGTTATTTACATTTTCACCGGAGCACCACTAGCGATACTGTTTTCACGCTCCGAGAGTTGCACGTAATTTATTATTAAACAACTATTTGTTCAAATAATATACTGATTACGCCGTGCGCATATTGAAAAATCATCGAAAAAGCGCTTACGATTGGCTCCCTTAAAACAATGTTTGAATAATATATTACACACAGTGTATAAAGATATTTTTGTAAATATCTAGATAAAAATAAAAGATACATAATAATTGATTTATCTATAAATTTATTAACATTTATTATTAAGATAAATTAAAAGATAATTTTCATCGGTTGAAATCTATTACAAAAATGTGCATCAATTGCACCAGATAATATGTAACATATCTAAATTTCTAAACAGTTGTGATTTACGTAACTTTACAAATCAAATAAATGTAACTTCTAAAAAAAAACACATTTTATCAATAAATTATGCTTTACAATACCGTAAAACATAAAAGATAAAAATATCGTTAAAATTAAAGATTTTGTGATAATTTCAAGTTGTTGCGGTTTTTCGTTTTTGAGTTAGAGCATTTTAAAAAAAACCGATATCTTTGTCAGTCTAGAATATTATACATTATATTATATTTTACATGTAATTTTATGTCAATATTCGCTGTTCAAACGCTTATAAAAAAAAATTGTGCCTATGGATTTTAATAATTTTTGAATGATTTTAAGAACTACTTCTGTGGAATCTTCTATTAAATTTTCAAGTATTTTGTACGAAACAAATCACCGATTATAAAAAAAAAAATGTAAAAAAATCGAATATTTTAAATGCCTATAAGTGGCTTAAAAATCAATATAATATTTTGAAAAAAATATGTCATAAAGGAAATGCCAATTTTAAAAGCTGGTAGAAATTTCAAAAATCTGCGACTTATACTTTTTGAATTATAACAAATATTAAAAATCGTTTGAGAATAAATCGCTATTATATGCAATTTCGTAAATATTTAAATTTCAAACAGTCATAAAATTTTTTCCTCTTAGTACGGTATACATTTTTTTAAAGATTTTTGAAGATTAGCTTATAGATAACCTAGTGTTAAAATTTTGAACCTTAAGTATGAACATAAAAAACTTTATGAATTTTTATCTACAAAATAACTTGTAAATTTTCGCAATTTTTACATACTTCGTATAAATTGGAACTTTGAGCACTTATAAAAAAAAATTGTGACTTACGATTTTAGATTTTTTTTATTAGTTAAGGAACAACTTATAAGAAACCTTGTATTAAATTTTCAAGATTTTCTGGGCAGCCAAAAAAATATTATCGTTATTTAAAAAAAAAATACTTAAAAAAATTAAAAATTTCATATGTCTATAAATAGCTCAATAAAAGTCAAAATACTTTGAAAATTTAACGGTGTATAGAGAACACTAATCTAAACATTTTGTGAAAATTTCAATTATTTACATCGATTAGTTTTTGAGTTATAGCAAAATAAAAAATTTGATTTTGTCGAAAACTGGTTTTCCGTAAAAACTCCCGTTTTTCCCTCATTTTTTTAGGGTTTTTCCCGTCGCATTTAAAAAATATTGAAAATCGTAAAACCAATAGATTCCATCACTCCGTTCAGAATCTAAAATGATTGTTGTTTTAGTTATCATTAAACTTATGTTGGTGTTGTATAATTTTCTTTGTTTCGATACCGTTCAAGCACGAAATGAAGTATTTCGATGGACAAGCTGGTCCAACTGTTCCGAAGAGTTTATCTCCTAAGTGGTGTTATATTTTCTCATTTCCGTAGAACCTACGCTGCAGTTTATTGGCAATGCTAAAGAGCACGATAATATATTATATCAACAATAGTATTATTAATGCTTGATAGCATGACGATTAATCATATTGACCCAGCGCATTACACCGAACTATAACTTGCTCTACGCACGCACGTTTGTCGGTACAACCATAAATCGATTAATGTTTTTATTTTTTTCATGCTCGCACACCCATGTGTAATACATTTATGTATACGATAATATTACTCTCTTGTGGTTTAAAATTAGTTCAGGCTAACTCAATGCACCGTAATTGCAAGACTTGCAACCATCTGCTATTTTTTTTTTCTTTTACTTGTAATTTTCAGAGGTACTTGTGTATATATTTATACATATACGTATATTTTTAGACGGACTTCTTATAATACCCTTTGCGTACTTCCCCTTGGTGATTTATTAAACTCATCACTGGCCGTACCATCAATTTCAAAGGTACTCAGGGATTACTGCGTGCAATAAAGGTTTAATCCAATAACCGGATTCTCGTTGTAAAATGAAATAATGAATACAAAGTCCGGGGCTCATCGCATTGTAATATTCGCAGCAACTCGCAAAATTAATATACGAGACGGTGTAAGAAATCCGTTCAATATTTGCTACGATTGAGCAGTTATATTATTTTTACCACTTACGAATATACATTGGACGACATATTTCATAGGTTTTGGCTGTTAAATAATACACTTTAGACTTTTCAGTTCGATTAAAAAAAAAAAAAAATCAATTAAATCGTTTCTATCACAGAATCGCTTATTCGCGAAAGCTTTCTTCTTCACGTCATTACCACGAAGGCAGTACTCCGATATAAGTGCGAAAACAATGACGACTCGAGAACTTGAACAATACGTACGCCTAATTTATGTATATTACATTACCGTAATAATGTGTGTGGAGTTTGAATCAATTTTTCGGGAAACCGACACCGACTGTACGAGATTAGAAAAGGAAAAACACTTGCAAGACGCATTAAACCTTTACTGACCTCCGTTGGTGCGACCGTGCACATACTTTTGGACCGTTTTGTTTTGAAAAATGTTCCCGAAGCTCACTCTCGCATATTACCATAATACACATACTGCGAGGAATATTATTCGGCATCAAGTGTTCCCGTCACGTCTGCATAACGGCGGTTTTCGCGCGGTCCGTGTTACTATGGTGGCTTCCGTGGCACGCGCATTCGATAATAATAATAATAATAATATTAATCCAGTCGTCCCGGGAAAATTAATCAAAAACCAACCCGCAGCCGCAGTCCATACAGCGCTCGCATTATAAGCCGTATACGAATACGCGCAAGATAGTGATCTCATTCTAGCGTCACACGCATGGCGTGTATAGTGGCCGACCCTTTGTTTTGCGCTCGAATAATAATTGTTTTATTACTCGATCGTTTGGAAAATGTTGCAATAAGTTATGAAGTCGATAATGGCCACTGATGAATTTTTGCATGAAGAGGTGACTCGTCTCGGTTCGAGACTCTTAGGCTGGTCTCGTTGAATTTATCGCTCTGGTGGAGTCCAAGAAGTTTCTGCGGCTTTCTAGATGAGCGAATTAGAGAGTTACAGATCTTGGCAGAGTAGTAATTAAAACGTATAATACGCATATTTATGCACATCAAGACGGCCCGAATCGCAACGTCTTACCGAGACATATTCGGTTACCTTCCATCGTAGGCGTGCACACGGGGGGTGCCAGTTGTGCCCGGGCACGCCCTGAAATGTTGTAAATGTGGCCCTTAAATTGAATTCCAAGATTTTTCAACGAAACCGTCCATGAGCGGTACCGGGGTACGCGATGATCGGGCACAGGAGAATTCCGTTCCGTTTTTTCGCGCAGTCCATGGAACATCTATGTAGCATCCTACAGGCATCATGTGCCTACC
Source organism: Sipha maydis (assembly GCA_034509805.1). Classification (NCBI taxonomy): domain Eukaryota; kingdom Metazoa; phylum Arthropoda; class Insecta; order Hemiptera; family Aphididae; genus Sipha; species Sipha maydis. The sequence goes on from JASXSY010002189.1 coordinate 144,640, forward strand.
AATCAGTCGTACTCTCAACGATCGAAGTTAATACGTACGTGGTATGTGCTATCGAAACAGTCCCGGCTCAAGTGTTTAAACAAACATAAGCGAAATTTAGTTTTTGCCACCCCTTCGTGTAAATATTAAATCAAATATTTTTATATTATACATAAAAATTGTTCCAGAAAAATGCCGCCCTAGGCGTGGGCCTATGTCGCTTACCCTTTTAGCAGGGTCTGTATCTAAACCGAAGAACATGACCGTTTCGGAGGTTTGTCTCACGTAACGTTTATGAAAATCGATATTGTGCTTTAGTTCGTTTTTCCGGGTAAAGAAGATGCATGCGTCCCATCACGTTCCATCCTACCGTCCCTTACCCTTACGCTCACGCACCAACGAATTCGTCTCCTCCCTCGTACACTTGCCGATCGGTTTTCAGAGTACGTGAGCGAATCGGTGTTTCAAGACTGTTCCGACTTCACACGACCGTTTCTCGATGTATCCCAATTTTCGAACTCTTGAACGTCGCATGCGACCGAAACGATCAGTTGCCCGGTTCGTTTTCTCGGCACGCCGATGACGCGGTGGCCACTGAAAATCTAAATCCCGCGACGACGGCGAAAAGTGATAAGAAAAATGTATAAAAATGCATTCTTATTATGGTTTACGTTTGTTCAGTTTTGTTTTTGTACGAAAAAAAATACACGTGCAAGAAATTGTCGTTGTGTGATCCTGCCATGACCCAGACGATTTTTATGTTTTGCAGTTCACACACATATAAATAAGCCATCCTCCTCCGTAACTATTCCCTAGTTATGAATTAACTTTGTCAAACCTCATTGCCAAACAGGAGATTTAACGCTAACTTGGAATTCTTGGAGAAATTGGTAGAAGGCCGTATTAATGCTCCCTTACTCCTTTCGTCAGTCTATTCCAAATTCCCTCCTCGTGCTACTATGTATCGTGTTCTTTTTGTAGTTCATGTGCACACTACTGAATATGACAGAAATAACTCTTTAAACCGTACGATGCGGTTGGCCAATACGAGCACCATTAATCAAAAATAAAGAAATTAAGTGTCACTTGGTACACCAATATTATATACTGTCATTAAACTTAAATTATTATTTTTCATAAATTTATGGGGGTTATTCATATAATCATTTAAATTGTTGTATAAGGCTTCGTCCATAAGTAAATTTAAATAAATAACGCTGTATACCGTACAAACCGCACGTACACGTATGGTAATTGCAAGAGAGTTAACGCCTCTAAATGTTATTTTATTGTTACCAACCAGACGCATTGACGATGACAGCAGCATCGAGAAAAACAACGTTTTGCGTGTCATTTCACTTGTGCATTTAATACTATATTTTGCCATATTTCACTACATTATAATATAACCGAATACATTATAGCTGTTCTGCCGTTGCTCGTGTAAACAAAGTGCCAGTGATTAACCCTCGGAACTCTTTTTATCTTTTTATTGAACGAAAAAAATATGTAATGCTTGGGCCGATAGAACAGTTGATGTTAATAATTAATATTGCTTTTTTTCACCAATTATTGTTAATTTTCATCATTTACAATCGGACTGTTTTTTCTCCTCATTGATTACGACATAAATAATTGAAATCGCTTATTCAAATGAACAACACATTTTTGGAAGCGTTCTATTTAAATAAGTTAAATATAAGCGAAACCGCTTGATAACGCTGTGTATTATATCGATGTATAATTATATCTAATTATCGATTTAAATTAAAAATAAAGTTTTGGTGTTTTTTATTTTAGTTATAGATTATGAAGTAATTGGGAACACAAACTTATAGTTCTCCTTTCACGGTAACTGAAAATTAATAATTCGTAATGTAATACACAATATTTTTCGTAATTTTTATTTTTAGTGTATATTTCTTAATTTTAAATGCATAGTTAACGGTTTTCGGTTCATTTTTTGGAATTGACTATCAAGTTTTTAAGTGCTATAAGTCCCGAGCCTTGCAGATATTGTTATTATTGTAATTTGACTAATTATATATTTACGTAAAAAAAAAAAAAAAGTCGTTATCTCATTTAATCCATAAAGGTTGGATTACGGTGAAATTCAGAAATTGATATTTGAGCATTTTCATGTACAACCTTTATGAGTAAAAATCAATTATGAAGATATAGATAAAACGTAAAAATATGTTTACCACTTTTCCCCCTCTTGGCAGAGGATTTAGGCAGAGTCCTTTATTATATCGAACCTACAATATTAGAAAAGTATTTCACCAAAATGTCAATCTTTAGTAGTTTAATTTGTGCGTTAATGAGTGAGTGTATCAGGCATTTTCCTTTATACAATATTTGGACACATATTACGTGTAACAATTTTTTCTCGTCACTTGTAATATAATATTGCTTTGGATATTCCTTTGTGTTCTTTGAAAGTTTAAACAAATAAAGAGTTGGCTTAACCGGGTTTTGTTTAAAATTATTTTGTCAAAAATTAAAAATTGAACGATCTAGATTCTATGCGATCAACGATATTATTTCGTGTTCAATAACACAATGTGTTAGTTTTAAATGAAATTAGATGATAATAATTAATTGTATGGTTTTAAGCTGGTCTGGCTGAATTCACAGTTTTGTTGAAATGTCAATTATATTTTTTTCGCGGGCATAAAAGCGCGCATTGCTGCATGTTAGAACGTTTTATCGCATTATATTTTTGCACAGTACAGATAGCGCATAATATTATTATAGTATTAATAATTCATTTAAGGCGTAAACGTTTTGTTTCGAATAAGATAGTGTCACGCGCAGTCGTTAAACTTAAAAATGTATAATCCGTAAGCGACCTTTTCGCCATAAAATCTACTAATTAGAATATCCGCTGAATTAAAAATTCATCGTTGAAACCAAATAACGCACGTATTTTCAGGGGCGAATGTAAGTTCCCACGCGAGATACAGCAGGTAAAAATCACCCTTACATTAGTCTACGTAAGTTCCAACAAAAAAATTGTACTGGTACGTAAGTTCCTACACAAATAAAATTTATAACGAATACCAAATTTCCTTCCCACTATATACAGACCTAAAACTGACAACATAGTTGGTGTAGTTAAAACTTGTTTGTTTTGTCTTTTGCAACAAAAAAATCTAATCTAATTTTTTGTTGAATCTTATATTTTATTTTAATTCATTTTACATCAATAGGTTACTGGGTCTCGTTGAGAAAAACTCGTGTTATCTTAGTTTACAAATTTTGAATAGTAGTTCACATATATTTTATTTTTTTATTTATTATAAAGTAACACCCTCGAAGAAAATATGGTACAGTAAGATAATATCATGAATACTACGTGTGTATAAAGTATATAACAATGTTTAAGTTTTTAGTACTAAAAATAAATAAAAATAAAAATGTATACACTGTGATATAAAATATTAACTATAAAATACATATATGAAACAACTAAATTACACAATTAATAGATATTATACATGGCATTTGACATATATATTTATCTATTTTTCTCACGCTCATATCTGATCCAGTGAGCTATATGTTTTTTAAATACAGGTAAAGCTATATTGACAACGTTTCTAGGTATTCTATTAAATATTTGGGTTCCTAAGGACTCATAGCCTCTTCGACAGTTTTTTTTTTTTTTTTGATTGTTTTAGGCCAGGTTTTTCAAGTGTCTAAATAATTGTCAGTTAAATAACCACTAGTTAATTTTAACTGTCAATTAAAGTTCCAGTTAAATAGAATGCGGTTTATCAATGAAAGTATCGTGCCTTAGTTAACAAACCAAAGGTTTTTTGTTATATGGTTATACTGCAAAATTTGTGATAAGTTGTAATTTATTATTATTGTCAGTTATTTTCACTTATTCGTAATATTATAAAAATATAAAATATATTTTATTTTTCAAATGGTTCAATTAAGTTTCCGGCATTTTTATAAATTGAGTACGAAGTTTTGCTATGACCAGACTTACATCTCTTACTATATAAGTATAGTTACTATATAAGACAGGCAGATGATTTACTAACACCAATTACATCTCCTGCATTTATTAAAAAGCTCCCAGTAGCATAAAATCATAATGTAAATAATAATTTTTGAATTGGTGTTATAACATTATTCCTATTAAAATAAAATATTTTACTATAATTTAAGTTTTATTCTATAAGTATATATATGTCATTATTAAAAGTCTCTAGTATTCAGTTATCCTATAATTACTGAATAATACGTACCTATCTGTATTAGTGCTAATATAATGTGCTTTCAAATTTAAGACTTCTATAACTGTTTCTCTAGACAGACGGAAACGCACTTTAAAATCGTAATCGTCCCATAATAAATGATCTACTCTGCAGTGTACAACATAAGGCCTGCGTTGATAATTCATGTATTCATGAAGTTTAATATCATCATCATCAAACAATAAATTATCAAGTAGAAAATCCATTGTTATGAGTATTATTAATATATAGAAATTAAATCAATAAAAACTTTATACTTTATATATAAAAATATATTAATATAAAAATAATTATCTATGAATCTTTATCAAAAAATGATAAAATTATGTTAACCAACAGTTAATCTTTATAACCGTAAGAAATTGCATCAGTCAACTTAACTGGCAGTTAAATCTTCTGGTTAGTTTAACTGGGACTCTATAAACAGTTTAACTAGAGAAAAACGGTAACTGTCAGTTATGTCATACTGACTATCAGTAAAATGCAATTGAAAAACTGGGCCTTAATAAATAGTTATTAACTGCGTATCTCGTTTTGACTTCATATTACATAGGGGTTAAGAGGTTATATATATAATAATAGTCATCTACATGTTATATGTATTCAATATGATGATTATAATAATATTAATTAAATTGTATGTTGTTTATTATGAAAACTGAAACTTTTAACATGATCATACTATTTTATTTGTTTTAAGTTGTATTCTAATATTTCATTGTTTTTATGATTTTGTTTTTTTTTTTTTTTTTGTTTATTTTGTTAGTTTTTTAAGGTATATTGGTATTTAATGTTCTTATTTTGATATATGTCCACGTAATTGTTTGAAACATTTTTCTAACTTTTATTATTTTGAATGTATTTGAATGACGATGATAAACATTTGAGTCTAATTCCGAGTGAAAACTTTCACAAGCATTTGTTCTCAGACTTCTACAAGTACTAGCAATAGTCCAAATACTAAAGGAAGCATCTTATTTTTCTCTATGTAATTTATCACTAAGTAATCGCGAAATTCGTTTATTTTATTATTATCTGGTATTACAGCCGTGAAACTATCAATAAAACAATCGCCAATTTCTTTTGGATTAAGAAATGGTAAATCAAATAAATGTACCATCCACTTTCCTAGGCTATCAATTGCGTTAGTAATTATTTGTTCCCGACCGAAAGTAATTTACACCCCATGGCCATGTACAAAACATGTATTTATTATAATTTATATTTAATTATCAGTGTAACACTTAGCACGGCACTTATTATTTACGCACATCCATGAAGGTATATTTGTTTTAGCGATGTGTTTTTTTAGAAAATTTATAATTATTATACAGCAAAAAGATTATTTATAAATGTATATTGTGAATTAATGTTAATAACCAACGTGTATTGAATTAAAAAAATAAAAAACGAATTTATCATATCGTAAGCAACGGAGTGAACCCCTATTTTTTTTGTTATTTATGGTAAGAATAAGGATAGCTAGATAGTAGATAAAAATGCATTGCATTTTCAATCATCGAAATGTATGTAGAAAATTACAACATATTAAATATTGCTGAACTTTTGTTCGTGTAGGAACTTACGTACCGGTGTATTTTTGTTCGTGTAGGAATTTACGTATCAGTATATTTTTTTTCGTGTCGGAACTTGCATATGTAAACGTTTACCTGCTGTGCTTCGTGTGGGAACTTACCATATCCCATTTTCAGAACACTGCGTTGTACGTATACATACGTAGTAAGTCGTGGTTAAAACCAGCGTAAGATTTTTCTCGCGTCGCATAATCAATAATGCATAAATTTTAGATTACATTTCGTTCATCCGTATTTAATTTATTTAATTCATTTTAAATAGATGCGATAAAAAGTTTTAATCGAATAAAAAAAATCCGTTTTCGCGAAAAAAAAATTCTTTTTAAAATCCATTAAATAAAATACTTTTAAGGTGTATTATTTTACTTTCGGAAAAGTTAATGGTGTATCCATCGTCGCACACGTTACTTCTACTGTTATATACCGATGCCGGTGACGGATGGTACGAAAATAAATACGTTTTATGAAATTTTCAATAAGTCTCAATGTAATATATGTGCATCCGATAAATTATATTTTAATTGTTCTGTTTTTGCCGACGTCCGTAGAAAATATAGTTGTCAAGCATTGCACCACGGCTATACGTCGTTAGAATATTTCATACTTTGTACAACGCAAAGAATTTGTGTTACGACAAAATGTTTATACACATGTTAAAATTCAATTTTAATTGATATTATTGGTAGATGTAAATCAAATCGAATGGGTGTTTTAAACAGATCTCTTGAAACCAATGCGGATGAACTATGTTGTGTGTACATTTATAATCGTTCGTTCATATGTGTACGTTGTTATGGTGTATGGGGTATGGTGTATGGTGTAAGGTGTATGATGGACTTGGGCTTGTCACGTTTTATATAATGTATAAACGTTGACTAGACTTATTTTTCGACTGTACTATGTAATAACAAAACAGTATAATGAGATCGATTCCGACTCCGTTGGAAGGTGTAGTGTTGATGGACGAAAAGCGAATGCATGACCATCACGACGTGTTAAAAATGAAAAACAAATTATTCGTCAACGTTCTGTTTAAAGGAAACAATAAAAAGAAAAAAACGGTCTCGGAGCCCGTACGGATTCGTAGCTATGCGCACTCGCACGCGGAAAATATTTGTCTTTTTCCGAAACGAATCGTCTCCGCCGTTACCGAAAAATAAAGAATCGATACTCAACCAACGTCGAACCGTAAATTATGTTTATGTGTACACATAGAAGCGTAGTTTTCCTCGCACCCGCGTTTGTCCCGCGGAGATTATGGCCGTACGCGTTTTATGCGTTTATTTCTTTATTGGCCGATAAATCTCGCAAACGTGTATAATTCCGTTATGGCCGTAACGCGTGTAACTGCAGCGGATGCGAGAAACATCAAACGACGTCGATTGAGACGCGGAAATAATATCGACGTGCGCCCTGAAGAGGTTTATGTAAATGCCGAAAACGAAAGCAATTACACACACACACACACATACACGGGTATGATTACGATAATTGTAGTTATTGCCCCGAATACGAGGACCTGTTGGGGAATCTGATAGATATTTTCTCCAAACCTTTCGTCTGCTAGCAGGGGAAATTCGATTGAAAAAACTTGAGCGCATCTTACACGCAGTCGCACCCACCCGTTGTTCTTGTTGATGGATTCAGTGAAGCTGTAGTGGGGTTTAATAGTTAGTTGAATTACCGTTGTTCCGAATGGTTTAGAAAAATAAATTCAGTACGCAGATTTCGTTCGAAAATGCTTGGAATAAGCGATAAAGATGTTCTTTTACATTTTATATTAAAATTAAAACAACGTGATTGTTCGAAATGGCGGTTTTAACAAATAAAATAAAAACGAATTCGACGGTTTTCTTTTTTCTTTTTTTTTTTTTTTGTATTACAACGTTCGATTTGTACTTTGACGAAAAACATTTTTAAATAAGTTTTGGTATTGCATAACTAATACAATTTTTAATTATAACGGATTTTAATTGGTTTATTGTTCAATGAACCATAGAATATTATTAACTGTAATTATATTTTAATTACTAACATATTTGTATCGAACTGTAATTAAAAACAAATAAAAATTTCCTATTGAGATCGAATATTGTTCTAAAAAGACTAATCAATTTATAAAATAAAAAAGTAAGATAACGTCTAAAAAAAAAAAAAAAATTAATAAATCAAATTCAATACGCATGGATTTTTCTATAAATTTGAATCTAAATCGTTTATATTCTATAGTAGAAAATATTTTTATGTTTTAATAGATCTTGGTTAGATTTATTGTTTTGATTACAATAATCAGCCATACATTTATTTAAAAATTGTATAGCAGATTTAATTTTTCAGACGTTACTAACTTATGAAACGATACTATAGTGTACTTAATTACAAATACATTAATTTAATAGGTAACTGAATATTTATTTGGTTTATAACATATGTTGTAGTACCTAAATCGTAGATTCTTGAACAGAAATAATACGACCGGCATTTTGCACGAGGAAAAATAATACCGTACACAAAACAAATCAGTCGCATCAAATAAAAATATAAAAATATATTTATCGATTTCAACATAACGAGAAATGAATTCGAAAATCCACATCGCAATGCTAAATCATATTTGTCCGGATATATTTATTCAGACGGGGGTGCATTTGATCTTGGAAAAACTGTTGGATTAAGTTATTTCATAGGCTATCTAGACGAATATCAATGATGACAGATAATTTATTCAGACAAATATGTATGTTTGATGGCGAATACCGCATACCATTGGTATACAACACATAAGCTCTAAAGCGATCTCCGAGATACGACGAACAGAACGAAAATATCAGATAGATATTATGATCGTGTTCGTCACAGACTCGGATTGAACCAATATAGTGTTTAAAGTGGAGAGTCCGCTTAGTACGATCGCCGATTAATACACAAAAAGCCGCCTAATACGATGAGCATAATGGTTAAATAAGAACTGTATTGTGTTCCTCGAAGAGATTATTCCGTGAACGGAAAGGATTATGAACAAAGGCAAGACGCTACACTCAGGTCTTTCACATCGTCAAATCATTAATGAACAACCGTTTACGAATTTTTCAACAGTTTTCTTAATACACGCAAAGAATTGACGAAAAAAAAAAAAAAAAAAACAAAAAAAATGACGTCAGCGTCCAAGGCACACCGGTTGTTTTCGTCGAAATCTTTCTTATTTTCCGTATGACTGCGGGTAAAATATATTTTTGTCGTTTAAACTTTTGGCTGCTACGGATTTCCTGCTGGGCCGTCGCCGCGTGCAAATGTATATCAGGTGTGGCAAGTCGTATTGTTCGGCTCACCGGGAAATATTATCACTGCAACGGCGCTCGACTGTAGTAAATCATTACGTATGCACGCGTACAAATCATGAACCGTCAACGATTGCCGGCTCCCGAGTGCGGTACATTATCGTGCGCTATTATAATGATGCGTAGTGAACACCGCGCGACTTGAGTTTGTAATTCGCACGCCACTTTAATTATAACGTTGCGGCGTGATAACTATTATTGCGTCTACGAGTTGCGAAATACGACCCACACACGCACACTCGTCTTCCGTGTGATATGTATGTAGATCCCCTCGCGGTTAAGCCTGCGATATGATGTGTATAATAATTAGCACAAACGCAACATTAGTTTTTCTTTTTCGATCTCCACGCGTGGCCAGACGTAATACTTGTCTCGGAACAATTATTGTTGGTCCACGGCGAATTAACAATCGATTAAAACGAACAAAAAAATACAAATATGAAAAAGGGATTCTTTTATTGTTTTTTTTTTTAACTTTAAACCAATGTATCGTTACTTCCTAAAAAAAAAAAAAAAACCGTTCTTAGTGAAAAGGTTACATAATATTTCTAAAGACCGTTAATATCAAATAAGAAAGGTTGAAATTTTAAGGTTTTAACTTTTGAAAAAAAAAAAATAGAAACGTCACCTTTTCTCTGACGACACCTTTTTTGGCAGTAAAAATGCTTCGATTTGCTTATGTAGCCACTTTTCTAAAAGGAAAGTGAATGTAGATGGTACATTGGCTAGTCTAAAATCCAACTTTTCAATACTTTTTAAAAAAATCGAAAAAAACGATAAAATATTACGAAAAAACGGGAAATTTTACGCAAAATCACGTTTTTACAAATTACATTTTTTTAAATGCTCTAACTCAAAAACCAAAATCGCAACAACTTGAAATATTTACTAAATCTTTATAGTGGCGTTCTCAATACATGGTTAAGTTTTCAAAGTATTTTGACTTATTTATATACAATTTAAATTTTCGATTTTTGTAAAATTTTTGTTTTTAAACATCTATAAAATTTAATTGGCAGACTGAAAACTCTTGAAAATTTAATACAAGGTTTATAATAAGTTAAACTTATCGTAACTAAAAAATATCGGTGATCGGTTAACTCAAATTTTTTTTATAAGCCGTTAATGCTCAAAATTGTATAAAATGTGTAAAAATCACGATAATTTGCAAGTTATTTTGTAGATAAAAATTCATAAAATTTTTTCTGTTCATACTTGAGATTCAAAATTTTAACACTAGGTTATCTATAAGCTATTCTTCAAAAATCTTTAAAAAAAATGTCTACCAGACTTAGAGGAAACAATTTTATGACTGAAATTCAAATACTTACGAAATTGCATAAAATAGCGATTTATTCTCAAACGATTTTAAATATTTGTTATAATTCAAAAAGTATAAGTCGCAGATTTTTGAAATTTTTACCAGCTGTTAAGATTGGCATTTTCTTTATGTCATATTTTTTTTCAAAGTATTATATTGATTTTTAAGTCACTCATAGGCATTTAAAATATTTGATTTTTTTACATTTTTTTTTTATAATCGGTGATAAAAAAAATTTGGCTCGTACAAAATACGTAAAAATTTATACCGTACTTAGAGGAAAAAATTTTATGACTGTTTAAAATTTAAATATTTACGAAATTACATAAAATAGCGATTTATTCTCAAACGATTTTTAATATTTGTTATAATTCAAAAAGTATAAGTCGCAGATTTTTGAAATTTCTACCAGCTGTTAAGATTGGTATTTCCTTTATTTTTTTCAAAATATAATATTGATTTTTAAGCCACTTATAGGCATTTAAAATATTCGATTTTTTTACATTTTATTTTTATAATCGATGATAAAAAAAATTTGGCTCCTACAAAATACTTGGAAATTTAATAGGAGATTTCACAGAAGTAGTTCTTATTGTCATTCAAAAATTATTAAAATCCATAGGCACAATTTTTTTATATAAGCGTTTGAACAGCGAATATTGACATAAAATTACATGTAAAATATAATATAATGTATAATATTCTAGACTGACAATCTATGTCGCTGTATGCAACTGCCAACCCATCTTAATTGAAAAATATATTTATCGTTTCAAAATAAAATATACTTTTTACAATATTTATAAATAACAATGTATTATATCCAAGACAAACATATTAACTCCGTTCAGAATCGTTATTCGTATACAATGATATCTATCATTGCATTCAAATTTAACAAATCTATTGTAATAATGACCTATCCTATAAACGAGGTGCACCCCACCCCCAACTATACAGCAGAGCGAGGCCCATCCGGTTTTTTTTTGAATAACACTGAAAACAAAAAGTCGATTTTGTCAAAAATCGTTGTACCATAAATGTTGTCGTATTCTTATAACTTTTTGAAAATTTCTCATAGCTGTAGAAAAAAATGATTGGGAAATTAAAATCCGTCCTCCCCGAAAGAATCAACTAGAACCAATTTCCTATTTTTATTATTTATTTGTTGGTAATCGGATACATTAATCCTAGTCAAAACTGAACATATACAGACCCCCCTCCAAAAAAAAAAAAAAAAAAAACACACACATCATGGTAAAACAAATATATCAAAGAATTTACACATTTTTAATATGATGAAGTCCGTGTATACGAGTATACATATACATATGAAAATGCACATATTACGTGGAGCTCAGCACAACGGTCCGTTGATCTCGGTACGAAGTGGTATTATTTTTTAGTGATTTTTTTTTTTTTTTAATTTTAAAAGTATTAATAAATCACCTCGACTATATTGAAAATGCTAAACTTTAAATTCCGAGCGGAGAATAGGATAAAGTGTTTGCATTTTAAGTTCGGAAAATATTATGCATGTAAATATTTTCGGAATATATAAAATACAATACCCATCACATCATAATATACGGTTAGAGTCATGAATACAATAAAATAATATTGTGTGACGGGGAAACGGCGTACCCAGCATTTTAAAACGATTGGTGGGAGGGGCGTACATTTCAATAAATTTAAGACCATTGTAAACGTGAGGTTTGTTTTTTTCACACAATCAAAAACAAATGACAATGCAATAACATTTTGTCGAAGTACAATTATTATCACGTCTGTTTGATCAAATCCCTACGTACGACTCAGACTTTACTCCGCGCGAAGCGGAACACGTAATATCGTAACGCGATGTGCACGCGTGGCGATAGAAATATTTTTAACAATTCATGTTCACATTTGCGTACAGAGATGTGATGAGCAGACCGAAACGGAATCCGATTACACTGCGTCGTTCGATTCTCCGTTTTATTATCTGTGAACGTTCGTCGCGCAATAATGATGTCCCGTCCAACTCGATGTATTATTTGTTTATCCGTGTACCGAGCAACGTATAAAGAAAACATGGAGTGTCTGAAACTAACATTCTATCGTCCCCCGAACGCGTCCCTGCAAGCGGGATCGAGTACGCCCAAGTAGCCCGACCTTCTTAAAGCCGTGCAGTGGTGTTCGCCGCGGCTGCCCTCTTTGCGTTCACTACTCACTAGTCGAACACACACACGGTATATTATTTCCACACGCAAATATGTCATGAACGGCGTGCGTAATGACGCAGAAAATGAAAAAAACAACAACAATAATACTATACGAGGGTAGTTTTAAAAATAGTCTATACACTGTGAACTGTAGTACGCGTGTGGCAAAACTCGACGTTCCGATCGGTATATTATTATTTCGCCGCAGCTGTCGCGCGCGCTACACAATTTATGTAAATGGCCGAAGGACTCGAAAAAAAATCTCTCAACAAACGCTAATATACATTTATATTGATAACGTACGAAATTATGTACGGAATAAAATTCACATCGCAGATCCGGTACACGTAGTATGTTCAAAAAAAAATAAATTTCTCGCGTTTCGTTTCCGCCCGTGGCAATAGGAGCACGCGTCTTTTGTAATTCTGCTTGCAATTATTTCGGACGAACTTATACGATCGCCGTAAACGATTGCCATAGAATCGAGAGTCATCGTATATTGCTTGAACCGTAATCATAGAGTATGACTGACAAAAATTTAAAACGGCGTAGAATAATAAATAATTATTGCATCAATTAAAAAATGAAAAAACGACCACACGAAATGGTCTCATAATGCAATTATTATGTTATTTACAGCCGAACAAGAATACGAATGCAATTAATTAAACAATTATAACTAATTTCAACCAAGCGTAATTTTAACAACGAAATTAGTGTTGTAATTGGTAAGAAAATATTTTTCAATTGATTTGTACCACAATTAAAATTTCAACTTATTTGTCATACCTATAATCGATATTAATTAAAAAAAAATTGGTTTGTTAATGTACCCGAGTTGTTATGACGGGTTTATCTAAGTGCGAGGATTACGATTTTCAATTAATTGAGTATTGGGAAACACAATCATGAATTATGTATTTCATGTTCTTATTATTAAACTATTATTAGTAATCTGAAAATGTAAATGAAGTCATTCGTAAAAAGTGATGTCAATTATAGCACTTAAAAAAACAACACAATTCTTACAACAAAATTCAATGCTGAAATACTGGAAATACGAATACGTCTAAATACAATAATTGTAATAGTTCTACTATTTTTGATTATACAAAACTTAAGGTTTTGCGAAAGGGATTGTCTATAATGTGATAGTTAAATAAAATTAGTATTACAGAAGATGAAAAACGCGAGAATAGGGTAAAATACGATATACGTGTAGTATACACAGACAAAATCATAAGGAAAAAATTCTTTGACTATTTTAATCTTATATTATTAAGTTCAGTTAATTTCAATTTAATGGCTTTCTATTCAAAAAAATGTATTTACAAATATGTAAACAATTATAAATAAAAAAAAAAAGCTACTGTAAATTATTGGTTATTGCATGAAATTTAAACAGACTTTTCGTAGTATAAGATTAAATAATTTGCTTGTAAACTTTTTTAAAATAACAACTCATTTACCCCACCACAAGCTCTGCTCAACGAGGTGGATTAACTAAAATTCACTGTAAAATTAAATTACCATGATTAAAATGTATTTATGTTGTATACAAAGAAAAGAATAAATAAATAAAATGTACGCAACAGCGTAAAAGCAAACGTCAACAATCCCATCATAGATTTTTGGTTAGTGGAAATAATGTTTTCTAAAGCTACGAGTCTTGAAAATCATTACAAATCAATAATCCGTTTTGTTTGATTTTTTCAATTTTTTATTTTTTTTTTTCATTTTAGTTTTCCTAATAATAAATGTATACACGTTTACATTCAATCGATTACTGTAACAGGCTGTAACGTTTAATGGCGTTGCGGTCGATTTATAATAATTGCGATTTCGAACGGCTATGCATATCCTGTACGTATTAACAATATTGTGCAATTTCCATCGGATAATTTATCCCTTCGCCCGACCTCCCACGAAACTCTTCTAGCCGTGATCGGTAACCAAACCGGTAACCAGCCGAACACGTGCGGATCTCGTATACTAATGGATGATGGGGTGAGAGGAGGGGAAGGGTCATTTCTTTCTAAACATGAAATGAATACCGTGTTGCACACAGTATTGTTCCGTTATCCTTCGCATACTTAAGCCATTATCTTGACCAGTGCGCGTGTGCGTCGAAAACAACGTTTGCATTACGTACGCGAGGAGCAAAAAAAATTTTATAGCGACCGGATTTCGTAGGCCAAATTCATTCGTGTTTGTCTTATTTTTTCCCCGGGAAACTTTCCAACTCTTGAGAACCACGGTGTTCGTTCAGTCACTCGTCCCCCATCCCACGGCTCCGAAAACTTGGACCATTACGGGCGCGCGTGCGGCGTATACACGCGTGCGCCCCGTCCGCATACCTCTACTCACCGCCCTTCGCGTGCACGCGGAACCCTTACCGTCGCGGTCGCCCCCCCCCCCGAGTGCCACCACCTCCTGCATGCCCGTTCCCTTCAACCACCGATCCCGGTTTTCCCAGTGCCGTTTGATTTCCCGGGCGCCACGGGTAGTCACATAAATTATTCACCCTCTCCAATCACTCGTACCCCCTCGCTTCCACTTCATCCCGTCAGCTACCCTCTACACGCACCGAACGTTTTGCTCTCTCTATCTGTCTTTCTCTCTCTCTCACCCTCTCATACGCCGAAGTTCGTAGGAACTCCTATACCATCGTTGTATCTATCGCCCTCAAGGTACACCACCATCACCGAAGCCATTTCCGACGTCACCTGTTCGACCCCGAGGATAACATGCACACACACGCACACCGACTGAGCCCACTGCTACCACCGCGAATGAGATACAAATATTGTCACCGTTTTGTTTGTATTGCCCGGCGGCATGGAGGTACGCACGCGCGCGACCGCGTCCCCGTAGTTGTGTCACGTAAAAAGGAAGTGAACACGTATTACCATCCCTCGGCGACTTTTTTCGCTGCGCGTCATCGTCATCATTAAAACTGTTAAGGTCAGTGTATATAACAGCACGACGGAAAAATACCATGTACAGGTACGCGCGCCGTAATAGCAATAATGATCCACCAACGGTGGTTCGATGTAATACACGTATATTATGTGCTTCCGCGCCATGGACACAAGTGCAATAATGTTTTATAAGCGAGAAAATAAAAAGAATTTCCTCCTCTTCACAAACCCCACCAAAGCGCATACCAGTTATGGATATTACGTTCAAAAGTGTATGTATTTTAATAGAACGTCGTTTGTTCCGTGCGAGCGGATTCGTCGAAAATCGTAATTAAAATTATCGTAACGCCGATTGTATGCGTGGGTACGTAGGAAAGTTGTTTTTTTCTTTTTATCCGTAGAACAATAACGGATTTTATATACGCGTTAAGTAATACGAAGTATAAAATACGAACACGAAAACACGTTTAAATAATGTAAAAATGTAAAAATACCGTTTTCTGCAGTAATTTCACAACACTCACGGGATAAGAAAATCGTGAATGCCGCACAACAGTGTAGCATGTTTTCTGAACACGTCAACTCGGCTTATATCGAAGCGCAACAAACATTTTCAAACTAGAATCAGAGTCGCATAAACAGGACTTTCCCGTTTATCCCGTTAGTGTATCAGTTGATATTTCTAAAATTGAATCTCATAACTTCGTTTAAACAAGATGAATTAATTTTTAAAGCAAAACGATTGTTGCGAAACCTAAGTTTTATATTGTAATTCGCAGGATGATTTGTGTGAACAAAAAAAATTTTTTGTTTAATTTGTACAAATATTTTCATACTTTTCATAAGATCAAATATTTTTTCATCCCATCCTTTACGCTATGCTAGGTAGGACGAATATTTGATTTTCGAATGGTAATCTGTGGAAATTAAGATGTTATAATGAAGATATGAATAAAATTAAGGGGACATTTATGTTTTTAGTTTAATTTTCAACACGTCGTTACGAAATTACGGATCTTTGACAGTTAACTTAAAAAAATTAACAAACTACTAACGTAGTAAATTTACTGAAGTATATTATTGCATGTTTAAAATTGAACACAATAATTGGGTAAATCGGTTAATTAAATTTATTTTATAGCATTATACATGTAATAATGTACAAGTAAACAAATTATACAAATTAAATATGAGTATTCATGTGGTTATGGCTACGAATAAATAACAACACTATATTAGATACCATAAGTTAATGTATCAAATTAAACTTTATTGTACTTTATCGCAGCGTAACAATCGCAGCATGGTTCTATTAAGTAGAAATCATTTATTTTATCAATTATTTTAACAACTATCATAATGTGTGTACTTAATTTAATCATCAAATCATTGAAACATAATATGTTACGGTTTGGTAATAAAAGAAGAATTGTTTTCTGTTGAAATAGTGTATTTATTTACCATAGAGAGTACATTCATTTTAGTGCAATTATTATTAATTTTATATTTGAATATTTATACACAATATAATAGTTCACATTCGGTGATCATATGCACGATATTAATAATTATGTATAATACGTAACGAATTCCATAGAATTTATCTAAAATGTTGTTTGTTTTGCTACTCATATGATATTAATTAAATACTCAAAATGCGAAAGAATTTTTTATTTTTTGGTCTGCTCGTCGCGCCATCGTGCAACCATTGAAAGGCTGTTGTTCAACATACGAATGAATGTATTTTAAAAATGAGATTGCAATTTTAACGAGATTTTAAGTGTCAAGATCTGTTGACACAAGGCTCTGCGTATACTAGCCACTATATATTTATAGATGCACTCCAAAAGCACGACATCGTAAATATTTCCATTCGTCGTACGAAGTAACAAAAAACGAAATGAAAAGTTCAATCTGATTTAAAATTAATCGTATTGATCCGTATAGTAGCGCTCGCGAAGGGTATCAAGTAGTGTAACTGGTTTCACGCGGGTCCCGGAATCTACGTACATATGGGGGGGGGGAACTCTAACGTGAGGTATTAGTGAATTGCAACTTATAAGTTATAGCATTTGGAAATTACGTGAAAATTGATATAGACCAATACAAATTTGGGTGCCCTATGGTTATAAGTGTACTGGTTCACGGAAAACCTGTAGCCGCCACTGGATCCGTAGATGCATCATGATTGTAATGATTGTGCGAGTCGCGAGTGTTTGATACCTATTATATTATGCTTATCATACATAATAGGACTAGAGATTGTTTGTAATAATAAAAAACAAATGTTGAGTATAACGCCGTCAAATATATTTTTAATATACGATTTATCATACTATTACGTTTTTTGTATAATATTCGATATTTTTCGATGATTATTGAAAAGTGATAAAGACAGAATTCTGTAACTTAAGTTACTAACGGAAGTAATATTGATAATAAGTGTAATAAAAACAGTGACGCATGATGGTTTACTTTAACACCTTTTTATTCTCAAAATTATGTGAATATCAGATAAACATTTATGATGGAAATATCAGGCTTAAATGTTGGTTGATTTTGTTCAGAGAACAACGTAACAATATAATTATTAAAAATTATTTTTCAACTTACAAGTAGGTACTCATATAACTTATATCATTATGTGGTTCGACAATAACATAGACACGAAAAATCGGATGATTTCAAAATGTATTATTTAGGAAAAAAGTTATTGGCGTTTTGGCGAACACGGAAAACTTAACAATATATAAATATATATGTGACAGAACATGGATCTTTATTTAGACCAATCAAGTTAATAATATAATCGTTAAATGTCGTTCAGAGCTTATGAAGTCTACAGTCATCGCAGAAGCTTAAAACATGTAAACGCAATATGAAAGCGGTTTGCAGAATGATAAATGCGTGAATCCCGTAAAAGAAACAAGAAGTAATTTGAACGGCGGCGCAGACGTCATTTGTAACCGTAACACAAAAGCCGAAAGGTATCAAAGAGATCGGATTCAAGTTTAAACGAAGTAGACATTTCGAAAACAGCCTTACGGGCACTGAACGGTATCGGAATGTACGAGGACAAGATGAAAAGAGTCTTGCGGTTCTGTATAAATTAATTTTACCGGATTTTGCAATCGCAACTGTATCGTGTGCACCACGATTGAATCATAATATATTTATAAATACGATTTATCATAAGCTTTTATTATTATTATTATTTTTTCCAACCCCTTTGAGAAAATCTTAAGCGCATTGCTGCGCACATTTTCAACGTCACTCGTCGTATTATATCGTTATTACTGTAACTGATCGTTATGCGCAGTTGAACTTCAAACACGAATCGCTGAGATTATTATAGGTAGGAATACATGATGCACTAACCAAAAACAGTAATTTTATCGCACAACAATAACGTGACGGAAAATTTTGAAATCGAATATAATTTATTTGATCCGTTCGCCGTGATTGATTGGTTAACATTATTCGTTAGAACTTGACCTCAGTGTGTACACCGTACGGGTATTGTGTACAACATTTTGGCATTAATCATAATATCTCGTTTCGGATGATAGACGAGGGATAGGGACGCGCGTAACATACATTTTAACCGTACGAACGTAATTACAGCATACGAAGCAACGTGAAACTCTATCATGGTTTCAACATGCACAATCAGGGCCGGTGAGCGGATGGGATAGTGAGGGTTGAAGGTCCGGGGCCCGTATCTCCAAGAAGACCCGCCGTCTCGACTTTTTATACAAAATCGTTTTCTAATATCATTCGCCGTAATATGAGATGTATGAGTTATTATTGTACTAAAATATGTACAAGTCCCGAGACCTTCGAAAGTTCTCGCCGGTCCTAGATGCAATACGCATCTTACATCGAATTGCGTTTAATATTCAAATACTTTTCGCTCGTTGATTCACCCGCTCGGCGTTGCAATACAATACCGGACATTTGAGGCGCAGTGCAGTATTCCCCCCCCCCCCCCGGGCCGGGATACCACACACTTTTTCACCTTTGGATTGCCTAAGAAATATTTGATTTTTTGTCAACATGTTGACATTTTCAACCGAATCAATATGCACGTGTTATGCGCGTTTGTGCTATTATGCATCGCTTGATTCGATTTTAGAAAAATAAACAATTATGTACAACGCTAAACAATTTGGTGCAGGCTACCGACCAGAATAATTATAATTCGGACTTAAATTCGAATCACGTTTTTATCTGATGTACGTTGCGCGCGAAAATACTACTTTTGTGCTCTGTCTCGTAATAATATTACGATTAACGCAATCTACAGTGATTATAGTAATAAAAGACGTACAGTTATCAAGTTTACGAGTGGAAAAATAATTGTGTAAATTCAATTATCTCGTGATTTGTCTTTCTTTGTCTCTGAAATGAAAAAAAAAAGAATCTTCAAAAATAGAGTGTTACGGACTCGTTTTAAAAAACAATACACGCCAGATAATTTCATTACCAACGAAATGAGTTTCTTATGCGTATTGTATAATATTGTAATACATTTTTAATTATGATTTGTTCTTCTTGGAATTACTGTAGGCACTGCAAAAGTTCACTTTATATTAAGCCTAATACATAGAGTGAAATACAATGCGATTCGTACACAATGAGAGCAACACGGTATTTTTAAACGGGTGTAAAGATGGCAGGGCTACTTTTTTTTAAATACGTGTAGGTACTTTTATATTTTAAGCGAAACGTTTTATCTCATTAATAGCACAACAAATCATGAAAAATTTAATTCAAAATGTATTTAACTTCACAGTTGAATTCCAAAATTATAATAAAAGATTTCGGAAATTAAATTCATGGAGAAATTACCAATTACAACAAATGAAAAATTTAAAAACAATTAAATGTAATTTTCAATGCTGATTCGTTAATGAATTATTTATTTTTACGAAGTATGTAGGTATTATGCTTTAAATAAGGATGGATAAACATAAGTTAATTTAAGTGATAGTTAAAAAGAATTGATTGGATTAAAATTATTATAGGATTTTTATCAGGAACGCCGAGAATTGAGGGTTTTATTATATATAAAAATAAACTAAGTGAATAACTTTATCAAAATAATGAAATTATTGTTACAATAAACTTCAACATGTGTACATTAAAACTTTTCAGTAACAATTCAGTTACATGAAACATAATTCAATACAGTTCGATACTTGTGTTTACGTACAAACATCTAAGTATTACACTGTCCTACACTCAGAATCGTATTTTCTTGCAACCGTATTACTCAAAACACGTGTAGCACTACGGTGACGTCATAGGAAATAAGCTTTTCTATTGTTTTTCTAAATATTTTGATCATTATTAAAATCGGTACACGTATCCGAAAGAAACACACATTGGATGCGAAATAATTAACATATAATCGTAGACGATTTTACTTTACGATGGACGAAAACACTATCGTCGTTTGTGTCATTACAGAATGCGCATTACGGTGTGGTAAACGGATCGGTATCAAAACGAACTGTAAATCTACATTTGCATCGGAATATTGAGTATGAGAAACGAATAACAAAAAAAAAAAATGTTAAAAAATATTCCGTCCCAGGTGGGCTGTTGAATTTCTACGTGAGACGAGAAAGACGGAGTTTCGTGAAAAAAAAATTCTCGTCGATGTAGCGTGTGTTTTTGGAATACATGGAAAAACCGTGTACAGATGAAAGGTAAACGAAATCCGATTTTGTTGGTACGCCGAAAGTTCAGAAAATCAACTACGTTCCACCAGCTTTCGGTGTTTTCGAGAGGAAATGAAACAATAATAATAATAATAATAATAATAAAGTTACACATGGCACTAGCGAAACGATGGAACGATTGAAAACGTTAAATTGGCCGGTAAACA
This sequence comes from Sipha maydis, assembly GCA_034509805.1. Taxonomy (NCBI): domain Eukaryota; kingdom Metazoa; phylum Arthropoda; class Insecta; order Hemiptera; family Aphididae; genus Sipha; species Sipha maydis. The sequence goes on from JASXSY010002189.1 coordinate 166,162, forward strand.
AGTTATATACGTGAAAATAATATTAAATCGACGACAACGCGTAAGCAAACGTCAGCGGTGTGTAAATAATAAAACGCTCGCGCTGATTGCCTCTCCCCACTCATCCTGTCCACTAAAAAGTAATATTCATCATGCAATAACTCATAAACAACGATCATTATAACGTGCAGTATTTATCGTGGTTTTATTTTCAACAGCTCGACGACGTGTGAGATTCAATGATGAATCGCGTGGTCGATATTACACGAGGTAATTAGGTGATGAAGAACAAGACCTAATAACACCAGATTTGTGCACGACTTCGCTTTTGACATACAATAATGTGACGAATGATTGAAACGGAACCAATGGATATCACGATCATTTTAAAACTGTCATTCATCCGAGAAGCAAAATATCATTTAAGGAAGCCCCTATCCCTCTCGATCAAATTGAAATGCTACATATTTGAAAAGTTTAAATTTCAATAATAAAAATATATTTTTCGTTTTAATTTCAATGTATGCTCAACCACTATTCTGCAGCCGAAAATAGTGTACCACCCGCGATCCCATTACCGTCCATAGGTGGGCGATATCCTCCCGCCAAGAACCACTTCACTGGATTGTGTGTATATTCAACTATAAATTGGTAGTAACAAGTTCTGCGGTTGACTGCACGTTTAGTTTTACATGTAATAACTAAACGCATTGTAATTAAACGTATAAAATGTTAAGCAAACTTTATTTGGAAAACAATTTCCCTTTTCTCTTGGTAAGAAAAAGTCATTCCCAATTCCCATCCCAATCCTACAAACATTTCATTAACAATAATATTCTAGGTACTCATTACTCCTCTGAATCGATTCGGGTTATTTCCCATATTCTTTTTGGTTGTCCTTATCCTTTGCTTATTCCTAAATGAAAATATCTTTTTACTCCAGGGGCCGTCAACATTTTCTAACTAGTGATTAACATTCGATACTTTAAGTCTCTGGTAATTTTGTAGATTTTAGCAGGAAGTTTTTTTCTTTTAAGGATCAATTTATTATACATTATTTATCTAATATTCTAATAGTACTCGAGAAAAGTAAAAAAATGTGAGTTTATTAATGTCATACCTGACACTGGTTTTCTAATTTTTATTTCGATCTCTTTTTATCCCTAGAAATATCGACCATTTGTTCACGATCGACTGGTTAATGACCCCTGCTCTATTCTAACAACTGTTCACAATATACCCTTAAACGCTCAATTAATCTTCTCCTCGCAGTTAATTCCCATAATTATATACCCTAACTCCGTCGTCGATCAGTCTAGTATTTTAATTAAATTTATTGAATTTTTTTTTATGCTGTCTAATTTCAATCGTTGTAACTAATTGTATTTTGACAAATTTTTGAATTAAAAATTAAAAATAAAAAAAAATTAAGCAATCGTCCGTTGAAAACCTAACATGGTCATTTGCAAAGAGTAGTGCGAGGAAAAATATTAACAGTTCAAAAACATCGAATTAGTGTAAGGCGTAGTAGCACCTCAACTCTATCGTCACCAATGTCTTAGTAGTACAGAATAATAATATTAGAAGCACGGGACATTACACGTACGGCGATCGGTCGATCAACACCGATGACCGAGACGTTTGTTCGGTTGCCGATCGCGAGAAAAGTGGTTTATTTTCGACGTCACGTTTACAGAAACGGTTAGAGAAAAAAGAAAAAAGCCAACTAAGCCTAAAATAACGGCGCTACAGAAAAGGCTCACGTTCGTCGGGAAAAACAGAGAAACAGCAATCGAATCGCATGACACGATTGTCGGACGAATTAAAGATGAGAAAACGATAAGAGTCATAGACGGGGAGGAGGGGTAAGGGGGATGTAAACAAATCATTTGAGACCGTACCGTTACGACTCGTGACGGGGTACGTGCAATTGTTCCGACGACGACGGACTTCGAGTCGAAACATTTCCTGTTTCACGCGATAAGTCGGAACGCGGAATTCGTCCAGACGTTTGCGGTACGCTTCGACGGAACCCTACGTTTTTCGGATTTCTTTGTTGTTAACACCGGATCGCAGCAGCCGGAGTCGGAAATTTTTTTCCCTAGGCGATGGGCGGAACGATAAGAGTCGCGGACACGGGATCGGGCGGGCGGCAAACGGACCGGTCGCGGTAGAAGCCTGGGGGCGCGGAGTTTCGAACGTGACGGCCTAACTAACGGCCGGCGGGCGATCGCGGACGAAACACGGAAACAGCGAACGCACGCGGACGACGTGCAATAATGTACCGTGTGTACGTACGGCACGCGCATTAGCAGTGTTACGGGAAATTTCGCTCGCGACCGATCCGACCGCCGCCGCCGCCGCAGGCGTAGTCGTCGTCGACGGATGTGGCGAACGCACACGCACCCGTTGTGCGCACAAGACGCGCACGAACGCGCGGACGTACTGAAAACGGTCAGGGGTAGACGAAACCCAACCGACAGAATTTCCACACCCCCTCCCCCGCGAACCCGTCGTCTGTATATATATATATGCGGGGTGTCGAACCACCGAGTTTCTTATTTAACGTTCCACCCGACCCCTGTGCTCATCTTCCCCGACCGAGGTTCGCGCGCCCACGACCCTAAATCGCGCTTGTAGGGTCCGCGCAGCGGCAGCAGAGTACCCTTATTTCAGCTTTTTTCTTTCTTTTTTTTTTTTTTTTCTTGCTGTTCGCTCCTCTCCGCGCCCGGAGAATTCGCGAAAACGCTCCAAGCCCAAATAATATATATATATATATATATAAACGTAGTGTACACGCGTGCGCGTGTCTTTATGAACTCGTGTACGGCCGAGATGATTCACTGTCCGGTATACGTGTCCCGGGGCAACGGTCAGCTAAATAAACGGCGGCGGCTTCCACTTTTTCGCATCGCACGTCGCGACAATGGGTCGCAATTATTATTAAAGGAGACCGACCGGCCGTCCTTCCCCCTTCTTTCCCGTTCCCGTTATTGCGTACGCGTATATTATTACGGCTAACCGAATTTGTGCGCGCGCCCTTTGAGCTCCGGCGCACAAACTACCCCGTAGCCCGCCGGCCCTTCCTGACTACCAGTCCTACTAGCCGTAATTCTCCCAGCGCTCACTCGGGTCGTCGTCAAGTCTTCGTCAGCGAAAACTTCTAAATCTTCCTCGTATTTCTGCGCTGCGTGGGCGGTACACTTCAAAACTAACTCGTACGCACCTATACATTTTGTTTATCAACGATAACACCGTTGTCCGTCGCGTGCATCGGTTTACTTCGATTCGCATCTCGCGTACACTGAAAAATGTCTGCGCGAGCGATACGATTGCCTACTTAACGTATGCGTTCACGTGAACGTATAAAATTTGCACGGAAGTGTGCTGTTTAAATTTGGGCACGCTGCGATGCTCGGGACGACAACTGCGAATCGAAAGCGTATCGAAACGACAAATGCACATCGGAATCACAATAGACGACGTGCGAATAAAATAATGCGATCCATAAAGGGTTCAATGGTTGTCGATACCGTATTTATTCGTGCATTCCATTGTATAATGTACGCCACGTGCCTCGCACTATTTACGTTTGTTTCAGAAATAATCAAATATTGATCTTACTGAAAATCGTAAAACCGTGATCGTAAGAAAAAAAAACCAATGAACATTTTTTTTTTCCTTTTTTATTCTTGAACATGAATGATTTATTAAAAACGCTTATTATACTCGCATAATTTATTCTTAATAATTATACTTATAATTTTGTATAAGCTGGTGTACGTCACGCGCTAATTTTATGATAGCTCTACGAACATGACAAAAAATGACAAGAGCACTATTGTTAGCTATTAGTATATTTTATGAATAATAATGAAGCTCGTCATTTAAATACATTAACCAGGAGCTACATTATAATGCAATATTATTTTCTGTCGGTATTAAGATTTACGTTATACACACGATAGTTAGTGCAACTCCGTATAGCGTGTATTTTGTTTAATGCACACAATAAATTAAATTATAAGGGAAAGATGCAAAACATTTTACATAGCAATTAAATTAATTAATATCTAATTTGTTTTCCCCGGACAACTTAGATTAAAAGGTTTTGTTGTTACCCGACCGTCCAAGGTTCCGAAAAGTAAGCAGTCAAGTTTTTTTTTTTGTTTTTTCATACGGCCAGAGGTACTATTTAAATTAAAGAATAAGTTAATAATTTTATGACCATTTGGAATATAAAAATAAGGGTTACAGCATACTTCGTTAAAGAATTTAAACGATATTTTTTTAAAGTACTACATCGAATTGGAATTTTTCAGTTCACGGTATCGGATTGTTGGAACTACACTAGGTCATAGATTAATTATATTTAAGTATATTCAATATAAGTCAATTTAAGTACATCTATTTATGTTTATTCTATTAACATAAGTGTATTTAATCTATGACTAGGTAGAAAACCATGTTTTCAACAACGAATACACATATGAACTAGCGAGCTTAGACGGTAAGAAACGTTTTTATTTTCGAGGTCACCGCTTCATAGCATACTGTATGGATCTAAAAGAGAAGATCGGAATGAAACTATTCAAAAATATTAACAAACGACTATCGCAGACGTAATCAATAAACATTGTTGTTCCACGTGTTCTGAAATACTATATAAAAAAATATAAAATATTGGAAACGATCCATATGCAATTTTGTTCATTTATTTTTATTTTTTATTTTGTAACGTCAACGTAATAATAATATTTGGTTTTGTAGTCTTCCGTCGGAGTGGAGTGTTTTTTTTCTTTCGTGTTGCAGAGTAAAAATGCAGACTCTATCAGTTTCAATAATAGAAAACTGCACGTTTTAGGAAAATGTACATTTGAAAAATATTTTTATTTGAATAATAAATATGTTAACTTAATATTTTGGAGCAACAATGTTTAGCAGGGGTTCCCAACCTGTGCACCGTAAGCGCATTTAAGGGGCACACCACGGCTCGTACGAGAATCAAAAAAATGTTTGCTAAGCTTAAAAAACACATGTCTTGAATATTTGAGTAAAAAATCAATAACAATACTCCTACTATTTGCTACCACTTATTAATGAGAGGCAGGGTTTTTCGGCGAATGCGGATACTAAAACCAAGTACCGAAACCGTTTAAACGCAGAACCTGACCTCCGTGTCCAGTTGTCATAAAGTGAATTAGACGTTGTCAAATTTCCAAAAACAAGCAGCTACAAAAATATCATAAGTTATTAGTTTTTAACATTTATTTTTCACTTTTAATGCAGTTTATCGGATTGTAATATTTTTTTCTCTTTATTTTCGATTAAGATTTTGTTCGTATCCGTTTATTATAAATCGGTTATTAAAGGGAACTAGTATTCATTTTTATCATGTTCCTCGTTGTATTTACGGATGGACACTATAGCTAAATATTATCTAACAAAAGGGCACCGCTGGCTAAAATGATTAGTAACCATTAATTTATAGTGTACGTATTATTAAATTTCGGTAACTTAAAATAAAATACTGAACGTTCGGTTGATCATGGATTCTGTTAACCGTATTCAATCGTAACATTATAAAATTTATAATGTATTTAATACGAGTATATTGTAGTAATTAGCTGACGTAATTTTCTAATATTTTCTAATATTTACATTTATATTTATCGAATTAAATTTAAAATCCAACGAATTATCGAATTTTCGAACGGAATTTCGAATTTTGAAATAATCATAAGGACATATAACGCTTTTATCGCGGTAACATCATAAATCATACTTTCGAATAATCATTTCTAAATGCGAGAACAGAAAAAAATCAACGAGAGTAATAACTGTATATAATAACTGTAATATTGAACTTATAATAGAAATACTTAATGTTTAAAGCAACATCATATTTCCTTAACTTGCTCGTATGAATATGATTATTAACAACAAAACGCGAAAACGTCCGAAAATATCCGGGGCGAGCAACCGGCAGTATCCAAGGGCTTGAACATTCAATTCGACTAGGCAGTTTATGGGTTATGACACAGTGATATCGGTTCATCTACGTCGGTTTCGGCGGAAGACATAAGCGCCAAAATAAGAAAAAAAATTTCGTATCGTACAAAAGCGCCAAAATCCTAGGTGCCTGTGAGCCACGATTAATATAAATTAAATAACAGATAATTAATTATTAAATTAAACTTTATATTATATTATATAGTTCATTTCATTCATTCATTTCGAAGACCCAAGCTTTGAATTTTCCGAAACCACGATTGCCCTAAATTAAATTTACAACATCTTATTTTTGAGTTTGGAAAACTGCTAAAAATCCATCATGTGCTGCTTTTTCAAAATCAACTAAGAGTGTTTTTGGAGAAATTTCTAAATTATAGTTTTCACACAATTTTTGTATGTATTTCCACATAGATTCGTAGTAATTTGATGTTTTACTTGGTAGTAGACAGTAAATTAAACGTAAATATCTTCCACAGACATAATTAAACTTTATACTATATTATAATTTATCATCAACATAATAATATTAATATAATATAATTTTTATAAGATATAGAAATTTTTAAATAACTACCTACTTAATACTTTTATAAAATATTAATTTTGGCGCATATGATAAGTAATTTTTGCACCTTTAGCGCTTATGTCATACGTTGGGTATAGCAGGTATACAATATTAGATTGGCGCTTATATCCTACAGATTTTGGCGCAAATGATAGGTCATTTTTGAACCTTTGGCATTTATGTCATACAGCCGTCGGTCCTTTCGTAGAATGTTCATAAATATTTTGACCGTTGTCATAAGAGAAACTATACGACGGATAGGGGTGCCCAGGGCCTAGCCCCTAATCTTTCAATGTTCTACCCCATCACAGTGTTATACCTATGAAATATGTACGATGTGTACGTGCGCGTGTGTGTGCGCGCGCGCTAATGGTTTTCACGTTTTAAAGTATTGTTACTTTTATGGTATCGCATTTTTAAAAATTTTAAGTTTTTTTTTTTAATTTTCTTTTTCTTCGATATTCGATTTAGTTTGGAGGTGCAGTTGGCGCACTATTTCGATCTTAGCTGCGCCTACGAATTCGTCTTCAATACACCTGCCTACAATATTATATGAGCACGCGGGTCGAGAGGATTTTTAAGAGGAGTGCGCGTAGCTTATTGTGTTACTCCTCTTGTCCCGCGTTTCTGATCGGTGTGCACGGTGCCGCGGCCGTGGTCTACGAACAGTTTTTTCACTGTCTTACTTATGCATAAAATATACGCGAATGCAATCAGGGCTTAGTACGGTTGTTTATCGAAAAAAGACTTATGAATTTGTGATCCGTAAATGTTCCAGACCCTTTGTACGTCGGTCATAAGCTCGTCTGCGCGTAGTATTTCGTTCGTTGGCCGTACACGTGTGTTAGTGTTCCCACTACGCTTTACTATACATGTTGTGTTGTGCGCATATGCTTCGGGTCGCGATCGACGTGTATTTCGATAGGGCATCAGCGTTATTTCCTATATTATACATATATATATATGTTTATGTTTTTAATAAAAAAAAAAAAAACGTTATTCATCTATTCGTTTTAGATTACGAGCTACTACGGAAATCGATCTGGAAACCGCTTATTGCGTAATGTTTCAAGGATACGTATCGACGACGAAATATTACGGATCGCTGGTGAATTCCTTCGAAATCATGCGTTCAAACAACCTCTTCAACAATATTTGATGACAAATCGACTCCTATTCGAACAGAAACAAGAATACATTTCAATTATGTAAACACAAACATGTGTTTCCTGGTCGGACGGCGTTGTTGAATACCATACAACGTACGCGAATACTTCTAGTCTCGTGTTCTTTACTGTCTATTCGTAAATTTTGCGTTTCATTCACCGTTCGCCTAGCTGAAAAGACAATGAATAATGTTTAAACGATAAAATTGGTGATACACAATAAGAAAAAAGAACCGATGACCGTCAATAATATTTTACGATTCATTTGTATGTACATATTGTCTATACACAACTCTTTTAAACCGTTCATGCGACAGCCAACTGATTGCTAGCACTGATCAGTACACACGAACTACAGTTTATTTTTAATTTTTTCCGCTCGGTAAAATTACACATTAAGATTTATCGTTTAACAGCAAACTATGCACATGTCGTGATGGACATTACTTTATCTTTAAATACAACCGTAGTTATTGCTTGCATACGGAGTGACCAACGATTTTTCACTTTTGGATTTATACCTTTTATCTGTCGTATAGTGTTTTACTCAGCTCAGTCGGAATCGTATTATTGTGTAATATAGACCTGTTTTATATTATATTTTTAACCAATTATCAAAATATAGAACAGTTAAAACAAAATGATCACTACGGTACACGGTATAACCACAAGGATTGTCCGGTTCACAGTTCGAGGAGTGTACGAGATATTATGCAAAGTCCATTGCGAAAACTCTGTATTCGTTTTACGCTCAAACCCATCATGTAGGTACGTATACCATGGATTTAGTCGTTCTATCGACGAAATAGTCGTTAATTTTGTGTTCTACCTAAACAGTTCGGCTTCACAGCAAGGTATGAACAACATTTCGGAATCCCCGTACGTGTGTACCACGATCTTTACCACGGTCGACTGCCGGCCATTGGAAATTTTTCGGTAACCCTCTAATCTCAGACTTTACTACGGGGAAAAACTATAACGACATGGAAGGAGACAAATATTCGTCGCACCATCGTAACCGACGTACCCGCATTGGTTCCGAAAGGTCTGAATCGGTTAGCAGATCATCTAATTGTCTGCATACGTGTTATGTAAATTGTAGCGATTAGCAAAATCGGCACCAAGACTTAGACCAAGACTACAATGGCTCTGCATGACCAAGACCGAAACATGGACCACAATGTAGGGGTTTTGCAATATTGCGATTTTTATTGTAATTGTTTTAAAAAAATGTTTCAAAAAAAAAAAATATTTGTCGTAAGTAAAATGAAATAGTTTATAAGGAATATAAAATAAATGTAACGTAACATCTTACGTACGACTTGTCGTTCGGGGAAACAACGAATCGTTAAAATATTGAATATAAGATAAGAAATAATTTTCATATAATATTCGCTATGACGTGGTTTTATAACAAATAGCAGTTGCAGAAACGTTATGGAATTGTTTTCAACTGCCGAATATGACACGAAAAATGTTGACGAGTGAGCACAAAAACATATCATAATAATAACAATAGTTATCGATACGGGCGATACGGTATATTTATTAAGGTCCATAAATAAATCTCTGCGTTGAACTCAATACTATAAAAATAAACAAATAAATAAATAAGAATAAAAACGTAATAACAGGATTAAATTATAGTTGGTACTCGGAGCATTATCGTATTGTACGTATTTATTTCGTGTGATATTCGTGTAATACCGTAAAATCGTATATTCTACAGTTATCAAACGCTACAAATTCACAGCCCGAACAGGGTTATAATTTTTTTCTATATAAATGTAAACATTGAAAGTGTCTGTAAGTTCTGATGTGCAAGACCATGGCCAAGACTGAGCCAGCAGGAACATTACCGAGACCAAGACTGCCGTGGTCTCGGTATTGGTCTTGGTTCGCTCGTCCCTTGTAAAATGCGCACATTCAAAACGGTCTCGCAGCGCGGTTCGAATTTCTCCGAGCCCATATGCATGTACACGAATATTCGTTAGCGCGTGTGTACTCTCATTACACGTTAACAATATCGTTTGTTCGTGTGTCTGCACGACAACAGGGCCGATGAGGGACTAAATTCAATAAACGGGAAACGACGAACACGCACGTCAAGCGAAATTATCGACTGGTAGACGCGAAATAACCATACCTATATAATGCGCGCAAACACAAACGTCTTTAAATGTATATATATATATATATATTAGGTAGCCCGAGTTTTTTGCGTATGCGATGTAAACACGACGACAACGGCTATGACGTGAGCGCCCGCGCGTACATCTCTTTGCCAGGATATTACATCTCAAAGAGGCGGTCGGAAACTCAATTTAAATGGGAATTCGTTAGGGGAGTTGGCCGACAGAGAGAGAAAGAGAGAGCGAGAGATAGTTTGGCCGGAATTTTTAGGAAAAACGATTTCGACGGCAGCGATGACTACATACGTATATACATACATACGTGCACTTGCGCGCGCAGTGGCACTACATAATACTATGCATGTGTGTGTGTGTGTGTGTGTGTGTGTGTGTGTGTGTACATAATATACAAAGACGCAACGTTGTTTATTGATCTAAAAGGGACACCCTCGGTAAAAGGTCGTCGTCGACCGAAATATTGCAGCGAAAGCATGCCGTACGCATCAAAACTGCGGAGACCCGATAAACGTCTTCCCGATCGTGTGCGTTACATAATATACGCGGTCGCCGGTACGACGTATTATGTGTAGTTGTACATTAAAACGTCAAACGATCGACGATCCGCGATTTCGTACCGGCTAATCGATCATCCGATGTATCCGCATCGGCTCCATTCTTTCACTCGAAGGTGGTCGTATCGGTTCCAGCCCGATTGTCAGTGGTATGGACGTATCGGCCCCCGATCAACAACGTTTCCCTTCCCATTGACAGATTGAGGACTGGCTACATCGAGAAAATATTCTCTGTAGGCGTAGATAAAAATGTTTTTGACGTGTAGAATAAAGAAAAAAAAAATAAATCTAAAATAATTTAACTGAATGTGTACTATAGGTGCGAGTCGTCACAGTGGTTGGCACAGATGCAGTACAAAAGTTCAGTGAGTTTCAGTGAGAATCACAATTAGTTACTGTTAATGGGACGCGATACGGCCACTTAATCGATGGCAAGGTTACGGACTCGTTAACGCCTAGCGGGAGACGATACGGTATCATCTCGATCATAACCTGTAGCCGTGGTCTGCAGAGTAGTGTTTCTTGGCCTGGGAGTCGCATCGATCAGACACAATTGAACGCTGATGTAGAAAAACGACCTTTTATTTGCATTAAAAATACAAAATTAATACAAAACCATTATAATAAAAATGTTAGTTCGTAGTATAAATATACCAATTAATCTACGGGTAATGATGTAAAAAATATAAATGAATGCGTTGATTGTGTATGAATTTATTTAAAATTTCGTTTAGTCGTGGGTCGACACTGGAAACACTTAAAAGTAATCTGTTATTATTATTTTATTACGAAAATAAATACATATTGTATTTTATTTTTAACGCCACCGTTGAATTCTCTCTTAAGAGAAGTCTTTTCCGCATAGATATGAAGTGGCGAATATATTCCATAGAACTAATGTTTTCAATGTTTCTGTACATCGACATATACTAGATTTCTGAATCAACTTCATCTAGCGAACCGGAACGTATTTAAATCGTATTTTAAGGTGAAAATTGTAGTTGTAATATTTTATCAGTTGATTATTGTATAAATTAACTGTAGATTTTGAAAGATAATATAGCAACTGCGTTTTGAACAAATAGATCAAGAACCTATATATTCGAGAATTCATCGTTATCACTTAAAAAATATTCTAGTAAGCGAATTCTCAATTATTTCAAATGTATTTTAATGGTGACCATAACACCATAACGAATTGGACTTTTCGAGTTTGATCCAGATGCCTAGTTTTTTGATAAAAACATCAACTTTGTTCGCCAATCGTAGAAAATATTCTATTCCCAAGATATATTTCTATATATAAATTAATTTCTCAAGATAATGATAAATTTATTTATTACTTTTATGATAAATTTTTTCTTATAGTATATAATATAAATATGTATGTAATTTTACAATACGAAATGGCACGATCGAAGAAAAAAGAAAGGTAATTTTTGGCACGTATACGCTATAGCGTCAACATATTTTGCCCCCTTGGATAAAGGCTGCGGTTCCCGACCTTATCTAGACTATTACCCGTAAATCAGGTTAGTTTTTCACAAATGTTCTTCCCGCCCGAAAAAAGTTTAATAGAAATATAACAATAACAAAATATACATTACGATTGTATTTATGATCTATTTTAGTTTTTTTAAACGAAGAAAACAAAAGAGATATTTTTGACAACCAATGAGTAATGGTAATTTTAGTTAATGGGACGGTTAATATTGCTCATTTCTAACAATTTATTTAATATTCGGTTCTGTTCTGGCAATGCACATCTTACGTCTCGTTCCAAGTTCAATCGGTTCTTTGCTTTTGTTTTCACTGTTACTATTGTTGAAAATCCATTTTACATCGATACGTTGAGGAAAAACGGATCAATATTGTTAAGGCTCTCTCTGATACTCGCCACCAATTTTTCGCCAAAATAGTTTGTCGCCCGATGAAAATTCCTTAGAGAATGCACTGCCTTCAAGCATACTACTACACAGTACAGCGTAGCGCGTGTGCGAGATTCGAGCGCGGTTTTTCATTATCCTTCGGATCGAAATATGCAATTAAAAACCTATTTTCAACGTAAAATTAATTCGTAAAAGCAACAACTTCGATTCGACGTTACTTCCGTGTGATCGTATGCAATGCATTTCTATAAACCATAATGGTACGCGGTTATCACGTAATCACCGCCGCCTTTGAAACGGTCGAAATGCACGTTGGTCAACATGAAATCAATAAACATTTCCTGGGAGAGCGAGACATTTTCACCGGCATCACGGCATTGAGCCGACCGCAAACGTAGGCCTGAAATCGTGTACAGCCGACGAACAGCCTGCCGAATAAATTATAGTTAAATCTCAAAAAAAATAACACTTCTTTCTGAGCATTTTTTTTTTTTTTCGTGACATCCCTTTTCACATTCCCGAAAGAAACGATTTAAACCAACACTGTTTTTTATCGTCGCATATTCATTGATAATTAACTTACCCGTCATCAAAGCATCCGATGATGTTTGCGAAGAATAAACGCAGAGTTTTAACTTCAAAGAGACGCCATGTCACACGACGCACTAGCACTAGTACCATACTCGAGTGGCTTAATGAAAAAAAATTAAGCCCACTTCGACACGGTCGGATTTTACACAATACATTTACCGCGTGAAACTACTCAGCATGACAACTTAGATTTTTATGAGCCGCGTCAATATTCGAAAAAACGGTCCATAGGCCTCGTCGTGTTACGAACAATTTATAACTATGCCGCATAACATGCGTTCGACACACAATTATGTTTTATTGGTCAACGTAATATCATTGCGTGTACGTTTAATATGCACATGACCGTCGGGAAAAGGCGCTACGATCACGCTCGCTATCCTAACCTGTAAATCAATAAACGATTGTATTCTACTTGTACGAACCGTAAGAATGTCGGGAATGGAAATAAAAATTCGAACAAAACACAAGTACTAAATGATGTCACTGAAAGACTGGAGTACCATTGTTGGTCCTGTTTGGGGGTGCTGGGGACGCATCAAAATGGAAAAAGCAATTTTGACTTGGAATAGGGTTCGTACTAATGTTGGGAATGGGAATAAAAATTCGTACAAAAAAAGTACTGAATGATGAGACCGTAAAAACTGGACTACCCTTATTAATTCTGTTTGAGGGTGCTAGGCATGAATGTCTGCAGCACCACCTCTATTTTTTGTTCGTAGTGTCACCGCACGCGATTGCTGCGAGTTGGATATTATTAAGCGTTATTATTTATTTATTTATTTATATTATTAACAAACGGGCCGAGCCCTATACAATAATCAAAACATTATTATTATTATTATTGTTAATATTTCGCGAGCGTGGTTTTCCACGTTCGTGGAAACGGAACGCGCGAGAAACGTTTCGCGAAAAACGATGACATTGTTTCAAGATTTACCAAGTCAGTACGTCCATCTGAAACCGCGCACGTACACGTACACGAAGCTATCGGCGTTTCCGACGCACATTTAACTCGGTCGGGTCTGCACGAGACCACGGTTCGTCGGGTCGCGTCATTGCCGTGCGCGTTTCGACGTAAACTTTAGCGCCCGTCGTATTCTCTTTTTGTCCCCGTCGGATTCCGTACACGCGCTGTACAGCTGCTACGTCGTTTATTACATACAAACATTATCGTATAAACTCGACTTCGACACACTGTTTAAAAGATCATCGATTCCGAACGAAGGCCCGTGAGAAAAAAAAAAAAAAAAAAAAAATCTACGGTTTCGTCCGTGGATGTCAATTTAAAAACAATCAAATAACCCGAGAGTTGAGTTTTCTCTTTGTACTTTTTTTTTTTTCTCGATTTTTGTTACTACCACGTGCCTACCCGTGATGCTCGAAAGACCTGCATAGAGAGAGAGAGGCAGAGCGTCGATATGTGTACACATACATCGCATGTGCTCGCATCAAATATGTACACTCGAATATACCGTAAAAAACATTAAGGTTTTTCTTTTGTTTTCGATAGTCACCTTTTTAAATATTTGTACTCGTGTACAACGTTCGTACGATGTTATCGGAAACGCACGTGACAGCAAGAGAAAATAAAAAATGAAAATAATAAAACGGTTATAGGTAATTATTATTGTCTCCGGATAAACAACTACTACGAACCGCATGTACGTGATGTGTGCGTGCGTGTGTGTTGTATCGTGTGCAATAGGTAGCCGTGGTGAGCCGACGGCGAAAACCGCTCCTCTCGAGGAAAACAAATAAAACAAATCGGTGCTCGGCGCAGAGAATGAGCGCGTGTTGTACCGATGTAAACAAACGCGTTGTCGAATCAATTCGTACACGCGTAAATACCGCGTCTCTCGTTATTTAAATACGCGCCACGGGTACATATTACGAGTCCAGGTACATATTTTATTTTTCGTACTAATATAACGGTGTGTGTGTGTTCCACGGTTTCGTACACGTCTTATAACCGTCGACGCGGGACAGAAAAAAAAAAAAATTCGTCTCACTCGCGACCGCATCAATCGGTATCGTTCGTAGTGCACGTGATGGATAAATATCACGAAGAAAAAAACGGACTGAACCTAACGCGCGCGTTGCATCAACATGAAACGAAACGACAAAAACCACCAGAGACGTGACGCCTATAACCGCGTGTTCGTAAAAATAATTAAATATATTCTCGTCGGCGTCTATGGCACGCGTGACCGAGGAGGAACGCGAAAAAATGTTGTCAGCAAGCAAAAAATTTAAATATTTTTACTATATTTTCGTCTTCAATAATATCTCAATTCAAGTAACTTTTCACTGTTGTTAACGTCTTTCCGAAAATTGAATTTTAGATTCGTTAAGAACGTAGATAACATACCAAACGTAAACATGACGCAGTCAGTAATTTTGTCTACTTTTTCTTCGACTTATTCATGCGAGTCAGTATTTTCAAAGGTTAGTTTTATGGAACTTATTTAATGAATCGACTAACCGATGGATTTAATGTCACGTGTAATTTATTGAAAGTTATGAGTTCTGAATCAAATATCGACGAAATGGCAACTCAACAACATAAATCAGTTGAAGATTATAAATGATTACCTGAGTAATATAATTATATACTTTTTTTTTTTCTGTTTGAACCGACGACGCCGCGGAAACTGCTTTCGCATTACGTCCGCGCATGTAATTATATACTTAACTTTATTTAAACAGTAAATATTTTATGATATCACTTCAACGATAAATGTTTCTTTATAGAATATAATATATTTTTATAGTATTGAATGGCACGCTCGAAGAAAGGAAAGAAAGGTAACATTCGGCATGTAACGTCAAAATAATTTGCCACCCCTGCACTACAATATCGGTGAAAATGTTGTGTGTTTAGCTTCCATGACACCGTGTTCTACGGTACGTTGTATTTTGATTATTTTATTGCGATTTGAATCGATATCCGTGTAATTACGGTGACATATCGGGCGTAAAATAACAATACGTGATCACGTAGAACTACGGTCTATCGAGCGGTATCAGGTGAAAAAGTAAAAATAACACAACGACGAAACGTAATGGTAACACAGGAATCTCATCAATCCTACCAAACCGCGTCCACATTATACAGAAAATTCTCGCAAAGGCACATGTGACGACATGTTCGGTATCGTTCGTTACATTGTAGACAACTCCACGAACGTTCGTCGAACTCTATCGAATGGTTCGTTCACGTTCGATAAAAAAACGGTAATTCAAAGGAATTAAATTTATAGCGTGGACGTAACTTGGTCTAATTTAGTTGTTAACAAACGTTCGATACGAGTCAACGTACAATACGTAATTTTAATTTTTTTTATTCATTATTTCAATAATGGAAAAATTAGAGAAATGTAACTAGACCGATGAAAGTTGACTGAAACTATTTATAACATATTAATAATACGAGTGTTTAAATTGCACTTTAATTGAACAAATAAAAACGTCTCACTAGGAAGCTCCTCGGTAAGGTACTAAATGTTGAATAATAATGAAAAGTAAAATACTTATGACCGAACGCAACAGAATACCCTTCGTTGAAATTTGTTGAATAGTGTAGACAAAGATTATAAATGTTACCGAACTTTCGAGCACATTTGCCTTTGCAAGAATTCGTTGCCATTCTCTAAATAGATAGTGTGGACGCGGCTTAATGATATTATTATTATTATTATTATTATTACTGTTGTTGTTTATATTATTATTAATTATACGTACCACTGTTCTTGAATTACAATTTGATATTTTCAAGTGTTTAAGTTTGAATTGAAAAAAATGTCGAGTATCTCCTGTGCTACATTAAAGTGCAGACTATTTCGTTTTTTGTAATTATTTTTTGATTCTCAACAGGTCCAACGTGTATGACAAGCACTATGCCGTATATGTACGTATATGTGTGTATGTATGTATGTGTATATGTGTACACGGGCGCGCCCGAGTGTAATTCTCACAAGAATTGGTTTATGCGAAGGTTGGTGATTAAATATGCAATCGATATTGATAAAAAAAATTTAAATAATATTTCTGGTCATTATTGACGTTGTTGGTTTTTTGTCTTGTTCCACGGTAGCACTCGACACTGAAATTCGGACGTAAAATAAATAAATTGTATTTGCAACAACGAAAAAAAAAACTATTCCTGCTCAGTGCCCCAGAATGTTTAGTGTCACGTGACGTTTTCCAATGTCGTATATATTCCGAAAATATATTCACGCGTCAATAAATCAAATGTTATTACATAAATATGTCAACAAAAAAAAACCCACAGCTCGGAATCGAGAATTTCCGAAATGTTTGGCCTATATATTATGTAATATGATTCCCAAAGCTCCATCATTATTTCTACTAACCTAACCTTTAAACCGTATAAATAATTTTCGTTTTCCATTCAAGAGGTATTCGTTGTATTTAAATTTTTTTTTTTTTTTTACATATAAATCGATTTAAATATTATCAACTAAATAATAAATTCAATATGAAATTTTAGCAGAGAAAAATGCTATAGGAATGAGTTCAGGACTTTTTTTCAATCGAATCGAGCAACGGCTTTTGGGTCGCATAAAAATAATGATCCCTACGTATTATGTTCTTAATATTGGGTTTCTCAGCCATTGCATAGTTTATAAATATGCAATAATTAATTAAAAAAACTATTGAAATTAATTTTATTTATTTTTTATTATAATCACATGTTATTTGGATTTCAATTGATTACAAGCCATTATTTTCTATCTCTACCACACGCGCAATATAGAATTTAGACGATTTCGATATTTTAAACAAATCTATCGATCACTTGATGCAGTAAGAGTTTTTAAAACGCATTTAAATATTTTCTAAAGTATAATTTGGATTGATTTACCCATTATTTTTCAATTGAATCTTTTGTTTCCAATTAGTTTAATTATATTTCGTGCTATTTTGAGAGGCGTAAATCAAAAAAAGAAGAGGGTAAATCGATATAAAGTTTCTTTTAAGATGAATTTAAATCGATTTTCAAAATCTTTGTCGCATCAATCGATCGATTAGTGCGTTGGAAAGAAAGAAAGTATGACATATTTCTATGTTGCGCGTGTCATAGAAAGAAGATCATGACTCGCAATCCCCTGAGTAATGAAAAATAATATTTATCATATGTCCTCCTCCACTTCCCACGCAAAAAAAAAAAATGAAATCATTCAAAATTCTCGATGACTGTTTCGCAGTGGAAGTGGACACTTGATTGATATTAATTTTCGTTACTTAACCGATCAGAACGAAATACGATATCATAACGGTAAAAATCAAATCGAAAATATTGAAATTTCAATGGTTTTTGGTCGAGCCGATGCATTTTCGAAAACTTCGTACCTAATGAATGAAACAGTCAATACCGTAACCGTACTCGACAAACACGTGACATGGACGCCATAACGGTGGCTGATAATTTTTCCGGACACTAAATCCGCGAGGCAGGACCTTGAGAGCCTGTGTACTCGTCGGAAAATCCGGACGGAACGTCTAAACGCAACAAATAATAATGATAACGAAAATAACGACCGGTCCACACGCACGCATTATATCGCGGTGGGAGTGTTCCGTTTCAAGACGATGATAAATCATCGAACCCGATAACACGGTTTTGCGAAAACATATAAATCATATTGCATACGCGTGTGAAAAAAACTTTCGGAGCTCGAAAATATACGCGTTCCACGAGTGTTTACAGCGATTCAACTCGAACACAACTGAGCAGTTCCCGCCGCGGTACCACTGTTTGGGGGGGGGGGGGGGGCGAATTCAAAGCGTACAGTGATTTCTAGTCTTCCGACGATGTTGAAACGGAAAGCGAACGGTCGCATGTGTTCAACACGCATTATCGCTTTCCAATGGCAGATTTGTCGAAACAGTGTTTCATTTCGACTGATCAACGGTTCATTAGCTACGAACGAACGTCTCGATCGGTGGCGCACACCCGCTGGTGCAAACTGAACGTTTTGGAAATTCTAAGCGGAACACCGTGCCTTTCGGTCAACGCGCGTCACGCGCAAACGGCCGATAACCAGGAGCGGCTCGTCAGGGGAGACTTTGAAATTGCGTCTCCCCTTAAAAATAAACCGGCCACTTGTAAATAATATAATTAATTGAAAATAATAATGTATTGAAATATTTTTATTTAAAACATACCGTTTTCATTGTTTATTATTATGAATTGAAAGTCACAAAATCGAAAACCTATTAACAGTTATCTCGATAGATACATTATTTTAGTAATTTCTGCGGGTCATTACAGCTCATTACGACGGTCGTCGGTTTTGTGAAACTGAAGCCCGTCAGTTGCAATCGTAACATGAAATGGCATGACTGGTAGGTCGGAGGGTGCCGGGGAGAAAAAGCTGCGTATCTTAGACGCTATTGAACCTGGGTTCAGTACAGTAATTGCCGTGCCGCTGCGCCTTGTAGCCCGTGTTTAATTCATTTTACTAGACGTTTTGTTCATGGTTTATTAATTATTGAACAATAATTATACGTATATCCGTCTGATATTTATTATTTTTTACATTTTTAGAAGTATTGCAACATTTGATTGCGAGATCGAATTAGTTTATAAACAAATTTAATATTGAATTAAGTTAAAAATGTTAACTAAATATTAATGTGAGTATTAATATAATTAATTTTTTCAATAAAAAGGTTTTTCTTGTTCGTTGTTATATGGGATTTATGTTATATAATTTAATTCTCCCCAGAATATTTACTCACGAGCCGCTACTGCCGATAACCGTTTTCGGTGTCCACGCGGCGAGTTGATAATTGTAGATGCGCGTGCACTATCCCGTCGTTATCTCGTGTTGTTTACGGTAAACGCATGCGTCGCGTTTTCGAATACCAACAAAACAATGGAGCCGAAGCGGTTTTTTCGAAAGCCACGATAATGTTACGGGTGCAATTGAACGTCGTATAGCTTTTCGAACAACTAATTTGATTACGGTCAAAGTGTCGAGCGGCACATCGTAGCTGAATATTTCGCGCTTTGTCGACGCGGTTTGTTTTTATCCTCCCGGTGGGTTCGTGAACCGTTGACGAAATCGATCGATCGTTACGTGCAGTAACTACGAACGTTTCGAACATTCTAAGCAAAACCCCGTGTGCCTTAGCTAATGAATATCCTCCATAAATACACGTCACACGATTGTGTTTCATGAAGTAAAGATGCTGCCCTTTTAATAATTTTCTACTAAACTGTTAAACAAATTTGTATGCGCGCGCCATTAAAAACATATGCAATTTTTTTTCAATAAATGTATTTTCTTTATACGCACAATCGAATACATAGTATTTATTTATTAAAATGTAACATTATCAATTTTATCGAGTTGTTCGAAAACGGCTTAAAGGACAACAACTATACCTCGTGGAGCGCAATCGTATTGCGTTTTGTGCAGGTAAAAACGTTAAAAAGGTCGCGATCGTAGTATTTTCTTAGATTGCGATAGTGTTGCGTTTTTTTTTTTGGGGGGGTGTAAAAAGTTAAAACTGGTGCAACCGTGTTGCAGCAATATAAATTGGCGATAGCTTTTATAATCAGTTTCCACTCGTATATGTATTTACTAGCGACGCAAATATCATTTGTAATTATTTTATCAACAGACTTACAGAGCTGAAACGTTATCGAAAACCATGATGTATTGTATCGGATAAAATGTATATAGTTTTTGGAATATTAAATTAGATTTGTTGTTACATACTCGGAGAACTAAAAAAATATATCCACTCATATAATGGTATTACGATCAAAGGCTAAAGCTATTATCAGTATTATTTATGCGCGTAAACGAGATCTACTTTACAGCACAGCAGATATCAAAGTGCTGCTAAAATAACGAAGTATAATTTTTTCGAAGTGCATTTAACCAGTTTTATTTTTTATGATCAACGTAGTATTTGAAGCAATTAAAACTCTGCAACACACTCAAAGAATAATATGCATCGATGGACTACATAAAAGGCTTTAAAACCAATTTATCACCCCCGACGATGTATATTAACTTTCGAGTACATAGTTTATTACTAGGTATTCTTTTAAAACTAAATTAAATAAAAATCATGAATTAGGTATACAGCTATATATAAATGAATTGAAACAAACGGTATATTAATGCCATGTATACTGAATAATATAAGAATAGAAGTTTAAAGGTAATCAAGTTTTCAATATGACAGCTACTGTATACATATACATTATAAAAAAAAAAATGTTTTTCGGTACATTTGTTGCTCAGTCGACGAAATTTGTCGAGAATATACGTTTAATTTGTTCATAAATTAGTGTTTTTGGCTCGTTATCAAACGTTTTCAAAACATCGATTGATTAATAACATTTAGGTTTTGCTGATTAGAGTTTTGAATTGAAACAAGCGTGGAATGATTCACAGGGATTTGCCACTCTCGCTGTGACGATTGTTGACGATTTGAAGGCTGACCAAATACGAATATTAGGCGAAAAAAATGCTTTCGAATCGAAATAATTACTTAAAATACAATCCGTAAACGCTCGTGTTCGTTGATCATTTGGTTGAATGGACAATTAGATCTTCTATAAAACGACCGTCAATCGTTTGGATTCGGGTTCGGGTGTCACCGCACCGCAGGCTTACCCAGTACACTGCGATATTGTTGAAGTGCCGGTCACAGCAGCAGCAGCAGCAGCTGACCCGAAACCGCCCGCCAAACGACCCTCCGGTTGCACAATCGTTATATTATATGGGTTAACGGTTTGTTTACGGAAATAAATAAACGAATTCGGGTCGCAAAGGGGGCGACTTGCACTTACGTACGCCGTCGTTATGAAATATACTATTATGCGCGTGAATGAAACGTTTTGTTCGGCCGCGATCGCAGTGAAGGATAAAACGTTTTGTGAAAACGACTACTGCGTACGCGTTTGACACGCGCTCGTAAGACGGCAATGTAACATCGAACCGTTAATAATCGAATCGATCGAAGGTGATACGCCGTGCCAGGTTCGGTATAAATATTTAGGTTTGATAAATATCTCTTCGGGTTGAAGCTCTCTAAACAGATAAACACGATCACGTCGACTATCGACGCGATTATTTGGATTCGAAAAAGATAAAACCATCGAACAAATTCATTGAACAAACGCGTCTAGCTTGTGTTGGAAAATTAGTTGGAACATTTAAACGAAGAGTTAACTGTTTAGTTATTAAAAGTGCGTAATTTATCTAACTGCGTCTTTTGCGGGTTCGCACTGGTTGAATGTGGTTCTAATTGTACCTGAAAAATCACTCGGGATGGACAATATGTTTTTACGCCGAGAATCGTTGTTCTTCACGCGAAACTCGAATCGCCCGGTACGTTTTTAGCAATACGAGTCTGTTTATGATATCGCTACCGACAATACCGACAATATCGGAAGAACTTCCGTTAGTTGTCTGTTGCGAAAAAAAAAAATTTAAACGGTTTATCGTATTCCGACGAATCGCGTGTGCTGTGACTTTCGTAGGAGAAGCGCATCGTTTGAAAGGTTATGAGAAAAACAGCTCGTTCTCTTGTAATCAATACGAACGGCTCTAGCAGGTAAATAATTTTGTAGAATCCATGACGTCATGGCCTATGAAACTATGATAACAGTAATAACGAATATATCAATATTTTTTTTATTTTAATTTAAATATAGAATTCATTTGGTGCTTTTATGGTAAGTTTTAAGTTAATTTCATTTTGTTTTCCTGTGAAGTTCGTGAGGTTATTTTTCTTTCCATTTCAAGTTTTCAATGTTAAAAAAATTAAAAAATAATTATGTATAATAATACACAAATTAATAAATTCCCAAAGATCCAAGAAACAGTTAATTATTAGTTTAAATCCAATCATTTTATTTGAAAACTTTTATAAAGATCTGTTCATTTTTGTTATTTTACATATTCGTCACACAAATAATATATCTTCGTAAAACCAATACATTTGTTATACCTACTTAACATCATCTAAAACATAAATCAATTAAGTTATCGAAGTATAGTTTGTAAAACAATAAACAAGTAATTAAATAATTGAGAATTAAACAAACAATTAGTAAAGGAAGGAAACTTTGCCACGCAAACTTTACAAGAAAACATAATTAAATTAACTTAAAACTTGCAGTAAAAGCACGAAAATTAAATTCAAATTCAAATTAAAAAAAAAAAAAACAAACTGATATTCTGGTTATCAGTGTTATCAAAGTCTTGTGGGCTGCAACGTCACGGATTCTACAATCATTTTATCTTGCTAAGAGTCATTCGTGTAATCAATTCTTCATGTAATTTTTGAATTCTGAAAACCGCTTAGCAACATCACGTTGGTCATGGAGATCCGATGAATTTGTTCATCAACTATAATAATTTATCAATAATCATTATTGTCACGCGCTGGCGACTCACGTCTTGTTTATTAATTTTGTCCATTCGTATTGAGACTCGTATTTTTTTTTTATATTATTCATTCAAACCCGCGTACTTTAAGGATCTTTAACATGTACGACGACGATCACATGACGAAGCGTGGATTCTGACTCAAACACGTACAGAAACCATAACGTGTTATTCTATACCAACTGAGACGTATTTAAAAATTGTGCACCCCAGATAGAGAAAAATAACTCCCCCTTCCAATCTAAATAAGATGTATTTGAAAAAAAACTACGACAACGAAACTAATGCATTCTCCGCTACACTCATAATTTGATAGATAAACATACTAGGAATACATTAAAAATTAATGTATTAATAAATTAATATTTAAATTGAAAAATAATTCAATAATAAAAATAAATATTCAATTGAATCACGTATTACGTGACCATAGTAGGTTATTATTATTTATACAAAAAGAACCATAATATAATAGGTTAAGTGACAACATTTAAAAACAAACTCCTTTAACATACAAAATGACTTAGGCACCATATTACATTGAAATACACATTTAAATTTACCGCCCAAGGCTTAAGCCTTGCCAGCCCACCCCCCCCCCCATCCTAAACACGTATCTGTATATCGATCCTTAAACTACGAAACACTAATCCACATGTACACAAGTTATCCAATACAGTAAAAATACGTATCGAGTTGATCAACAACCGTGAACGGTACAATTATAATTATTGTTTTAATTGTGGTGCATGTAGCCCGCGCAACCCCGGATAAAAAAAACGTTTCGACGCGGTCTTCAGACCTACCCAGTTAACCGGGACAGCTTCTGACGATTATTATTTTTTCCATTTAATTTTTTTATTTTTTTTTTGCACCGCGAAAATCTCTTTCTCACCGCGATTTCAATGTAATTCGCCCGACCGACCGTGGGGTAACGTGAGTTTGACGTGATCTCGTTGTCACCGAGAAATTGAAGGGGGAGACGGAACAGAGAAATTTCAATTCGCAGAGCACAATAATGGCATTTCATTTATTGTTTTTTTTTTCTCTCGCCCCGCGTAGTCATAATAAGGGAGGGTTCGTGACGGGAAAACTGCAGGGACAAAAATTACACGTTTCGGCGAACGCGCGGCAGCCTCCCGCTCTTCCAGAGATTATAATACATACCTATATATTATATTATTTTCTCGTCCAACGATTTTATTTCTCCTTCTCGTTCACACACACACTCTTGTAGAACCGTCGCCGTCGTCACTGTCGTCGCATTGTAATACATATTTATCCGTCAACGGCAGCGGCCCCGCGTCAAAAGATTTCGGTGCACAATGCCTCGCGTGTATACGTCACCTGACGTCTTGCCCGACGTGTCTGTCGGTGAATTACGAATTGCAGATGCGCGGTTAGCGCGTCTCCGCACACAGCGTGTCCCACGAGGATTTGATCGTAACGATATCTCCTGTAGCGTTATAATCAGATTCTTTTTTTTTTTTTTTTTCAGTCAGTAACTCACTCGGTGGTATCCGTGGGTATAAATATATAATATTTCGGTATAAATTGAGTGAAATCATAACCGCGAGTTGTGGGTGCACTTTTGAAAAACTGACCTATTTTTATCGGCAACGTTTGTTGTAGTTTCAAAATATTCAATATAGACTTATATAGATTTAGTCTTAATGTTAATTCGAATACAAGTTCCCAAACATTTGAATGTAAATAAATAAATAACATGATTGGTAAATTCTTTAGGGAATATACATACGTAAGATTTTATGATTTAAACGTTTTTATTAAAAATTTCTTCTCGCGACGATATAGCTTTTAATAAAATTATAAAAAATTTTATTAAAACTAGTAAATGGTTAATATTCGTAAATTAATAAATATATAATTAAACAAATAGTTTATACACACAAATAAATAAATAATTGCCGAAGTATTATTATATTTGTAAAGTACGACCGGTTTCGAATCGAAAATTCATTATCAGATATTTATTCATTTTTGTTCCAGTAGGTATATCGTACATAGACTTTTCAGTATTATGCTCTCTTGATGAATATATATCAAATATATAATCAATATATGTACGATCTGTTCTTGAATATGCATCACTAATTTGGAGTCAATCGTTATCCAGTCATATTCATGATCTAGATAATATTCAATTTAAACTCTTAAAAAGAATTGCCCATATGAAAAACATACCCATTTCTAAAGATTCTATTATGCCAATACAAAAATTAGTAAACTTGGACTCCCTCCAACTAAGACGTCAACTATTTGATATCATGTTTGTATACGATTTGCTAAACTACAATGTTGTAAGTCCTGAGCTTCTAGCTCAGGTCAATTTCCGTATTCCCTCCTTCCACTCGAGAAATCATGATCTTTTTGCAATCCCATTCTTCAAATCCAAATCAAGTAATGACTCATTCTTTGTTAGAGCTCTGAAACTTGCTAATTTAGTCTCCATCTCCTTAGATTTTTTCAATACTCCTCGTGATACTTTTAGATTTAAGTCAATTATGTTTTTAAAAGAAACCTTATAATCTAATATTAGTCCTCGTCAATCAGTGATTTTTTTTTTTTTTTTTTTTAATGTTTTTTTTTTTTTTTTATTGTTTTTATGTATTTTATATTTTTAATTATTGTATACTTATATATTTACATACGCTTCAATACTACTTAATGTTGCACTTAATAATTATTATTTTCTGTAATTAATTTTTTCTATACATTATTGGTCTATATTACTACTCTCAACTTGTAAAAGGGCTAGTCCCGTTGAATTCTAAATAAATAAATAAATAAATAAATATACATCAAGTGCACAAAACGAATTTTTATGTTAATAAAGTGTATGGGTCTTTTTTTGATATATTCTGTAAATCATTTTGTTAAAATATTTATTCGCTAGCATAAATAGTAGAATATACAGCGATATATATGGGTCATTTTAATTAAGTACTCAAATATACGTGACGTGTATATGAACCGGATGGAATTTATTTGTAATTACAGTTCGAAAGAATCTAGAAAAATACAACTAAGTGACGCCTGAAAAAATCGGAACGTGTTTCAAATCTTCTGTTAGTCAAAGCGTTCAGACCAAGATAATGGTTTGTAACTGGACAACTGGACAACTGGACAAGGGCGAATCATGTATTGTTAATACTATAAATGCCGCAAAGTTAAGCAATTTTAATGGTATGCGTTTCACCTGCAGATTCATTCCACAAGAAGTAAACAATTATTCCGCACAACGGCTCCAAACCCCGACGTATACTGCACAAACGCACGGTCTAATGATTTTATCGGAATCACTAACTTAAGTTTATTTTAAGTTTTTTTTTTTTTATAAATCCTAAAGTTTGTAAACCCCTTCGAATGAATTATCTCCAAGTTAATGTTAAAATTTAGTTCACCGTTAAAAATTGTAGTACCCAAATCAACAGTCTCGAAATTATGAATCCATACATGTCACTAGAATAATTACTAAGTGGGTGAACAGTATTTTAATATTATAGTAGATAATAAATATATATTGCCGTACGTACGTAATAACCGAAGCGTTACGAACAGTAAACGATGGAAAAAAAATAGGGAAAATCAAAACGAATTTCGGTAAATTACATGCTGAATCACGTAAAATTATGAAATTGCTCATCGTTCCGTGATTTTTTTAAATTTTTTTTTTTAAACCCCGGAGGGTGCAAAAGTACTCCCTTGCACCCTCTCTCTACCACCAGTAATGATGATGATGCCACCGAGGGGAGGAGAGGCGCAAGAGATTGCTCGTAATAATTCATTATGATAAAACCACCTCGGTTTATGGTTTCCTATTATTTTTTAAATGTATTAATTCATTTTTCTAATACCATAATATTACATAATAATTATTTTTCATTAGCATCCTACTGATTACCGACTAATTAAATTTTATGTATATTTAGTTTTGTAAAGATTTAACGGTATTATACTTTTTATATTTATAATTTTTAATGGAAAAATTAAAAACGCCGCTTCCCGCCGATATCGGCCAGTTCTGGAACTATACCTCATATTATCTGTTAATTATAGTTCGTCCGTGATTCGTGGCATTATTTTATAACGTTCTAATTATCTTCGATCCATTAGTGCCTTACACTTCGAACGACGCGTTCGTTGGACTTTACGTATTCAAAGGAATAATGATCAATGCACATAGTTTCAAAACGGAATGTATACATGTTGTGATATTATATGAACATATTTATACGATGCGAGGTGATACGTGTGCTTGAATTTATGTAGGTCGAGTGTCTTGCGGGAACACGTGCCGTGTATAATCTGATTTGAAACGCTATCGGGCTTACCGTATGCTTACCGAAAGACAACATTCTGCAATCCAACGTTCGTAGAAGGGGGAAAAAAAAAAACATAATTTTTCGTATCCTTAAAACATTACGAATAGGTGAGTACTTTCATTCGTTTTCATTTTCATTTCGATTACTATTCCTTGAACTTACGACGACGGCGAGGGTGTGCGGCCACGAGGCTTCTGCAAATCTCACCCCCACACCCTCTCATTGACGTGCCACTACGACGATGGGCGTTCGACGTTGTTCACGATTCGGGTAGATGAATACACGCGTTTGCAAACGTTTCGTGACAATACGTTCCACGTAGGTACATAATAAATTGCAGTTTTTTACGTTTTTCCATTTTTTTTTTTATTTTTATTTTTTTTTAATATTCCGCTTGTACTCATTCTTCGCGTGTTTTGCCAACGAGCTTCGCACACGTTTATACGTTGTACGCGATCACAATGCACGTGTGTGTTTGTGCACCTCGGCGTGCGGTGATCACAGAGAGCCGATGCGTACCTGTGTACCTATAGGTGTATACACGAGTTTTCCATCATAATCGTCAGACGCGGAGCAGATTTGAAACGGGCCCGGGAGTGGGACGTAATAACTATTTTTCCTTTCTTTTGTCATGTGTTTGTTTTTTTTTTTTTGTTTTTCGATTCGAACAAACGTCCGTTCGTTTGACGGATGAAAGACCATCGTCGTGACGACGCACTAACGCGACGCGATTTCGAATAACGCGCACGTCATACCAGTGTCTAAATGGTTAACAACACAGCAACGTCGTGCGGATTGATGAAATCGACTCGACCGCGAGCGTTATAAAATTATGAAGTTTTAATTAGTTCCCGTGAACGTAAACGATTGCACTGTGCACACGACGACGACCAGTGTGCGTGGGGAGCGAAGTTTGGGCGATAAAAAGTTAACAACACCGACGGCACGCCATCAATACTGCTATACTTCTGTAACTTTATTTGGGCGGCCTAGGAGATTTTCTAACGGTTCCCCGGGTCCGTTAATTGGATATTATCGTCCGCCGTCCGCGAACGTTCATTGAAACGATTTCCGAACGTCGCAGAGTGGGCTAAAATTAGTAAAAATTGGAAAAAATTAAATGATCATAACATTTTTTAGATTCTGAACGGAGTGATAATACAGAAAATTATATTTGTAACACAAGAAAAAAAAATTAGTTAAAATCATACATAAATACCACGACAACGAATAATGGTCTACTAAATATTACAGAATAGCCTACTTCTTGGAATAAAATGAGTTATTAGTTATCACAAAGCATAATTTAATCTATATTACATCAATATCATTATCTTAAAGTCATATAGTATATATAAGAACAATATCAAAAATTAAATTTATAATTTTTTCATAATTTCCAATTTTTACCAGTTTTAGCCCACAGTGCGTCGCGATGGAGCAGATATTTTTGCCGAAGTAAACCGAGCCCTGCCAAAGCCTAACCATTAAGGTCTCGCCACGGGGGATATTTCATCATATCCATTACAGCGAATACCGTTTAAATGTAAAAAAAAAAAAAAAACAATATTGTCGGACAAAGAAAGTGCAAAACCGTCGTACAATATTTATGTTTACACACCGTATGCCTTTTCCGTGCAATTCGATCGCTAGTACCATTCATCATATTTGAAAGAATAAAATATTTCCTGGAAACCAAAAAGCGAAAAATAAAATAAAATAATAAAAAATGTATAAATCAAGCTCAGAATTCAAAAGTTTTTCGATACTCAAGAATGCGATTCCTAATGCGAAATCCATTTTCAGTGCGCCAACACAATGTAGGTAATCATTGTAATTGCCGCGGTACATTTTAAGCTTGAAACGAATCACCGCGTTAGTGTTGACTGTACGCTGATCAGTGGTATTTGAATTCGATGTACACAGATTGTCGGTGTGAAACACAACTGGCTCGGGAAACATTAAAAACAATACTATCCGAACACGCGGTGGGTATCGCGAATGCAGCCGATTAACTATGATTACTGGTAATTCGACGGGTCCAGAACGAATCGGAGCGAATGATTTCGTCGCGACGTTTTTATTTTTTCGAATTATGATTACAATTTATGAACTGCGGGTGTAAACGAGATTTATTGATTAAAAATATAATAGCACGGATAATCTTCGAATGATCGCGTGACAAATCGGTCGTAATACAGAATATTTTAGGAATTAGTGGGTACCCACATATAAAATTTGATGATGCCGATGAAAAATCATAACACAGAATTATCGAGTCTGAAATATGAGTTAATAATTTAAAAAAAAAAAAAATAAAAAAAGATAGAACGATAAACTGCAGGGGTTTTATTTCAGTGAAATACTATGTACATGCAACCCTTATATTATAAACGATCAATTAATTTGGATGCATAAAACGTGAGTTGTAGACATCGATGAATTCGCCGTAAATCACGCACTGGACGTTGTGTATCGAACTTGTCGATTTCATCGATCGTAACGTGACCTGTTCACAGCGGATGCAAGACGATAATTTAAAGTAGTTCGCCGAAACAAATTGTTCACTATTACGAATTTGTCATTTCTGAACATACGACTACAGATTAATGTGTACACATGTTCGAGGACGTTTCGTGAAATTTGGACCTTAAGGTCTATAAGAGACGGTGATCCCTTTCGACACAGAAATTGAATCATGATAAACAAATTGATCGTTGAATAGCGATTCTGATAAAAGTCAAACAATACGGTATACACGAAACACTAATGATGCATTTACTGTGGCTCTTTTTGCGTTATAAATCAAATTATTTTCAACATACATTTTAATGGAAATCAATAGAAAAAAATCACACCGTTTCTTCCATAGACGTCCCGTACCCTCGTTCACTCGCGCAATCATTGGGGTAAAGGGGCCTCCGATTTGAATACACCACGGCGAATGTCTATTATTCGTGTCCAGAATTTTTTTTTTTTTTTTGTATCATCTGGTCTTAGCGGTTGGACCGATCGTGCCCGCGAAACGCAGGACACGACCCACCCCTCGATGACGTATCTCTCGGTTTTAAGGCCGAGCGCCAGATACACACGCACGCACACGCATATGCGCGAACAATACGCGAGTGATTTCGACGCGTAATGCGTGTACAAGTGAAAAATTTACCGCGCGCTCGTTTTATTATTCTATTGTTGTCGAGGCGAGTTCGTCCGCGAATACCGTTCAACGGGAAATCGTATTACTATCGTTGTTTGCACTGCGTGTGTTTTACTCGGCCGGACCCGTCCGCGAGAAACGGTCGCGCACTCCGACGAATTCTATAGGTAATGCGATTTTCTCTCCGCGTCACGTCACGACGAGTAGGACGAAATATTGTTTATTTGACCGTAACGTACCGCAACCGAGTTCGCGGTACCGACCACGCGTTCCTGCTCTGTTCCCGCATCCGATCCTTCCGGTCATCAGGCGGGTTACGCGACCGAAAAATTACTGTGAGTGAGCCCAGAACAGTATTTGGGAGAGGGCGAATAGTCGCCGAGTACCCGAGACGAGTGATGGTATGATGAAAAGTATCAAGGGGGGTGGGACGATGGCCCCCATTGCCGCCCGCCACAAGGCGTCCCTGGGCCCTTGTACCATTTTCCAAAGTCTGTTTTCTATGTAAAACTTGTGGAGCCTGTAGACGGCACTATGAGTCGTAATAGAATTGAAGATTTCGATTTCTTCTCTCGTGATATTATTCGTTTGAAATTAATTATTTTTAATTTAAGTCACATTGTCGTTGTCAATAATTGTATAAGCGTTTAAGGTTTTGGTTTTATTTATAGTTTTCTATATTCACCGTTATAATTATCTTCGGGGCTTTAAATATAAATTATTTTTATTATTATTTATCGTTATTATATGACGCTACTATAATTCCCATTTAGTATAACGAATACAATTACATTAAAATACATTTGTAATATATCTAAACGTAAGT
The DNA here is from genome assembly GCA_034509805.1 of Sipha maydis. NCBI lineage: Eukaryota > Metazoa > Arthropoda > Insecta > Hemiptera > Aphididae > Sipha > Sipha maydis. Next base: position 197,842 of record JASXSY010002189.1, read on the forward strand.
TATACGATACAAATACATTGTATTAAGGAATAGTTAACGCGATAGATTTTTTTTGACGTGCACAATCTAAAAGCATAGCTCATTTTTTGGTACTCAGTAAAATGAGTCCTGGTTCAGAGTAAGTTGACGGGGACCTCGGCCCAACCAGATCCCCCTCCTTGCTACGCGCCTGCCCGCCACCGACGGCCGTACATTTTCCGTGCGATCATTATACGGTTATTACCGATCCGACGACATTTTTTCCGGTACGGATCGACGTGCACGTGTCTCTGCTTTCCGACCGTTGCGAGAGTTCGGACACTGGACTCTCCGGCCCGCCTGCGCATCATCCTCGAAACGCTGTAAGTGTTCGGGAACCATCGATTTTCGATTTCGGTTTTTACTCCGTTGCGCTTTATCCGACCACTGATATCCACGCAACCGTACGTACCCGGGACGTGCCGGTGCAAGATAACGAGAGGGTTGTAAGCGTCTCGTTGCACGCGGTTACGGACGAGCTTCATCGGAGGATTGAATCGAGTGAAACGAAATCGTTTTTTAATTATTTTTTTTGTTACTTATTTATTTATTTATTTATTTTTTTTTTAGATTCTGAACGGAGTGAAGAATGTATTGATTTTACAATGATGTGTGTTTTTTTTTTTTTTTTTTTTTTTTTTTTTTTTTGTGTCTGTCGACACGTTTTGGGGCAGTTAAAATGCTTCGATTGCCTTATGTAGCAACTTTTCTGAAGGGAAAGTGAATCTATTTGGTACTTTGGGGGGTCAAAAGTTAAAAATTTCCAATATTTTTTAAATGCGACGGGAAAAACCATAAAAAAATTTGGGAAAAACGGGAGTTTTTACGCAAAACCAGTTTTCGACATAATCAAATTTTTTATTTTGCTATAACTCAAAAACTAATCAATGTAAATACTTGAAATTTTCACCAAATGTTTAGATTAGCGTTTTCTATACACCATTAAATTTTCAAAGTATTTTGACTTTTATTGAGCTATTTATAGACAATTGAAATTTTCAATTTTTTTAAGTATTTTTTTTTAAAATAACGATTAAATTTTTTTGGCTGCCCAGAAAATCTTGAAAATTTAATACAAGGTTTCTTATAAGTTGTTCCTTAACTGACAAAAAAAAATCTAAAATCGTAAGTCACAATTTTTTTTTATAAGTGCTCAAAGTTCCAATTTATACGAAATATGTAAAAATCACGATAATTTGCAAGTTATTTTGTAGATAAAAATTCATAAAATTTTTTCTGTTCATACTTAAGGTTCAAAATTTTAACACTAGGTTATCTATAAGCTACTTTTCAAAAATCTTTAAAAAAATTTCTACCGGAATTTGAGGAAAAAATTTTATGACTGTTTGAAATTTAAATATTTACGAAATTGCATAAAATAGCGATTTATTCTCAAACGATTTTAAATATTTTTTATAATTCAAAAAGTATAAGTCGCAGATTTTTGAAATTTCTACCAGCTGTTAAGATTGGTATTTCCTTTATGTCATATTTTTTTCAAAATATTATATTGATTTTTAAGCCACTTATAGGCATTTAAAATATTCGATTTTTTTACATTTTTTTTTTATAATCGGTGATAAAAAAAATTTGGCTCGTACAAAATACTTGAAAATTTAATAGAAGATTCCACAGAAGTAGTTTTTAAAGTCATTCAAAAATTATTAAAATCCATAGGCACAATTTTTTTTTATAAGCGTTTGAAGAGTGAATATTGACAAAAAATTACATGAAAAATATAATATACTGTATAATATTCTAGACTGACAAAGATATCGGTTTTTTTTAAAATGCTCTAACTCAAAAATGAAAAACCGCAAAAACTTGAAATTTTCACCAAATCTTTATATTGACGTTCTCTATACATGGTTAAGATTTCAAAGTATTTTGACATATTTTGACTTATTTATAGACAATTTATATTTTCGATTTTTGTTAAATTTTTGTTTTTAAACATCTATAAAATTTAATTGGTTGAGCGAAAACTCTTGAAAATTTTATACTAGGTTTATAATAAGTTAAACTTATCGTAACTAAAAAATATCGGTGATCGGTTAACTCAAATTTTTTTTAAAAGCCCTTAATGCTCAAATTTGTATAAAATGTGTAAAAATCACGATAATTTGCAAGTTATTTTGTAGATAAAAATTCATAAAAATTTTTTTGTTCATACTTAAGGTTCAAAATTTTAACACTAGGTTATCTATGAGCTACTCTTCAAAAATCTTTAAAAAAATTTCTACCAGACTAAGAGGAAAAAATTGTACGACTGTTTGAAATTTAAATATTTACGAAATTGCATAAAATAGCGATTTATTCTCAGACGATTTTAAATATTTGTTATAATTCAAAAAGTATAAGTCGCAGATTTTTGAAATTTCTACCAGCTGTTAAGATTGGTATTTCTTTTATGCAATATTTTTTTCAAAATATTATATTGATTTTTAAGCCACTTATAGTCATTTAAAATATTCGATTTTTTTACATTTTATTTTTATAATCGGTGATAAAAAAAATTTGGCTTCTACAAAATACTTGAAAATTTAATCGAAGATTCCACAGAAGTAGTTCTTAATGTCATTCAAAAATTATTAAAATCCATAGGCACAATTTTTTTTTATAAGCGTTTGAACATCGAATATTGACATAAAATTACATGTAAAATATAATATAATGTAGAATGTTCTAGACTGACAAATGATATCGGTTTTTTTAAAATGCCCTAACTCAAAAACGAAAAACCGCAACAACTTGAAATTATCATTAAATCTTTATATTGACGTTTTCTATACATGGTTAAAATTTCAAAGTATTTTGACATATTTTGACTTATTTATAGACAATTTAAATTTTCGGTTTTTCTAAATTTTTCGTTTAAAAATAAAATATACTTATATAATATTTATAAATAACATTGTATTATATTCTAGACTAACATATGAACTCCGTTCAGAATCGTTATTCGTATACAATGATATCTATCATTGCATTCAAATTTAACAAATCCATTATAATAATGACCTATCCTATAAGCGAGGTGCACTCCACCCCTAACTGTACAGCAGAGCGAGGCCCATCCGGTTCTTTTTTAATATCTATGCCTGACCCTGATCAATACTATAACTAACGAACAATTTATTTAAAATCTAATATTGTTCGGAATCAATACAATATCGTTCGGAACGAATAGATAAACGTAAAAAGATTAAATCAAAGGTGTTAAATTCGTATAAAATGTTATTTTTTCATGCAGCCCACACGCATCAGTATCGTATTCAATACGTATTCGGCCCATTTGATATTTCGAGTTTCAAATGCCTGGGCGACGAGCTATTATTTTAATTCGGAGCACATGCAATAGCTCGGATCGTTTGTTGCTCGTCGCGGATCAGCTATCGAAGATAATAAAGAATTAGAATAAAAAGAAAGCCGTTTCGTTAAGTATACATCTTCCGCGCATGAACGACCACGCAGCAACTATTCGCGATATACGCTCTTGGAAAAATGTTGTACTTCTATTGTTGTACTACATGCAAGGAATATATCAGATTGTATAAAACTGTAATTTTTATAATGTTTTTTTAATGATTTTCGAAATATACTGCAGACTTGTTTTTTTTTTACGAATAACGAACATTTGTTAGGCGGTGTAAGCGGATTCAATACAGATCTGTGTACAATATATGAATAATTATTGTTGTATTTTTAAATAATGATATAACTGTTGCTTTTTCTACCGATTCCAGCTCTCTGTATAAGACCCGACTGAAAAAGTATATTTATATATACTGAAAGAATCTTTTAAAAAGCAATACAAGACACCACAAGAAAAAACATTCACCAGTTCGTTATTTATTGAAACCAGATGAAATAGCGTTTTCTGAAAAACGTTTATAACTTGTGTAGCACAGTGATTTATAACGATTTCCGTTTCTTACGTAACATGTGAACACACATCTTCATACGTGAAAAAAGTTGGAAACTTCTTACGGATACTCTTGTATGTTATTCTTACAATTATTATTTAATATTTAACGCGCAAAATATCGAAGCATTTTAATTTAATTTAATATAATAGGTAACTATTACAGATGCCATCAACAGGCATAAAAGGAACAAACAAAATGTAAAAAAGAAAAAAAAAATATCTATCACTTTTACGGTTTTGACTTAATTATTCTCTACACTGATCTACAAGGTTTGATCAAAATGTAATTCATCGAGTTAATTTTGTACTTAATCAATAATAAAAATAAAAATGAAGAGATAATTTATCCAATGTTCACTGACCTACCTCGTAATGTTTTGTACAAGTAGAATTGTTTCGTATGAAGATATATTATGATTTATTATCCTAAGACTTTGTGTTCCGATATGAATTAACGCATAGACTGGTATGACGATGGTGCAGTACAGTTGAGTAGTCGTTGAGGACATGACGGTCACGTTTTATTTCGAGTGCTACACGCTCCACAGTTAAATTACTAGCCACTATAACGGTTGAACTTACCACTTTCGTACACGCACGTTAATGCCATTTTATACGTATACGTGGACAGAACGTGTAACGAGAACGCACGGCATTTTCGTTTGTAAAATAGTTTTTTCTTCCACCCCCCCCCTCCTTGGTCTCCGAACCGGCGGAAAACTACGACGGGAAAACGTGTTCGAACTCTACGTGCAAAGTTGCACTATTATAATAATATATCAAACCGTAAATTGTTTGTCCAAGTCGTTTTGCATAAATTATTAGTTTTATTTTATTTATTTTTTCGCCGTACAGTAAAATTATTATAATTTCACGGAAATCAATTATTATTTTATTATAATAGTTGTACGTTGTTCGCTCAGTCGTTTATAGTTGAGTATAAAAAAAAAAAAAAAAAACCATAAACCAACACAGTAAATCTTACTCACCGCATCGATGAAGCGAACATTGCATTGTCATCGGTGAAACCAATATTTTTAACGGTGAATTGAAAATTTTAGGTAATTGTTGTGATCAAAAGGACCCGCAAGTTTTGTCGAACGCAACGCAACGTGATAAAAAAACGCATGGAAATACGAAACACACTTCTTTTTCTTCCTCAACTTATTGGCCGTATTAAGTGCCTTCGCTGCCAACACAAAACCTCTCCATTTCTCTCAATGTGTCGTCAAAAGATGACTCTTCTGCTAAATTTTTGATATCTTGAGCTATAACGTCCACCCATCGGGCCCTTGGTCTTCCTAACGTACGATTTTTTTTTTATTTTGTTAACTAAAACTCCTTTTATTACTCGTCCATCCGCGACGGAACACGAACAAAACACACATTGCGGTATAAATACCCGTCCCGGCAGTGATACAGCATTTCACCGTAAACGTATACATTTGTATAGGCTCGTACCAGTTGTAACGTACCTCTTACGATATTTATGATTTGATTAATAAATTATTACGGACAGAGGACAAGTGATCGACGAGATCCGTGCGAACGCGCGACGGACATGAACCGAAATCGTTGTTTCTCCGAACGGAAACGGAATGAGAAAAAAAACAGAAAAATAAATTAATAACCATAGCATAATGACCGGCCGAAAACTAACAATCAGCAGTTTTTAGGAGATAAGTTAAAACGAGTTACACTGTTTCTAATCCTGGTTCACGAGTGCGTACGTGTATTTTTATACACACTTGCACTAGCCTTGGTATACTTCATCCGGTTGCACAGTTGACGATTTCCGAATAAACCACGTCACTGAATTTAGCAAAAATACTATCAGAGAGATATAAAGATAATACTATCAGCAGAAAAAAAATAATAATACGTGTTTATAAAGTCGGGATTTACGATGAACGCACAACGGCCGAACGGAAAATTCGGGAGCGATTAATGGAATCGCGAAGCTCTGGACGTGTTGTGTGTTATTTTGCTGTCCATCGGTACGATGCGAACCGAGTTCCAAATCGAATTCCTAATGCAATCAACAAATATCGGAAAAATACTGAACGTCCAAGTTGTAGAAACGACCGTTTTTTCGAATATTCGTGGTTCGGCCGTGACCGTGCGCAGAATACAGAAATACGGACGTAGACCCCAGTTAAAGGTCGTTTACACAGAGCGGCTTTCAGTAATATCCCGACTGAAACAAATTTTCATTTTTTTTTTTTTTTTAATACAGTTCAATATAAGAAAGGGTGGACGACCCTTATAGTCACGTTTGTATTTTCATATATTAACCGTTCAGCGAAAATTACTTTTGAATTTCCTATAAATTACAGAACATACAACAATTATGTTTCCAGTTGATATAACGATTTCAATGCGTTGCAACCGAAAGTCGATTAATTGAAGCAAATCTATAAGTTTTTGTCGGTATTACATACCCGTTTTGCTCGATAACGTTTATTTTAGTATAATACATTTTTTCGCGTTCCTCAAAATTAATACTGAAAAATACACGATTTGTGGAGTCCGTTCGAAGTACAAAATATATTATTACGTATTATTATACGCAACTTGAAGCATATTCATTTAGAAAAGTACTAGATATTTCTGAAAATGTTATACAATCGTTTCAAATGACCATGAAGTAAAATCCGACATTTTTCAACATATTTCAATGTTCAGGTGCTATTTTACTACGTGTATGTTATAGTGATTTTTTACGCACAGTTTGTGATTGCAAAGTAGATAAATGTAAATAATAATAATAATAATAATAATACTTGCAATATTTTTGCTTGTCTGTAAATTGTCAGTGCATTTTTGATCGCTCATATGAATACTTCTAAGCGCCTACATCATTGGCGCCCATTAGGTAAGATCATTTTCAAATCTAGGTAAGTAGGACCTGATATAAGGATTTTGAGACTTTTAGGCAAAATAAAAGTACTTACAACATTTTACTCTGATTTTTTATTTCCCTAACATTATAATTTGTTTAGATTTATTTTATGCGACGAAATCAATAATATAAAAAGAAAAAAAAGTTCATAACAATTTCGAGTTCCCCTAAGAACGGAGCGCTTAGGTATTTGCCTATCCTGCCCAATGGTAAATATGACCTTGGCTACAAATCACCGATCGTTATAACATGATGATCGATCGGTTTTTAACAATTATTCCCTCCGCGAAACCGCATTCGGTCGAGGGCCACCTGGTATGGTAGACGCGTCCCGTTACAGGTTAACGAAATATTCAAAATGCATGAGCGCTCGATTACGATATTACGATGGTAACAATAATCGTGTACCGGTACGATATACGTAGGTACAACGAGCCGCGAGATAATGGCACCTAATAAAATAAACAAGTAAACATCATTATCGGCACGGTTAAAATGTATTTAATCGTCCAGTGTATTGTGACGCGTGTGTACGGGAAATCGCGAACATTAACATAAATTAAAAACCTTGTTCGATTAAACACGTATATAAATCGATCCGATAAACTTGATATTGTTAATACGCTCTCTAATTGATCGATCAACACGCGCGCGTATACAGTTTGTAAACTATATTGCGTAAGTACACTAAATCATAATACTTTGGGTAACCGTCGGATTCAGAGGTCGTAAATCAAGTGCTTCAACTATAGCCCGAGCACTCGAGAACCTCCATCAGTAAAACCAAACGGTTCCTGCGGTTTATACCTATACCATTACGAAATCTTGAACCGACCCGGTCTCGATTAATTAATATTATTGTCCGTACGAATATATATATTCTACCCGAGGCCAACTTTTTTCGATATAAAAATTTATTTTTTATTATGAAATAAAATTTTATGTTGTACTTAAATTATTTGTATTATGATTACTATAATAGTATATCACTGTAACAGTTATTATTTTTTAATATTAAAATCACTTTTTTTTTTGTGCTACTTATTTTATTGACATCTATTTAGTATAATGTATTCTATGTAGTATTATAATCTAGCTTTTTTCCGATTAAAACGTAAACTCTTAACTATATTTTTTTTCTCTCAATTATCGTTCAACGTAAATAAGAAAATGTAACCACTAGGGCTCGGATGTTCATTCAATTAAAAAAACTGTAATATGTATGTATTAATGCAATAAACAATTACCAAATAGCACAAAAAATAACATAAAACATGTTTTTTAGCTAACGGAAATCACCAAAATATCCAGAGTAAAATATAATTTCCTTAATCAAAATAGTTTTATTTGATTCATTAGAAAGTGAATCAGATTTGTATCCAGGTCCGCGTTAAATAGGACCAATAGAAAAAAACATACAATTTTATAAGCATCTGAGCGCAAGTAATCACGATAATTGTAATAATATCACTACGTATTGGTATAATTAAATTCTGATTCCTGTTTATATACAAATTATTGTGTGTGTATCTCCATAAAAGGAGTATGTAGGGTATACATTTAAATTGAAAATGCCATTTGAATTACTTCATTAATTAATAACGATAAATTCAACAAATATAATTAAAAATAAATAATAAAATAATAACACTCGTTATATTTCACGTACCAAAATCAGTGAAAATTCATTTGATGATGATGATTCATTAATAACGATTTTTTTTATAAAATGTTTTATTTATTTTGTTTACCAATACGTTTTATTTTAGTCACATCACGCATCATGCGTGAATAAAATCAACAATATTTATGTGCTAAAATAAAGTGCTGTTGTGGAATCATATTTATTTTTTTTTAAAAAAAGATAATAAAAACAAAGTTTATTGAGATTAATGTTTAACAAAATATATGATTTTGAAAACTCAATGCGACGTTTGATATAAATGTATCAAAAAAAAAAAATAAATAAAAATAAATTCCCGCCCTTGGAATCATAAAATCTGAAAGAAAACTCAGAAGTTAATATCAAGAACTTTTAGAGAGAAGGAGAGTGAGAAATCAAATTTAAGAAACATTACATTCCAAAAACGGTTAGCGATCGAAAATTGCAGTGAGACGAGAGTTTTATGATCCGATACACCGTCGTGACGCGTATGGAGTTAATACGTTATATTACAATGTTTGAAAACAACCGCGAGAGAATATTAGCCTATATGAATTATAAAAAGAAAAAAAGAAAAAAAGAGGCAGAAAGTGTTGAATTGGGAACTATGGATATAAAGTTAAATAATTATATAGTTGTAAGTTTGCATACGCCATTCGAGAATCGATATAATTAGTCCATAGTTACCTAACACATTTTATTTATATTGTTAAAATTATTATAACTAAATATATGACTATGATAATAATATTTTACTAACTACTCATTTATGTACGTTAATGTAATGTAATAATATAATATAATGTTACATTAATTGTTGTTGACTAAAATAACACCAATTATATTATGGCAACGTCGCACGTAAATTCGTTTTTGATTTTGTGTGCGGTCAGTGGTAAGTTATTTGTGAATTTTGAGTATTCTCAATCGTTCGATTAAAAAATGGTAAAACGTTCTCAATCGAATTTTATCGTGGAAAACAGGTGTCCATACTCTAAAATACAATAATACGCGTAATGACACATTCGTCCGTGTACATCGTGTACTTTTGTTCGTGTTCGTTTGGCAAACGCTGCGTCCGTGTTTTCAGAAACTAACCGAATAAATCATACGTCAAGATCAGTGATTAGTGTGTGAAGCCCACGGATCCTCATAACCAGAACTTGAATTGGATAGGGCACCTCATTCAGTGTGCAACGTATAATATACTTTCGAGGAGAAAACCGATAACTTTTGATTTCACACCGTACCGTTTCGTAATCACGTAAACACAATCATTCCCAAGATATACAATGTTAAAGTGTTTATGTGATCGAGCTCTAATGAACGTGCAGTTTCACGTCGATCTCCGAACTTTACGAGACGATTGATCTACTTTGTTCACAATCTCGTGCGAGTCACAAGCTGCATCACGGACACTTTTGGGTAAGCTTAATATTTTCACATTGAACAGAGACCACGGCTCGGCAACGTCGGTCCACAGGCTATCTGTTAAGAACCGCTGGCTCAGATATTTGGATTTATTTTTTCGTTCGAAGTTTAAAAATGTTTTCCTTATTGCCACCGTAATACGGGGTTAAGATTACAGTTTTTTTTTTTTTTTAATTTGTCAATCACGCTGCAAGTTATCACAAACATTAATCACTTCGGTACGTTGATACTGTACGGTAACGGTTGTTTTTTATTTCTTGTTTGGTAAATGTTCGAGCCAACAGCTACTGTGGTCGCCGATAGCCCGACGTAAAATAAGAATTTCGGTACTACGAAGACATCAATCATTGTATTTAACATCTGTTGAATTTTTTTGTTCCGGTCGCCAAACGTAAAGTACGCGAAATGCACGAGTCCGGCTGGCCTGCATCGGAAGTAAAATACATGTTTGCGCGTTAGTAATTAAGCATCGTAAACGCGATTATCATCGTCGCGTGATCCGCGAAATCCAATCTGATGGTCGAGAAAAACAAAACACCACGTACACCCGTGCTGCACGAGGCGTGAACGCCAAACGGTAGGCAACGCGATAACAACATTAAGCGCTTTCCACACGTTACACGCCGGGCACTAGATTGTTTTTGAAACGCGTCCGCGTCAATTGTTTCAAAAATCGTTTCATTCCTACCGACAATCGTTTCACGCCAAAGCGGTTGTCGCTTTCATAATAGCACGCGCAAAACCCTGCGTCGCATATCCTCTCACAAGTTCCTACGCCGTCGCACCGCAAAAGTGTACCGGAATGCCCATATGCCCATTCTACCGTCGCGAATATTTTTCGTCAAAACAGTTCTTTACCGAACGATTGAAAATTGTCATGATTTTTCGTTTCATGTATTATCCTGACGGACGACGATCGATTTCCCGTCTCTCTTCAGCACAGTGTTTCGCATTAATTACGTAACATATAAATCATCGATAAACGCCGTCGCTCAACGATTCCGAGGCTACGTTCTCTGGAATTAGCGAATTAGCGACGTCGGGTAAGACAATTCAAAAAGTTTAAGACAAGTGTCTAGGGTGCACTTAAATAAAAACGTACGGCCGAAGTCCACGCGAAGTTCCGCCAACGTTCGCAGAGCACGTCGTGTAATGCACACGCATATGCTTATTCATAATTTACGGTTTACGATTTCAGCGCCGACATAACTTGCAACGCGTCGCGAAACGTTGAATCTGTAAAGTCGCAAGTCGCGCGCGCCACGAGGAAAAAAACCTTTGGTTTTCGTACAAAGTTCGTGAACGTTTCGCGGAACGCGTTACACGTAGTTTTCTATTCATAGGCTTTGTACTCGAGTTTGTAGAAAAATTGCCTCGGAGAGAAAAAAAAAATAATAATAACAGTAAAAAGTAATCGGATTTCACGAAGTAAATCGGCAAAGTTACAAAGTTTTCCACTCGCGCTTTCCGCAGGTACGAACCGATCGAATTATAAATTAATTTCAAATTAAAAAACGCAATCATCGATAAATAAATTATGCGCAGCAAAAAATTTAACACGTAACGAGATAGGATTCGAAACGAGAAGGTTAACCAATTATTACTGCATTACAGAAAATCACACATAAGACGGTTGAACGAGGAGAAAAGCGTATGCCCTTACAAACATGGTTCCTCGAGGTCGATTGTTTAAAAACAAGCAATTAGTCCGTAGAAGTTATTGAACATTAATTTTCAATTAGCCTCCTAAATTGTATACATATTTAAATGATAAGTACACTCGGAAAATTGTGTTTTAAATTTGAACATAATTTAATTGATTGGCAATTATTTGTTGTTTGAGTTTTATGAAATATAGTTCTAAATGAAATATACGTGCATATTACTCTCTTCAAGTTTTTGTAGTGTTAAGCGATATCGATAACGATAAATTCAAGACACAGGAAGTATAAGGCACAAAAAAAAAAAAAAAAACTGAATGTAGCAATAAGATTAATACAAATATAAAAGGAATAACGTTTTAGAACACAAGGATACAATTACATGATTACAATATTACGAAAAACATCCGTAAACAATAAATATAGTAATGTTAAGTAAATGATAAAACTGATAAAACAGAGAAAACAATATGTAATGTAACATGTCATGTAAATAGACGTATATTTTATAATGATCGTGTGACTCGACCACTATAGGTGATCGACGCATACGACATTTTGAAATGATAATTATTCAAACATTTTGATTAATGATTTATTAAACATTGTGTTTTCGTCTAGTTGGCTACTTTTGAGATTTCTTTTTCGATTATTACGTATCCAATACGGTAGAAAAATAGACTGTCCAATATTTAATCAATAATTAGATTCAGTAGGTTTTGTCGTCCAAACTGAAATAATAGTTTTATAGTTGTAAGTTTGTAACTATCGCGAAACGAAAGCTGCTACCAATCACTGACGGCGAACGATTAATATTATTATTGATCGAGTTGATAGCTGTAAGAGCTTTCCGACAACCATAGCTCAACAATACGGCGAACTACAAACGTAAATACAACTTTCAGATGATCGTCGTGCAGACGCATCAAATCATTAAACTAGACCGTGTCGGCACAGACCGTGGTTTCGGTTTAGCGTCTTCTCGAAGTTCACGAGAATTAAAACGCTTGCGTAACCGTATTTAACCTATATTTAACGGCGAACGGTTTGATTTCCTTACGCGGTCCCGAATTCGAATTTCTAATTTCGTAAACCCTCGAGCGTGTGGCCGTTACGCACACTTCAACGAGTTTTCGCGTGTACGTTACGATGGTCGTGTCCCGCGTAACTGATAAATGTATCCGGGATCATATCGCGTACCGTATCATGCGGTCGAGGTGAATTTGTTTTCATTTCGTTTTTATTCGACCTTCGCAGGACGAACGTCGTTGTGGACCTCGGAGCTGCCGCTGGTCATAAATATTGATGTGTTGATAATTTGCGATTGTTTAAAATTCGTCCAGAACCTATCGGATAACGTTGAACGAGGGAGCAGGACTACTGTGCACTCGCGTACGTCTCAGGACTGCGATGCAATAACAAACGTAATGGAGAACGGGGTAGGAAAAAAGTGACCGAAACGTATGAAAATCATCCGATCCGACGTACATACTTTTCCACTTTTCTTCTCTCTCTCCTCTCTTTCTCTTTCTCTCTCTCTCTCTCTCTCTCTCTCTCTCTCTCTCTCTCTCTCTATCTAGCACACACTTGAACTGTCTCTTTTGTCGAGAGGTTTTGTAAAATTAAATTCGCTCGTAGCGCTTCTCGGGGGACGCGCGCGATCAAGACGTCAAATCTGTTGTGCAACGACGGCGGTCGGAATATACGAGAGATGAATTTTTAAAGATATAAAACATAATAAATATGAAACGCGTCCGACCTCAGGCGCACCACCGCCGGAGCTCTTGACTTGATTAACGAACGTTTTATTGAATCATCTCGTCAACGCCGGTACGACGCGCCACTTGTACGCAACAACGTTGGTTCGAATTAAAACGCTCAGTGTCGATTGTTTGGGACGGAAATCGTGATGCCGGTGGAAGACTTTTACGGAGTTCCGGGGGCGCACCCCGTACGTGCACGTTTCGTGTGTTACGATCAGTGACGTAGCCGGGAGAAAGGTTAACGCGGGTTATAACCCGCCCCCTCCCCTATACGAAATGCTTCTCTTATTTTGTAAAATATACAATCGTTGTAAGGCATACGTGTAATGTTGCATCTTGTCATAGTTAAACAATTTCCACAGCTTCTATAAAACTAATGGCGACACATTTTATGTTTTTACTTGTGTTTAAAAGGCTTATTAAAAATTTAGTACTCGTGTAGGAGACAGTTGTAAATTTAAAACCCCAAAAAATTACATTTTTGGCTACGTCACTGATTACGACTGCCACTGCTGCGTAAAGTTTTATTTATTTATTTTAAAACATCAACATCTCAATGGGGCGATGAAAAACGTACGATTGATTATATCGAACACAAGCAGGGGCTTATTTAGGTAGGGGCTGTGGGCCCTGTTGCCCAGAGTGTCAACATTTTTAAAATTTAGAGGCTTGGCGAATTTTTAAAAGTCTAGAGGGACGGCAAACATTTATTTCGTAGGTTACACATTAGACTATAGACCAGTGGTGTTTCCAATTTTTATGTACGTAACTCTGAAGTTTAAAACTAAACTGTTCGCGACTAAAAAAAAAAAAATAATAAAAAAGAGTAATCCCAGTAATTGAAATCATAATTTCTAACCAATATCAATAGTTGTTCTATTTTTTCTTTGCATTTCAACATTCAACTCATTTTAGTGTTTAAAATATTACTAAAAAAAAAAAGTCAACTACACATCATCTTTATATTTTTCAGCCAATTTTCCATTAATAAAACATGTATTTCTACACGAAAAACAATTTTTTCTCTAATATTCCAATTCAATTCCCAAGCATAGCCGATACACCATCAGAACATATTCCAATGTATTCAGTCTTAACTAGACCATTTTCTTGAAAAAAATCACCAATTTCTTTAAAAATATCTAGCTTACATATATAGTATAAGCCAGTTGTAATTATAGAAAGCAAAATAAAAATTCTTCAAAATTATCGTCCGGACTTCTATAACTTATAAATGCTATTATCTGCACGTTGTATTGGACATCAACAAATTCATCAATTTGAGTTGAAAATTATTTTGATAAAAATCACTTGAAGTATTTAAAGTTTTAAAATATTTTCAGACATATAGATCTATCATACGTCTAATAGAGTTATCCAAAAGCAAAATTGATTCTAGCTTATTAGCTATAACATCTCCACAGACAGCTCTAAATATTGATGTAGCCGTCATAAAAAACATACAATTAAAAAAAATCAAAAAGTAATTTTTTGATGATTTTATCGTAGACATCACGTATTTTGAAAAATTACTGTTTTATAGTTTTTTTTTTTTTGATATAAATTTCAAAATAATGATTTACGAGAAATTTTAAATTTGACTTCTGTATTAAGTGCTTTAAAACACACATTTTGGGAGAAAAAAAAATCGAAAAAATCACGTGGGAACTAAACTGTATTTGTTCCCAAATTGTCATTACAATAATATTGAAAAAATAATAAAAAATAGCTTACCGACAAAGCTCACCGACAACGAGTGCAGGAACGTGCTGTTTTCTATGATTAACATACGATGAACCTGTCAATTTGGCAGATTTTATTATATTTCTTTGGTAGTGATAAGTATTTTCGGACTTTCTTTTCCTCGTCTGATCGTCGTTATTAATTACGTCTGTATTCACTAAATCCATTATACTCAGGTCTATTACTTAATTGTGTTCATCTAGTACGAAAAACAGTGACGAAAAAATACCTTTTAAATAATTTTACACACTGCAACAACGAAACGACGTGATAAAACTGATCGAAATAAAATATAATACCGAGCAACAGTGCTAAACAGATAACTTAAAATTATTATACGATATTATAAATTAATAGTACGATAAACAATGACTGAAAAATAATAAACTTGATTCTAATAATATAACGAGCAACAACGAAAAAAGACGAGTTAAGAATGATAAAAAAGAATTGTATCATGGAATAACGCTAAATTATCAAACATTTTTTGTTAAAAGAGCACTTGTACGGTGCATGTGTTCTTTTAACAAAAATCCAAAAATAAAAAAAATTATATCTCTGTTAAAATTAGTAGCACACGTGCCGTTTTAACATATATGATAAACCTATATACAAATAACAGAATACCAAAATAAAACCATTTTTACGAAAAATTTAATATGTGACCTTTTAACAAAAAACTATTCAAATAATGTGTGGTAGTACTCAATAAAGAAACGGTGAGTGTATTAGATGTACGGTTAAATCACATACGATTTATTTTATTTTGATGTTCTTTCCAAAAACACAATGGCTTATTAACCAGTATGAGAGAAATAGTGTTAAAATATAATTTGAGTTTATTAACTTTCATAGATTCTCGTTTAATTAAACTTGTAAAAACTACACAAATTGAGGATTTACCTAACCCGAACAATCTATGATATCCATAAAATCAAACTTCCAAAATTCGTCTTTCGTGCAAATTCGTGCAGAACGTTCAATACTAAAAATAATTAAAAAGAAATCTACGGTCTACAGTGGTGTAAGACCGCTTTAAGTTCCGCCTTAGTGGTATTATCAATCGAAGCTGAAATAACCACTTCAATAGATTCCGAAAAATGATCAATGATTTTGCTATTTCTGAATTTAAAAAAAAAAACTTTCAAATTTTTTAGTGTTTTAAATTTTTGTTCTTTGAATTAGTTAAAGTTTCACACATTATAATGTACTCGTACGAATTAAATACACACATATACAATTATATGCGTTTCATACAATGTGTAAATTATATACTACATAAATTGTTGAAAGAAGTCATTATAATAATAAAAGGTTTTTTTTTTTTTTAGTGGGAGTCATAAAAATATATTCCATCCTGAAATCTCTAAATACGCCACTGAACAAAAGTTGAGTTAAAAAGACAAATAAAAAAAGAAAAAAAAATGTATCGTGCTTTGTTTTCAAATCAATACGAACATTCGTTTTTAATTTTATCGCCCATCACGGTTGCTCGAATCGCGGAACAAGAATCGAAAACAAAGATGAATAATCGAAATTTATTAATCAATTACGCACGGGGCGGGTAGGACGCTTTCGATTCAATTTTTTTCCATAACTGTATTTAAAAGTTGTGTTTCAATAAAAAATTTTGGTATGAATCAGAACGCTCTGGGTTGATTGTTTTAGCGTGAAAGTTATAGTTCAGCGAAAAACTGTTAAGGAAGTCAGTGGCGTGATTTCAAAATCGTCAAGAACAAGTCAGTCGGCATGCTCTTAATGAACTGCTGACTCTGCGGTCCATTTTACCGAAGTGCCGATTTTATTGTACACGAGTTCGCACGTGGTTCACGTCTCATATTTCTGATGCACAAAATGTAGAAAACGTATTTACGCTTTGGCGTAAAGTGCGAACTGTGGAATGGCTAAACTCCGGACCGTGGAAAACGCATGAATTGCCCTCGACCCCTCAAAAGACGCGACTGACAGAAGTCCGAGCATATTGAACGCGGGCAGAGGTTGGCGTGCGCGTGCATGTGTACTTTCGGTTATGTTTTCGACGTATCGCGCACGTATAGGATACGCGATGAAGTTCGCTTGTAATCATTTTTCATATTGTTCGGGATTATGTAGATTCGCCCCGCTAGAGCAGCGAAACAATCGGTTCGACAGTGTTGCACTCGGCTGCGATACGGCCTTTCGGCGAACGGCCCGCGTGATTAACAGCACCGTAATAATATATTAATCACACGGTAATAGTGACAGCCACGTCGTTTGTTGTGTTCCACGTTGGAGTCGAAAGTCCGAACGGTCGCTAGCCAACCGTGACGTTTTTATCATGCAAAATACCGTACCGGCGCGTTTTCTATGCGTTATCTTATTAGTCGTTGACATTGTGTTCCAGTGGCGTACAAACGGGCGTACACCGTGAATAGTTCAACGTGCGCGTAACATTCGATATCTGTCGGTTATGACGTAAACGTTAATTTTTCGCCCGGAGAGGCATAAAAACAAACGTTTGACATTAACGTGAAAGCTATGCGTATGGTTCGATTCGCCTCCTGCCTCTCCGCGAGAAAATTGTACATACGTAATTGCTTCGCAATATTCTTACAAGCTTTTGCATCGCGCATAATATAGAGGTGTTGGTTTGGCGTCGTATCATGATGTAGAAGAACCGAAGTTCGTACAAATACATTGCATAGGTGACCCAGAGAATTCGGTTGAAAGGCGTTTGTCTGTTACTCCTTTTGACTATAAACAGGTAGGTATTGTACGATTTATAATGGGATTGAAAAAAACAACGATAATAGTTTATTTTTATTTTTTGATTTGCCCATACAAACCTAAGTATTTATTTTCACGGGCGAAACCCGGGTAGTTCAGCTAGTTTGTTTATAATATTAATAATTACATGCTTGTGTCCGGTTCTGTTAGTGTAAGGGTGCTCTTGATTTTATGAAAAATAGAAAGAGTCTTGAACATCCCTCGTATGTACCTACGTGAAGGCGCTGCATTTTTATTAGCTCCGGACGTCAAATTTCCTTCATCCGTCACAATTATTCAAGTCCGTTCGTTCGAGGAAATGAAAGTTATAATTGTTTAAAACGTCAGTCCCGCTGCAGAAGCAACTCCTGTACTTAGCCGGGTTAGGTTACGTTCTTCCGCTAAGCAAACAGTTCATTAATTAATCGTGTATTGCGCTACATTTCGATTATCTAACAATCTAACATTGTCAACTATTAGGATTGCGTATTTCTTACGTTTAATTTCGTCGTTATGTCACGTACGCTTTAATCCGTTGCTATAGAACGCTATTAAAATATAGTAGAACTTCCTCGTAACGGTCACCGAAGAGACCGGAAATAATTACCGCTACACCGCTACGGTGCCCGTCATACAGGGGTGATCGGTAACAGAAGTTCAAAGAATATTCCAAGTGACCGCTACATGAAGTGAATACAAATTTAAAAAAAAAAAAAAAATACCAAATAAGGTACATGTATGAACATGGGTACTGAAAATGTATTTTTAATGTACGGCGTAATGCAAGTAGATACGGTTAAAAATTAAAAAATTAAAGCTTTTATAAATATTAAAATTAAAAAAATTGATATAAAGTTATATCAGTTTGTTTTGAATTAATTTTGTTATTTGAACAATTTTTTTCAAAATTAATTTTTTCGATATTTTACCGAGTATAACGTCACTCGTTTGTAGAGTTTGAAGAGCTATTGTTTTGTTTGATTGAAAACCTTAGAATAGTTTGATACATTGCACTCAAGTACTTCAGTGTTTTCATTTGTTATCTGTAGTTACGAGTGTACATATCAGTGCTATCTTCTTCAGTTCTCAGATTTTTGTCGACAAAAAAATACTCCTCATCTTGCATATGAGATGTCAGCATATTAACATATTCTTCACCAACAATTATTTCGTTTTTTTATATTGACTGATTCGGTTTTACGACGTTTTATAGTTTTAATTTTATCGTTACCGTGGAATTTTTATAATTTTATAATTGTTTCTTTATCTTTTGTTAAATCGGTAGTGGCTTGAGTTCTTCCTGTTCCACATTTATGTGTAAAGATACGTGACGTTAACGGACGGTGCGGCAATAACGCATGCGGCAGGAAACGCATAGTACGACCCCGGCCTTAAATTATTTCCTTTTTGGTAAAAATCTTATCATCTAAATAGTTGATTTTTCCCGCTAAAATTAGATGTTTTCGTCTAGACACCATTGAAACTATACGTACTTTGAAACGTTTTCAATAGACATTAAACACTCATGAAACACGATAAAATACACTGTCACAGATCAGTTTTCATTACGTTATAGACATTACAAATGCTCGAAATGATAAACCGTCCGAAGTAATTTAACATTTTTCCATTTTCCATTTGGCATCATTTTTAAATGTTGACCGTTAATTAGATTGTCCGCTGTACATTAGTGTCAATGTATTTTTCCCACAGCCCTCGACGGGACCGAAAAAAATTATCGTTAACGAAAATTTCACTGCACATGCAGTCTTAACCTTGAGAAAATGTAATGATTTATCGAACACCTTACGAATTTCGATTTTGCGACGCGTGTTGCACGACGTCACACGTATTCGTTTACTTGTATCATGTGCGTCATACGGATATATTTTTCACATATCATTATAAAAAGGGACTTCTGGCCGCCAAACTCAAACAGTCTACGGAAAATCGCCATCCAGCAGCGTATGAAATAATGTGTTTGTATAATGGTAAAAAGATTTATTTCGTTTTTCGATATCATCCGGAAATGGAAATGAAGGTAGCGAGCGCCGGTTTCGGATTCACGCGCGCAGGCGACGACATGCTTGGGCACGTGCCTATAGGGCGCGAACATTGTTAACGGATAAATCATTTTTATGGGTTTTTTATTCATATTTTTACTCGGCGTTTCTGGAACCGAGACGATTTTCTCTCGAAATAATTACTACCGCCGTCGGCTATTAGAATGATTGCGAGTGCGCCCATTTTCACTCACTGGCAGCCCGGTACCGAACATTCCCGCGAGTGAAATATTGCGACGGGATCGAGACCAAACAATATTATGTATTCTTGATTTATTGCAGTGCGCGTCCCTCGTCGATCCACCACAACGGGTTGCCGCGCGACCAGAAATAATGTCTCTGACGGTCAACATCCTCACGACACTATTATCGTCCTTACGCGCTGCGTCTTCCCGCGGTACTAAGAAGAAACGATTACGCGTCCTTTGACCAACACCGCAGCGTAATACGGTTTTCTTCCACGATCGCCAGTGGCATATTTAGGCGAACCGTCCCCGTTCCGAACGTCATGTAATATTGAATAACGACAGACGTAGGCGATCGATAAGGCCATTATTCATAACAAGTTTACGTTGGTCCCGTACAAATCGCATTATCAACTACGCGTAGGAGTACACTGGCGGTACACGGGAGGTTCGGCAACTGCTTCCTCAACAAATTTAACGGGGCAACGCTGTCTTTGATATTTTTTAAATTATTTAAAAAAATATGGCGGGAAATGTATTTTAGATTTGTAAGAATTATTATAACAAGAAAATTATAATTTTTCGAACTGTCAAGTGTGAAAAAAACGAATGGATTAATCAAAACGTATTTTTTCATCGCCACTTGCTATCACAATACATCAAGATGCACATTGGGTATACGGTATATGAAAATAAAATAAAAGTTGCCAAGTCGCGCCTATGTATTGATACAATATTTGACATTCGGAAATCAAGGCGGTACGATGTGCGCAGGTTAGGGGTAGTGACAAACGGTAAAATCTTTTTGTGCCATTTATAGACATTGTCATTATTTTTTATTTATATAAAGTATGAGATGTGAGGGTGTAGTATGACTGTGAAATACCTGAAATCTAAGAAAATATATTAAGTATAATTGAACCCTTATTTTAAATAAATTATTTTTTTATTTATTATACATTTATAATATAATTATAACCATCGGCGGAAATCGGGGGGGGGCTTGAGGGAGCTTAGCCCCCCCCCAAAATCCCATCAAGCCCTCCAAACATTCTTGCAAACATAACAATTTTGTTGTTTTATTTTCTTATATTATATTCAAAATTTGTTTAGGATCATTTATGAGGGGGTGTGGGGGGCATAGCCCCCCACGGCTTTGGTTTATGAGAAAAATCGTAGCCCCCCAACTTTTTCAATGGATTTCCGCTTATGATTATAACCATCTTTATTATTACTTAATTAGCTGTATTGAATAATATTAAAATTATAGGTATTGAGTTAAAAAAAAAAAATTACTAAATACTTACTGCATTTGAAGTAGAAGTCACTTCAGCTGGAACATTTTCTTGTTTTTCTATCTTCTTAATACTTCGTTTTAACAACTTAGGAGTTTGATGTTTTGATCGCACTTGTCGAGTCAAGTTGAATGTTAAAGTTATATTATGTTTTAATTTTATTCGGTGCAGACCACATTTGGCTATTATATCGTTTCTTCCAATCGTAAAATAGTCGATTTTATTAAATATATTTAGTAAACTATATTTGCTAATTTTTTTCATTTGGAATTTATTTGTAAATATTTTCATTTAACAAAATGAAAATATTATAACACCACTGAAGAAACCAAATGAATGAATACAAGTAAATTATTGATTCAGTATAACCTTTATGTTTATTTCAAAGAGTTATAAATACCACATAAAGTCCTTAGATTTTTATAAAATTATGTTTATATAATTGTAAATGAATGTTATTATTTTTAAACACCAAATTACATTATAATGATTTGTAGTAGTAATTTATTAATCTAACACAATCTAAGTTTATATATTTATATTATTTCATTTTTTGTATAACATGTATAATATAAAATTATTATGTTTTTGTAAATTTATTTTATTTTTGTGATAGTGATAAAAAAAAACAAAAAAACCCCGTAAAGTATTTAGGTAAAACCTGTAAGAATTAATGTAGTCATAAATCAATATTAAATATTTCTTGCGTTAAACAATAATAATGTAGAGACGACTATTTTTAGTGAATTAAATTAATCGAATCAGTGTGTCGCAAATCAGTGATTCGACTATTTAATATAACACTGTAAATTTATTTAGGTGGGGAGTATCTTAGAAACCTCAGTAGTTGAAAAACATGTTACCGTTTTATAACTGGATTGATCTGATTGATTTATTAAATAGTTGAACAATTGTGTGTGATAATAAATAAATATAAAATGTCATTGATAAATTAGTTTTATTGAAATGATATATTTTAATTTCATACAGAAATAGTAATAATAATTATTTATTACAAACAATCTAATTCTATGGAAGTAATCTGATACGGTTTTTCACCCACAACATCTTCAATATTACCACGCAATTCTTCTTCGACATCATTCTGTAATCCTTCAATTTCATCTCACAATTATATTTTAAAATCATTAATAAAGTCTTGTTCACCACAGAGATGATTCTCAGATTCGAATTCTTCGATCAAAATTGCCAGTTGTAAATTTGAACTTACTCTAGAGAAGTCTAAAATATTCTTCAGATCTTCTAAAATTGATTTAATACATTTTTTTCTGTTATTTCATTACCACCGTTATTATTGACCGTCTCTTGTGCATTATTACGACTCTAGTTAGTAACTACAGCCTCATCAAATTTGTTCGATTTTTTCAGAGAGATTACCAATTTATTGATTTGTATGAATCATCATCGATACCGAAAACTTATCCGTAGATATCACCCTTAAATTTATAAGCCAAGGTTTTCTCTCGGTTCCCGATGGCGTCCCAAAGTAGAACATTATTATGATGTTATTGACATCCGAGCAAGTCCACTGTAGAAAAAATGGCCATTATACCCATCTCATCGACCATTGATCCAAGTACCATCTTCAAATCAATCAACTGACCCACTTTCACGTTCAATAAGTCTTGATATGCTTCTGTCAACCGTCCGACCGCTTCCAAATCCAACGGCACGCATTGATTTTCCTTCATATAGGCCTCGAAATGGAAAATGACATTGCTATGTTCCTCGTCTATCATTGCGTAAGCTCTTTTTGAGTGCATTGTATTGATATTAATTTTGATTTTCTATTGATATTGTATTGTACTGATTATTGTATTGATTTGACGTATCAATAATCGAAAAAATTTAAGTCGATCTACAAATATTTCGTCATTCGAAATGATAAAATACAACGTAATTCTAAGAAAAATTATAGACTGAATTAAATTTCAATGTTGATTTTATACCTTGGAGTTGAGATAGGTACACATAATATCCCCTTGACGACAATATAATCCATATTTTGTTATAAAATAATGAAAACTCTTTTTCTTTTAACGAGATATGCGAATTGAACGTGTAAAATCTTTTTCTGGCATCACAAAAATCACAACAAAAAAGAGGTTGTTATGGTCGTACTCAATTTTTATTTGAACAACGCTTTCATAATATTTGATTTCACTTAATCGTATCTTTATTTAATTTACGTGATGAAAGCATTAATGATATTATTGAAATATTTTTTCTTTTGTCAGTAGGTACACGATGCTTAATACGTCCTTCAAAAGGTCTAAAACACAAACTTGTTTGATCTTTGTTTTTAAACAATATTTTGTACAATTTGTGAAAGCGGTTTTTCTTTTTTAAATTACTAGTTTAATAACGTGTAAAAGTGTACACGGCAAGAACTAAATGGGACTAGTAAATAATTAATTAAATGCTTGTTAAGAAACCACAGCGAATACTTGATTAAAACAATAATATTTATTATTGGAAATGTACAAAACGATGTGGAGTAACATTTCGGACAGTTATAATATTGTTTCCAACCGAACTGCTATAAATGTGTTTTTGGTTTTTTTTGTATTTTTCCAACAACCGTGTACCCGTGTACAGGTCGTGTGAACAGTACCTTTCATAAAAGTTTCGATAAAAAAAAATAAATAAATTAAAAAATAAAGTGTACCGCCGACTGTATTTCGTTTGAATTACGGTGTCGAAATCGTATTAACCGCTCGGGCTCATCTCGTTCGTTCAGACCGTTGTGCCACTAAGTGAAAAGCCGACGCGGCAGCGGGACGTTAATCATGAAAAAAAAAAAAAATAAACCGTACACCGAAAGACGCGATGCAGTATAACTGCATTATAAACACTACGAGGGCGTTGTGTAAGAGATTTTATTGAGATCCGTAAAATACGTGCGCGAGTTCATTACGTGTGCGTAACATAATAATGCGTGTACACAAATGACATCCCTGCGCGATTCCAGGTCGATTGTCACCACCCCAAACCGAACGTGGCGAAGGGGATGAAACGATATTGAAAAATAAAATGCGTTGGCTTATACATATTGTCCGTATGCATGTGTGCGTGCAAGTGTATTTATAAAAATATAAAATATTCGTCGTTAAATTCGACATTGTCATTCGCGCGCACCCTATTTCACCGTCGTCATTACGCTTTTTTTCCGTACCAAGGGTTAGGATACAACAACGACGACGAGAAGGACGCGTAATTATTGTACGTCTCTCCCTCTCCCTTTCTCGCTATTATACAGCGGTGTGGATATAATTTAGTGGGCAAACGCACGCGTTTCACTGCGTAATAATCAACCCAAGAGAAACAACGCGGAAACAATAACATTTTTTTATTTCGGCTCGCGGTTTCTTTCGAACTTTCTAAGGATCCCAGAACTATAGTATATTATTGCACGTGCACAGGTACTACACACGACCATTGTCGTACCGTTTTCCGTTTCGTTTATTATTTCTTGCCGTCCGTTTCCGTTTCGTAAGCGAGTCCTTCGAATATCCATTGTCGCTAAAACTGTCGATCTGATGATATTCTCAATGCATACGGTTATCCGGTCCTTTTCCAGATATGGCGAATCCACGGCAAGTGTACAATTGAAATGTTTATTGTATAACGTTTAATTTTTAATAATAAACAGTGCGGCCACAGTGAACCACTTCGAGAATAGACATTATGGTTTTCCTTAATAATCAACATAATAATCATATAACATAATCACGCGTGCCATTCTTTTGGACAATGGATCTTATCAAATCTGAATTAAAAACCCCATCAATGTCGCATGTATTTTATAAAATAATTTACAAATTATATACCGAACAATAATGGTGACATTTGTTCCGGCGGCCAAATGTTGGTCAATTTATAGGGGCGATCGGGCACCGCTGTTACCCGGTGTAGTATTGTAATAATACATTTTATACATGTTAAATTGTAGGTAATAATATCTAAATGTTAACAATCATAAAATATTGATTATAGCAATAACTGAATAAGTAACAAATTAAGACTAAACCAAGAATTATAACTAAAAATATAGTGAAAAAATAAAAAAAATAATGTATCAAAGTTTTTCCGAATGGACGAGCGTACAAATACGGTCGACCCAGGGCGCAAGATTTGTAAATATAGCCCTGGACCTATGATAATAATTATAAGATACAGACCGGTGCCGTAGCTACCACTGGTAGCTGATGATGACTAAGCCTATTAATGACATAAAGCCTTGTCCACATCTTTGTAACATTGATATATAACAAAATATATATGTAACGAATGTTACGTAGCAGGTACGTCCACTCCAAATTTAAATATTTAATCAGTTGTTGGCACCATGGCTACCGGTGATGATGTTATTATTGCAGCATGGCTAATTTTAAATTTTAACTATTATAAAAAAGTAAAAGAAAATTTTGGGATCATTTAATAGAAAAATTATAATAGTAGTAATATTTAAGAAGGTTTAGGATGTAACGATCCTTATCCGGTGAACTTTGTTGCGATTGAAGTTTTAAACATTTTTTACAGATATAAAATGCGAATTTCGAATTTTCAATTAATTCAGTTGATCATTAAGTATATAAACAAGATACTAACTTCAGATATTTAATACCAGTGAAAGAACGGCTATCTACAACTAAGAATTATGCTGACTTGGGTAAAATATTTTTTAAAAGTATTTAGAATAAATACTCGAATACTTACAAAAAATATTATTCCGAATACATTATTTAGAATACTTCAAAAGTATTCTGAATACTTTTAAAATACTTCTAGTTTTTTAATACTATACAAATTACAGATGTCATGAGAAATATTTGAAATCGTAGATTAAATATATGTTATTTTATTGTATTTTTATATTGTATAATTGTTATGGTTTAAGATATAAAACAATAATAAATATCTGATGTTAGTTTATACAAGATATGATGAAGAAGTAATAAAATCGTTTAAAAAAGAGATGATTTAACGTTTAAAAAGTATTTTGAACACAGTATTTTGACTATTGTATTAGCAACACTACCCAAGTCTGGAATTAAGTATTATTATAAGTACCTATTATAAATAAAATAAAAGATATAATAATAATTAGATAAGATACAGTAAAATTAATTTTACAAGCAATAATTCATAAATCTGGAATTCTAAAACTAAATGTTGAACTTGTAAATGAATAAATAAACTTGACATGAAATCTTAACATACCGGTCTGTACGCTTGAAATGAAGCAGATTTTATATGTAATTTAATTTTCTTGTCATATTTTTCGTCGTCGATGGAAAACACATTTTATGATATAACATGGTTATACAACACATGTTACATAAAATGTTTATAAATGTTTATAAAATTGATAAAACATTTCATATAGTCTTGTAATAAAACACAATTATATAGAAATGTTCCATAGGTATGGACACGGCTTGTAACACAATTATAGTCTATATTTAAATAATACGTTGAGTACAAAATCCGTGACGCCACCAGTAGCAACAATGTTTTAGCGACAACGAGCTATAGCTAATATATAATATCTATTATAGGGGCGAAAAAAAATTATTCATTTCCGGGCGCATCAACGAGTAGCCACGCCGAGTCCATCAACAACAAATTGGACATGAGACAGCCGTCACATGAGTGGATTGATCGTAAAATGATTTCCTGCTGTTTGGAGAAGGCAACGCTGCACAGTAGACAACAGAGAAAGAGAGAGAGAGAGAGAGAGAAGGAGAAGCATTTAGTTGTCGTAGCAATAGATCTATACGGCTCGTAGTAAAATGAAGAATTGTTGAGTGCGTGAAAAGAACACGGGGTCTGCACTCGATCAAAATCCATTAGTGTGTCCCGGCGTTGACCGATCGACGGACATTGTCCTGCGGGTTTCGTTTTTCATACGATTAACATGTACGCGTCCTCGACCAGTTCACCGGGTCCGTTTTCCCGAGATCGCCGAGAATGTTTATAATGTTTTCATGCATTGTTCGTTTAAATTTTCACCAAGACAGTAAATTCCGTAACATACGTAACTATGTCTTTTCGTCCTAATCGCGGATTTTATTAAATCCGGAAAACGATAAATGACAAAACAACTTTGCCCGAATCGATACCATACAAATAGCAAATTTATACCACGTTATCCGCTCGTCTTACATCCAAACACTTATTCAACGTTAGGCGCACATTGTTATTCGTACGACTTTATTACAATCTATTTAATTCTGATAAAATCGAAAAAGAGTTTTACGTTTTCTCTTCGCGAAGACGAATGAATAAACTATACAGTTTCATGCACGCGAACAAAATTTTTTTTCGTATTTTTCAAATGTTTGAGATACATTCAGCTTTACTCGTAGTACTACGCAATTATTAATTTATAATCGTCGGGCGAACAAGAAAAGTAAACTGTATTACCCATACTGATATTTTGAATAATTTTACGTTATTATTATTATTTTTTTTTTTTGCTCCCTCACAAGTAGAATCCTTAATGTCGGTTGTTTGTATCACTGGTATATTTATAGTTATACGTCATACTTCGAAAGTTTTCATGTAAACCTTTTATTGCACGTACCCGATAAAATTGTTTGTAAATAATTTAAACATTTCGATGGTTGGCTGAAATAAATAATGAATTTTGCGAAACGATGATAATATGGTTCGTTAAAAGAAAAAAACAATTGTACTGCTCGGTAAAAATAATCTAATATTATTGAAACTCCGATTGAATTTAAAGTTCGGTCGGAGGCGAGGAATAATAAACGGCACGCAGACATTTTGGAATACATAACAAAATTTTCGCTGCAGATCGTCGAAATTCTTAATCCGAATAAATTGCGAAGAAACAATTATGTAAAATAAACCATCAATTATGTTTTCGACTCACTCGGAAAGGCAAAACTATTAATAATATATGTATATTACATATGTACAATAATAATACGGTATTTTAATAATACAATAATAATTTTGTAATAATATAATAAAATGTTATGTTAATAATGTTGTCAACATTTTAATTATTCTGTGCGTGTTTATGACTTGAATTTTTCATTTCAATATGCAAATCGCTACAGGACAAAATCGTTTTACATAATATGTAAAGTGATGTTTATAATGGTCCTATAGTGATCCGTTGTTCTATGGATTTCAGAATTGACTATTCTTTAGCCCAAAATCCGGAGTGAGACAAATGGAAGCTGCTAGCTTGGTATGAAAAAATTGGGCATCAAGACAGTTTAGACTGGCAGCCAATTAAAATAATATAACCATATTATCATTATTATTACTGTTATTATTCTTTTATAATTTCATATTACGACGATTAAATTTATTTGAATTGATAAATTAATTTGGTAATTATGGGCAATCCCTTTTAAATATTCGACAACATCCCTGATATCGATTGCCTCGAACAATCGTTAAAATACGACGACCAGCATCCTTATGTCTTTTTAATCGTTATCTTTGGTTTTCTTCCTGCAAGTAAAAAATGTTACGATTGATTTGCACTTTCCGTCAGCTGTCTATAAGTTTCTAGATTATAATATAATCCATACCTAATTACGTCTGAAGGCAACGATGAGCTACTTCATCGTAGTTATTAGTACCGTCTTGTTGGTTTTAAGTTCTGTTGTAGACATTTCGTGGGGAAACAAAGTCTTCGTTCATTACCTCTTCTATTCATTCTTCCGACGTCTAAAATCAACGTCCTACACCAACGTACGGGTACACAAAGACGAAATTCGTCTGAACAACACCATTGACTGAATTAATATAACGACATGCACGAACCCCTAATTAATTATAGTCCATAGAGACGCCGTAAGAAAACCCAAATACATATTTTATTAAGTTAAAGTTTTTTAAAACCGTACTAGTAAGTGTTACGTTTTAAGAGCTGCCAAACGAATACTTAGAAAAGATTGAAGTGTGTGATTCGCGAAATGTTATCGTATAGTATGTGTCGCTGACGATATTATCGTATAATAATATTTTTTTTCGTAACGGAAATTGAACATTTATTCGTAGTAACAGCAAGTCGTTTAACAATACTTATTTTTTTGCTATCTAGTTAGTACTGAGGGAGTTGCTTAATTTTTTAGAAGTTTCCCGATTAGTTTTGGGAAAACGGAATAAAAAAAAATGTCGAAAAACCTCGGTCGATATCGAGTTTCTGTATTGGCACCATCCAGTGTTCGTTTACTAGAAAGTCGTAAAAAAATTGGACAAGCGTTGGAAAATGAAATGTTGATCATACGGCATAGGTTATTCGGACGTTTTTCTAAAAAAAAATTACTCGTAACCTTTACCGAGTACTTAGTACCGCATTAGCATTCGATAGGCGTTTCATAGTTTTCGAAACGTGTTGACGACATTCGCGCTGATTGCAGACACTCGAAACTGTCGATTGGTCGTTGAATCGGCACCGTTAACGAAACGTAACTGTGCGTCGGCCGTCTTTAGAGACGTGAACTGGCCCGGAACCGCATCTGCGAGACTGTACATTTTCGGATGACCGACGTACCGAAATCACCGTTCGCCCGGCCCGGGCGGAGTCCCGATTGTTTCCGATACGTGTTTCCGGGGCCGTAGCCATTTTCCTCCAAAAACGAGATACCGTTTTCTTCCACTGTTAATTTTCCTCCAAAAAGGTCGGTTTCCATTTTCCTCCACATTATTTTTGACTAAAATTATGTCTATTATCCTCCAATGTTTTGTTGTATTTATTTTCTTTAAACGGGTATTCATTTGTCGCTGAAACGTTATTTTATTATGAAAAAAATATAACAATATAAAACTGTAGTGATTTTACTATATTTCATTATATTATAATTAAAATAATTAATTTGTTCTTTTATTTCTAGTTTATCATTCGGCAACGAATGATGATTTTATTATTTTATTTTTTATTGTGGAAAATGGACTGTGGGGGAAAACGGTATCTCGTTTTTGGAGAAAAATGGACCCACCCGTTTTCGGGGCCGAGTGCTCGGCCATCGGGTCGCGTAAGCGCGGGATGTCACGTGAATAATACGTGCGTACGTCACGTACGTGAAGTTGGCCCACCCATTTTGACGGATTAACTTGAAACCTATACCAATATTTTGCGAGTTGTTTGCGAGAATTTGAGAGTCTATTTTTACAGTTTGCGAGTAAGCCGTTTTCGAATTATAATTAAAACACAGATGGGTGAGCCAACTTCCTGTAGGTCACCATATTCGCCTTAGAATTTCAAAATGTTTACCAAACGATGCGTTTTTATTTGCGAGAATCTGCGAGTCCATTTTCAAATGTTGCGAGTTCACCCCTTACCCGCTAATTTCATTTTCCTGTCGTGAAGTTACGCTGTGTTCAACGTGTACGCGAACGTGAATTTGTAGCTAAACCTTACTCAGATATTTTTAATTTTTTAATTACATGCAGTGTATTTTGAAGTGTGTTGTGCAAAGGTTGTACGGTATATTTTACACATATATTTTCTACTCTTTTAAAAACAAAAACATCTAAAAATGTCAAAGAACATTTCTTTTTTGTACCTCAGATATAATGTAGCTCCATGTTGACCATATAATAATATCTAATATATAGATATAAAATATTTTAGTCAAAATACTATAAACTATAGTTTAATAATTTATATTACCTGTTTACCTATTTCGTATAGTATAATGAATAGTAAACCGTAAATTGTAGATTAAATATTTTTACGTCTATTCGCATGAACGCGCGACCAAAAACAAAACGATTGGATTTTCAAACCGCGCGGCGAACTCGTGTACGACTTATCGCGTACGATGGACAATCTAATCTATTTTTATACGTTTCATAATTTTATTCACCGCATCGCCCGCACTGAACCACCTTTACCACGTTCGTCGCGTCCACGTCGGACACAGCGTAACTTCACGGCAGGAAAATGGAATTCGCGGTTAAGGGGTGAACCGGCAAATGTTGAAAATGGACTCGCAAATTCTCGCAAATGTAGACGCATCGTTTGGTTCTAATTTCGAAATCCTAGGGCGACTTGGAGGGGCTACGTGAAGTTGGCCCGCCCTTCTGTGTTTTAATTATAACACACAAACGGCTTACTCGCAATTTCTCGCAAAATATTGGTATAGGTGTTTCAAGTTAATCCGTTGAAAGGGGTGGGCCAACTTCACGTAAGTGCGTACGTCGTCCGTATGCCAATGACGCCGGGCCAACCGCACCCGTCAAGGGACGAGAACCGACTGCGGGCCGCGGGCAAACTTCACGTGCCCTACGTGTGTTTTTCCGTGCGAACGTTCGCCCGCGGTAATGTGTATATGGCTTTCGGGATCCGCCGTCGGGAAACCCGGAGGACCAGCAGGGAGCCGCGGAAGATAGACGGGAGATGGGTACCGGAAGAACACAGCTCCCGTCGTTTCCGTTTGGGCTGTTTTTTCTTTATCTGCTTTACGGTTTTATTCTTTTCGAAATCCCGCGGAACGAAAAATAGATATCTTTTTCCGGAGTCGACGTGTCCTCGGCGCAGCGTCTTCTTCGGGTGTCATGCGAATTCCCGGAACGCAGCCGGCCGCGAACCGCGAGCCGACGGTTTTGTCGTTCGGTTTTTAGGTGCGAACGAAAATAATAGAAATTTACTCGACCCTTTCGCCCTTGTCTTGTCCATACACACACACACACACACACACACACACACACACGCACACACGTATATATAGGTACGTAGAGTGTGGCGAGGGCACTTGTAAGAGGCGGGGCAGAGGAGCAGAGGCGATTCTTCAGCGCTATATTAAAGGAAATCGCCGCCGCCGCTTTTAACACGCATGCAGTAGAGATAAAGCAACGTGCGGGGGCGGATGAAAACGACGTTCGCTGGTATATACACTTTTAACGATCTCTGCCCGGTGGAAAGAAAGACCCTAAACATGCAACGATGGCGGTCACGATACGTGTGCGGAAGGACACAAAAGATAAGGGGGGAAAATAAGAACAAGGAGCGCGTTACATACATTACGCCATTAAATAAGTTGTCGAGCCTTCCGCGCCCGTTCGTTGGACCTACTATTGCGTATGTGCGCACTTTAGTGACTTTTCCGGCGAAAAATTCAAAATATAAAATAAATAAAAACGGAACGTCTCTGTACTAATAAAAAAAAATGCTCAATTCTAGACGTGTTCTCCGTGCTTACGTTATAAAATTCATTATCCGTTCGAATTGGATCAAATTTTAAGTTATACGCACCGGATCGAACTGTTACATTGTTTACCATTACGTATTTGTACGCGAGCACATAATACGAACAATTATTTTCAATTTAAATTTGTGCGTTATATTTGGAAAATGAAACGAAACGTATAGATCGTATTCGAAACGACGTGTCGCTGGAATGCTGTGCACTAGTTATAAACGCGTAAACACCGCTCCCGGTACTACAAGGTCTCTGATATCCGGATGGGTTCGAATGAAGAGCTAATCCCAACAACTGGTGGTATCCGGTCGACGACGACAATGCTCACACCAGACATAGATATGGTTCTGTAGGAGTGAAATAAATAAATAAAAAAATGGGTGCGCACTGTTTTAAAAAAATTCCGAGGTGTTCGAATATAAATTCCTGCTACGGTATGTTTGTTTTTTATGTGGCCTATGCTACAGATCGATGGTTTAAGAAAAGCCAAAAACAACAATTTGAATGTATAGTTCGTACGTTATTGTACTGGTAAATGTACAGCAGTAGAATCAATCGTATAAGAACAAGGTCAACGTCCGTTGAACAAGAAACTGCATCTTCTCAATAAAACAGTTTCTGAAAAAATGTTAAAACTTAAATCGAACTGAGAGAAAACGTATTGTTTTTTAATATTTTTTATTGACCAGTATTATTGTATGACTGACTGTGACATTGTCAAGAGACACATACATGTTTAGAACATCATTTAGTACATAGTACATCCTGTAAATATCTAAAGTGTACATTACACTTCACAAGAAAAAGTTATTTCCGAGGCCATCCCATCCATACAAACGCACAGATATTAATAAAATTCGATTATAAACGTACCGTTTTCGCGCCAGTGTTCGGTGAAAATTATTTTACATTATTCACGAAAAACACTTTTCGTTGTATTCAAGTGCTGTGTAGTATTGAGTGATACATAAACAACACAGTTAAAAAAAAATTATGATATGATACTCGTTTAATGATTGCTTATTTTTCAGATGACCGTTGACAAATAATATATGATAACTTTTGGTACTTCTCTTTGTAAGTAATGGACTTACTCTTTTATTTTACCCCTGACAAATACCATAGCAACACCTCATCGTCGTCAATTCATTTACATTTACTATATTCATCAGCTGTAATCCGTTATGATTTAAAAACATGCCAGTGGCTACGTTTACGCCGTTCAACCGTGTACTTCGTACATCGAACTATTGAGTACGACTGAACGATGCGATATTAATTACAATATTTATTTTTCTGTAACGATGTAAAATCGTCCAGAATAAACCAAGACGACGGAAACGCGATATCAGTTCGCGGTTTGCAAAGGAAAACGTACCTTTAGAGTTTTTCCAACTCGTTGTTACGTAATCGACACGACCACCGCGGGCGGCGTGAACTGTAATTATAATAATATGTTTTCGGAAAAAATCGCGATAAAATCGCAAGTTTTACGGCTTTCTTGTTGCTATTGCTGTTGTAAGTACCACTATAATATTATTGCCGTTCTGTAATATTCGAAGCCCAATTTGTTTAGCCGTTCTTTGACCGTGTACTTTTTATTTCCTCCGATTTTCCTCGCTTCATCGTCCCACCATCATTTTATTCTCATTTATTCTCTTTGTACCATCGCAATAACAATATGCTCATACCTGGCCTCTCTTATTATTTTTCAGATCATACTTAACCAATCGACCTCCGTGGTTTTCGTCTAACGCGGTCGCGTTTCATTTAAGATCGCCGTGTATTATTACGGCATTTTTCTTCAATTCTTCCGTTGCAATTCGTTACGCGTTTCGAAACGAAAATAATCAAGCTAAGCCTTTCGCGAAAATGTTACAATACGTACGCGGAGAGATAAATATGAAAAAATTACCCCCTGCTGGACACTGGCACTGCGCGTCCGCGGCTGTCGAACTGTTTGCGGTTACGACGGATATTAATCATAAATACTCGTTTCCGCATTGATTTTCGTGTAACCGGAATGTTTTTCGCACACCAGTTATGACGCGATTAGCTGATAAAAGCCGTCGTGGCTATTACCAACCGCGAAAACCGTAATATTTCAATATCCGTACGAAAAGAGTCGAATGCACGCGTTCGTAATGGGGAACCGTACATCGAGTACTTGCACGCGTAGTTGTTCCGCGCATTTGCCGAGATCGGTGTATAATTGTGTATAAAAAATGCGTACGATAACAAATTATTCATCAGCATCGAAAACCGAAAGGAAGAAAATTAATCATCGTTTTCGTCTGTAAATGATAATCTATGGAAGTTCGCGATCACCGCGAGTATACGCGTACGTCAAGAGAACACGGTAACATGTAACCATGAGGTATGATAAAACCTCTTTGTAATGGAATCGATTGGGGGCAAGTGGTTTTTCGCTGTGAACAAGTTTTTGTCAAAGAGAGACTGAAAAAAATATATAAATTAACGTTTAAAAAAACAAAATTCGAAATGTATGTTTTCGTGTATGATTTCAAAACTAAAACCATTCCTAGGTACATACCAAATAAATTCTTACTTTTATTTTCTTAATTGCATTTTATTTAGATATTTTAACCAAGGCAAGTAATAATCATAGTTATAATCTACGATGTTTGTTCGTTTTCGACGATTTAAAAACGGCACAATCTCGATCTATTGCTGGTTAATTCCAAATAACATAATGTTTAAAAAAACGATCTAAAACTTTAGTAATTCTTTCAAGTACGGTATTGTTATTATAAAATCAAAGAGGTCGTATTGCATTTACATATACAAAAACGTAATCTCTTCCAGTTGTACCCCAGGATCCAGGCTGCGTCAAGGAGAATGGAAATAACCCTGGGCCGAAAGAGGCCACTATGTGTTTCATAATTGTTGGCTCACAAGTATAAAATACTGTTTTATCAATTGATCGCGACTATACTACAATGTAAAAATGTGCACGTACTACATTTATTTTAATCAATATTCATTATAAATTACTAATAATAGAATAAACTTAGAGTACAAAAATGTGAATAGAAAAATGAAACCGTGAGACGATGAAAAGGCTTCGCCAAAAGTAATGGTCCTCCCCTCTCCACCCTTGTATTATGACCATAACCCGGCTTTGCCTGGGTTCGTCCAAACATCAAAAAGTACTTTTCCAACCACGCACACGACGACGTACACCGATGATAGATTTTTTTATTTTATCTCTCTTACGTGTCGCCACGTTCAGCAGTCTCCACTCCGTGTAGACGCTCGTAATGCGTTTCCAATTCATTTCATGCCGTACGCGTCGTTTTTAACACCCGTGGAAACGGATATTGGAATACGTCGCTTATGTTAATGAGAAGGTTTTTTTTTTTTTTTAATTTTTTTTTTTGCATCGAAATCGCGTTACAACATAAATGTAAAACGGTCCCGCCGCGGCGTTATATTGTATCGTAATAATATTACGCAACGATTGTTAACTGCGTGCGATAAATCATACTGCTAATGGTTTACGCTATTATTGCGGCGCGTGATTTTTTTCCCATCCATTATGATTGTTGTTATTATCATTTCCAGAATTCGGAATAAGCAACATTTACGTACATAAATATTACACCGTCGAAAGAACACGTGTACCCACGTATACTTCGCGCGTTTTATCTCGAAATATAAAACCGAATTCCGCGTGCAGAGACATCAGGACGACCGTCATCGGATCGAAATAAAAACGAAAAAGCAATTTTGTCTCCGTCGCAGAAATAATAAACGATTAATAATGAAAATAAATGTGTGTGTATATATATATATATATATATATATATATATATATATATATATATATATATATATATATATATATGTATGTATGAACACGCACATGGACGGCGACGACGAATTCCCCGGGAAATTAATTAAACTTTATCCGGTCGGAGTTTAATTTCGAATTTCCGATTGCTTTCATTAATATTTGGTCGGTCGTTTTAAAAACTTTCTCTTCTCGATTACGCTTTTAAAGTTTACCAGATATAGTATACCATCATCACCAACACATATCGAAAACAACAACAACAACTATATTCGACCTCATCGGATTAATTCTCGTTCGTTAGACGACCCGCGTATTGTCCGCAAAAAATATTTCATTATAATCATCAGCGGATAACACGGCGTGTTGGTCAGCAGCTGGTCACGAGCCCCTGCCTGTAAATACGCAAATACACGCGAATGTTGTTATTAATTTTTACACCGTAATACGTCGAACAAGCGTCCTGCGATTTTGTTTCCGTCGTACCCGCGACGTCCGTAAATTTGTGTCGTAGCGTGACGACAGAATTATTTACTCGAGAGCAAAGTTTTACGGTAACGCTTTAGAATCTATAAAAAAAAAAAAAAAACTCGGAAAAAAATTATTCAAGTTATAGTATGAATAAACCGTCATCCGTCACGAGTTGGCTTTTTTAAAAAATTACATATCAACCGGTACGCATTTTAGTTTTAACAAAATTTATGATGAACTGCTATGCGTGTAAATTTCGCATGTTCGCTCGTGAGATACGCGTCCCGATTCGACTTCCCCTATGACTTCAAGTTTAACGAATCGTCATAATATATCATAATATTTAAAACACACCCGTTGTTTATTCAGTTTTTTTTTTAAACATAATTACTTGCCCACCAAAAACAATGTTTATCTTTCGGACTTTGAATATGCTTTTCATATTATATTTGCACACAACCTTTAGATATCCCTTGGGCCGTACGATGCGGTTGCCTAACAAGAGCACCACTCGTCAAAAACTATGAAATTAGACGTTTTTTATTTTTATTTTTCATTATTACCACTATTCTCTATAATATATATATATATATATACATCGTATATATCTGTGTTGTTAACAGTGTTTCAAAAACCATACATAATCTAAAAAATTTTTATATATACTATATGTTAATATAAGGTATTATTATAATAACTACATGCATTATTTTTAAATAATTTAACTATGTCGCTGTATGCAACTGTCAACCCATCATAATTGAAAAATATATTTATTGTTTCAAAATAAAATTTACTTTTTACAATATTTATAAATAACAATGTATTATATCCTAGACAAACATATTAACTCCGTTCAGAATCGTTATTCGTATACAATGATATCTATCATTGCATTCAAATTTAACAAATCCATTGTAATAATGACCTATCCTATAAACGAGGTGTACTCCACCCGCAACTATACAGCAGAGCGAGGCCCATCCGGTTCTTTTTTGAATCGTGTTTTATATATTTTCATAAATGATTCGTAAATGTTTACCAACTAAATGATTTAAAATGAAATAAAATATTAAAATAAAATTTAATACATTCTTATTATTTTTATTATAATTCCTAACCAAAGTGTTTGTTTTGTTTGTTGAATATATTTTTAAATATTTACTGTTATTTAATTAACGTCACAAGTTAATATCTATGCTTAAAATATTAAATTTATGTAACCGGATAGCATTGATGACGAAAGAGAAAAAAATATAGAAATGCATACATTTTGTGTAAGAGCTTATTTTTGCATATTTTTTTTTTTAAATAAGAGCGTATCAAGTATATTTATATACGCAGTGCATTTAAAATTTTTTTATTGCATAAGTACATACTATTTTAAGCTTTTTAAGTGCATACAAATCCGAACCCCATATAGTACACACTGTTAACCGGGTAGAGGGACGGTGCACAAATACAATGCAAATAATAATTGAATTCAAATAAAATTGTATTGTTTTCCATCAAACAGCGTGCGAATAATTTACACTCAAAAAATTGTGATTTTTTTTTCAAAAACAAGCATTACATTGTTAATGGATCTATCAAGTGGTCGAATGAACTTTGTGCGTTATTTGTCGCATGTCTTACCTACACCTAGGTTCGTTTTAACGAATAGATCTGATCACGTAAAATACCCCCTACCCAACCCACTTACGGTGTTTAGATGGAAAATTAAAAGGCGTTTCAACAACTTTTTGATGGCGCATTATAAATTATAATGCACGATTAGATATCTTACTCGAACAATTTTTATTGCTCTTCACGAATTGTGAAAGAAAAGAAAAAACAAACATTCAAGCTCCCGAGGAATTGATCTATTCGTTCCAATACATTTATTATTTAATACGTAATGCGAGTGAGTTGCGCGAACGTAAGAATATATACGTGTACACAAGAGAGAGAAATTAAATTAATCCCTCGACACCGCGTACACGGAACAACGCGCACGCATTGAACGTCTATAGTGCATTTAGTGCAATATAGGCATTTCACAATTATTATTAAGACTGATGTCTTTTAAATCAATTTCCTTGATTATTCAATCGACTTCTTCTTTACGTCTTACTAATACGATTTTTTCAAACGATTATCTTACACACGTTTTTACGACATTTTTTGTACACCTTGTCCAGCTGCAAACATGGTGGATGTCTTCTATCGATTTTAAAAACACATTTTTTTTAAATTTATTTATTTTTATTTTTTTGATTTGGTTTGTAATTCACTGTCAAACATGAAAAATACAAAAATTTAATAATAATTTTGGTTTTATTTGCGTCAACGTTGTATTATGATTTAATTTAATGTAAATTTCAGTTTAATAACACGTATTGCATGTATCCAAAATAGTCAGTAAAAAATAAAAATTTACGTTTTCCTTGCCGTAAGCGGGAAAAAGGTGCTCTAATAGATTTTGCAGACAAGACGATAAAACGCGATAGCGGATTAGCGTGTTTTTTTTCGCTACAGTTCAAACCCATTGGATACGTCAAGGTAATGTTCGAATCGGAAGGAGGTAGGGTAGAGGCCGAGTGATCCGATTATTTTTTAAAAAATTGTAACGTGCCACTATACCATGACGGGGAATGGCTTCACGTTCCTTTCGGGAGTAAAACAGATTACCACGGTACGTTTTTTCGTTTCGATAATTAATGTTCGCCCCTATTTTCATTTTTCCAATGATTCGCGTGTACAAGCGCATACGTAAGGGTAAAAGGTACACTTTTTTTATGGACTAACAATTTATTCGGCTTTTATATCTGTACGAAAACGTATGCAAGAGCTCACATCATAGCGATTTGGTATCGGTCGGTTCATAAGTTTGATGAAGTACACGAACTGCTTAATCGGTATGACGCTCTCCCGCCGCTGACATACATGTCCATTTCCTTAAGCGACCGACTCGACCGACGGATTCAATTTGACACGGGAAGGTACTGCGTACCAATGCACGGTGATATCGTTGCTTGTAAGAAAGTCTATCGAAAATTAGATGTAGGGAGTCGAAAACGATCCACGTTTTATAAAAAGACAATTGAAAAACTATCAACAAACAATTAATTAATAATCAATCAATTCAATTCTTTTTGGGAATCTTAGTGGTTTCGAATGCATCGTACAAAACTTGTCTTGCAATAATCTATCACTGTACGATGCACCCAAAACTATCGGTTTCTTTCATTCTTAAGAGTTAACTCTTTTCCTCAATCGCATAAGAGCAATAATAACATTTGGATTTTCGATTCGAACATCACCTTGACCTTACCCAATGGGTTCGAATTGCTGCGAAAAAAACACGCCAATCCGCTATCGCGTTTTATCGACTATAGAATTCATTAGAGCACCATTTTCCTCTCAGTAAGGATAACTTATATTTTTTTTTTTTTTCTGTCAATAGAAAATACGTGTTGAATACTTGAAATATGTGTTTTTTTTTATATTTACA
Source organism: Sipha maydis (assembly GCA_034509805.1). Taxonomy (NCBI): domain Eukaryota; kingdom Metazoa; phylum Arthropoda; class Insecta; order Hemiptera; family Aphididae; genus Sipha; species Sipha maydis. The sequence continues at coordinate 238,230 of JASXSY010002189.1, forward strand.
TTAAATTAAATCATATTAAAATGTTGACGCAAATAAAGCCAATATTATAATTATTGATTTACTTTTGTATTTTCCATGTATAACAGTGTAATTATTACATGAAATTACAAACCAAATCAATAAAGAATAAAAATAAAGCGTTTTTAAAATCGGTCACTATCGCTTTTTTCAGTAACAGCGTAGCGCTTGCAAATCTGTCCAGAGCAATCGGCCGACGATAACAATAATGTAGTTCGCAGTATCTTTAAGCCATACACTTCTGATAGTTTGTGAAACGTGTTGAAAACATTTTTTTTCTAATTTCAAACGAATTTTTACACGCACCAATACGCGTCGGGACACGCGCAGTCATAACAATCGCTGTGCGTGCGGATATACCGCTCGATGGTGTTATGTTTGTTCAAAACGTCTACACGGCTCCGCGCTAGTCTTATTACTTATCACTCATTACTTACTAGGCTTATTATCCGTCACGCGTTAACGGCATAGCCAATGGATTCTGTGAACACGAAAGTATATATATATAAAAAAAAGTATCCGATCGTTTACACGTGTCGAAGCGAAGCACACGCACGAGCACGTCTCCGAGACGATGAGTTTCGATTTTTTCTCGGACCGGAACACCGATCATAAGAGAAACGTTTCCTCAGCCCCCACAGGAAAATCGTATTTTCCGGGGTATCCGATATCGAACAAATTCTGGTTCGGGTCAAACAAATTCAAACAAATAACGTAATAATTATTGATAAAAAAAAATTCGCAAAAATTGATATGTGGGGGGCTGGGGAAACGTACGTATCATAAGGTTGATCGAGACAATCGGACGTGCGATTGGTTGACGATTTCATGTACGGCTGGAAGCGACGTTTTCGTGTGAGATGTAAACAGCACGTTTGTTACACTCTGACTGAAATCGATCCAATACATCTCGGTAACGGACGAATGCGATTTAAATAATATACTCGAATAGTGGAGTAAATTGTACAACGCTGAACAATAGTTTAATTTATTCCGTTTTATTTCGTTTGATTCCGCCCGTCATTGTTATAATATTTACCGTGCGTCTATTCAGCGATTTGCACGTGTGAACATACGAGCCATTGGTTGTATGGTTCGTATGATTTTTATTACATTTTACATCGTATGCGTTTTAATCACACTACCCCAGTTGGTTATTTACCACATTTCATTTAACATTCGTAACTGGTTATCCACGTACTTCTTTACGTCCGGTTTATTGACAGTAAACGCACGGTAAAAATCTCCAAGTCGGTAAATCGGGTCGGTATTAAATGATTGATTTGTTTTTTATTTATTTGTTTTTTATTTTTTGAATCCACGCTATTATTCATCGAATACTTCGAAAAATATAAGGCACATATTCAAGATCACTTTTTTTTTCTTTTCCGATATATTTATCCCATATTATAAAACGAGTGCAATGTAATGACGCGAACAAATATTTGAAAACAACGTTTATTTTTTCTATTCTTTATTTACAAATCACGTGCAGTATTCAGTAAATGACACGCTACACATATAGTACACGTTCAAAGACCCCGGAGTTTTATTAATAAAACATTTAGTTGTAATAAAAAACTTGTACTCGCATGTATTTACCGTTTTTCGTCCACGTACACCACTCAGTGGAACGGAACAGAAAGAGAAAGAGTGTGTATGTGTGTGAACGGCTTTAAACGGTGATAATAATATTCTATTGTAATATCTTATTTTTCGTAGACGATTTCATGCACTGCGCATGCATGTAATACGTTCACTTATAGCTGTACACAACGCATTGATAACATAATGTCCCGTGTCCCGAAAAATCCTCAAAAGCAAACTTTTTTCACTCTCCTTTATCTTCATATAACGTTTGCGTTACGTTGCCGACCGTCGTAAGTTTACCGCGTCCGTTTAATATGGAACTCGGTTGTTTTTCCGTACGAACGTTTCAAACGTAAATCGTCCGTTGCTGCGCTCCGGGAATAATTTATTCGCTGGATGTGAGATAATGGCGTCCTGACCTGCACGGTTTACCACAGCGCTGCCGCGCATTAATTACAACACGTTTCGTGTACGTCTTCGTCGCGTACCAGGCGGTGTCCGGCGCGTGAGACGAGCTAGGCATACGGCGTGATAACAATGGTAAACGATCCGTTCAACGATATTCTCCTCGCCGGGTAATCGATTTTTTCTTTCGCCTCTCCGCGACGCGAAGAACGCTATAGGGTTACGCGTTACGCACAACGTACACCGGCTCGTTCGTGGTAAGTTATTGATCGATATCGGTTTTCCCTCCGTCGATTTCCGCGCTAAAAAATTACAATCGCCTTACCGGCGAACGCGACGAATCGGTCGGACCCGACGAAATACCGTGCACGGTCCCAACAGACCGGTACAACTACTGACTCGGGGTCTTCAAATCGAACCATCGATACGACACGTTTATCCGACGTCGTCCTACGCGCGTTCGCCTAATACACAAATCGATCGTATCGGAATAGAAACGAGTCCGTCGAGTGTTTTAGCCGTGACGATTTATTTATTTTTTTTTTTGTTTTTCGCGGTAGTTTCGCCTCGCATACAAAAATAACGAACGTCGTGTCACCGAACGCGCAACGGTCAATCGTTGTACGATAAGCTTACGATATTCTATTAGCGGCGCGAAACGGGTGCACAACCGCTTCGTAAAACGTATTGCACGATAAAGACGTGGATTTTTATGGTCGTGGGCGCGTTGTTTTTACGACGACGCGAACGGTCGGATTTTTACACGGAAGAACAACGTCGCAGGGGGACTTGTCGCGGCTACCGAGGTTGTGCACCGTCAGTTTTTATCACGCGTCGCGTACACCGCAAAACGAAAACAATCCCTAGAAGAACACCTTAAAATTTTAGAGCGTCGTAAAACCACGAGATCGCGAATGCCAGAGCTAATGGACCCCCAGCGGCGCACCGACCTCCGTCCCTACCCGTTCACGCGTCCCCGCGCCGAACGTAAGCGCCGATTCGTCGATCCGTTTTGTCGCGCTAATAATCACTGTACGCGATTTTAAATTCGTCAAACGTCGTTACGCGCGATTTTAGTTCTACGACGTTTCGAGTGCGCAGTTTTCGCGTCGTCGACCCCCTTGAACCCGGTTCAAACGGAGTCTGCTTCCCGACCGTTCATGAAACCACCACGTCCGTAGATCGCGCTCGCGCATCGTTCGTCGTTACCGTATGCGTAGCGGTAATTTTTCCGAACAACGGACACGCGCGCGACAACACGGATACAGTGGCGCGCGGAATGCTCTCTCGGTAACGTTCGAAACGCACACATAGAGTACTCGAAAACAATGTTTCCGAACGCGTCGTTTGTGTACCGCAACAATGATGTGCGCGGTACACAATAGATCGTGTCGGAAACGATGGTGTCTAAAACGTAAACGACGGTGCGACGCTCTCGATTTAGATTTTCGAGAGTTCCGATGCCTCGTTCGAAACGTCGCCCGGCCCTCCCCGACAGTGGGTTTCCGCTGCTCGTCTCGGTACACAATTTAACGCGGAACAATAGCGCGCGAATAACTTTTGCGCGTGACTATATTTTAGGCGATCAGAATTTCACGTGACAGCGATTTTCTCGTACAAACAATCGGAATGCAGAACAATCTACAACCGGAAAGTCTCAAGCGACGGCATACAATCTAAAACTATTATTTTCCTCATCTTTCGCATACTTACGTACGTTTGGCCGGACGAATTTTCACACTTGTCTGCCAATAGGATACCGGGATGCGCGCTAATAGTCTTGCGGATCCGCGTAGCTGCATTAGCGCGCTGATCACTTTTACTGAGAAAAATAATTCTAATCGTTTTTGAGCGGATAGTGCTGGTAAGACGTGAACACTGTCTTCGATTACGACGTACGTGTAACGCCGGAAGCCCGTTATTTGACGCACGATTGTTTCGAAGACTAGATATAACGTGACACGTGGACGAGGAGGAAAACGACATCTGGATATAATGTACATAGCGTGGCGATCAGAATTTAATACTGGGTGTATCATATAGACCAGTGTTTCCCAACCTTTACGCTAAGACGACCCCATAAATGTCCATTGTGCTGGATAGACGATCCTCGACGAAAAAAATAAATTTAAAAAAAAAAACAAACCTACTGCGTTTTAATTCAATAACAAATCATTTCATTATTTAGAATTTAATCATGTACTTCAGCGTAATACTGCATATATATATATATATATATATATATATATATATATATATGTATTATTTTATTTTTCTTGTTATTAGATTACGAACATTGACCCATCAAAAATATTTCGCGACCCATAGGATGGGACACGATAGTATAGAGAAATGCAGTAAAACGAAGTGCTATCGAATATCTCCACGTACTGCTCGTACGGGAAAACCACTGTCACGTGGCGTATTATTACTGAAAATTGCGTATTATATCGCGTGCGACGGAAAAAGAACTATACACTTGATCTACAGCACGATGATTTTACACACACACACACACGCGCACCGTTTGCTACCACCGCTGTCGCATAGAGTACTTGGACAATATATATATACATACATGTATATGTGTATATAGACTTGCTATCGGAGGAGGCGATGGACCGTCGGCACGGCGTCAGGGGGTTGGAGGATAGTACCGGGTGTGCGGTATACAAAGGGTTCCACCACCGCCACCGCCGCCGCGGTGCACTATCGATCGGCGAAGCGTCGACGGTGTCGGCGGCGGCCGAGGGGTAGCGAAAAACGCTCTCTCGGATCGTTTTTCCCTCGACACGTACACACGCGCACCACCGCCGCCGACAGTGCGCCCCGTGCGCTTTACATACGCCGGAAAGTTCTCGTCGCGTACAGTCCAACGTCGTCGTCTTCTCGTGCATATCGCGTTCGTCCGCGAGCTGTTCACACGTTTTTCGTTTCGCAACACTTCGCCGCAACCCGTTACGCGTCCCTGCACGTCCGTTACGCATCGCCACACCGACCAGCCGGCAGCAAAGGACCGAACGGCAGCAGCAGCAGCAGCACCGGCGGCGGCCCCAGGATCCGTCTGGGAACGTTTTACCGCGCACGTCACCGCGGGCTCCGCCAGAACCGTGTGTTTCCACCGGCCCGGGTAAGACCAACACTATTGTTTCCCGGACAGCGTTATTTCCGCCGGTCGCGACGTCATCTGGTTTTACTCTCTCATTCCCCCTTCCACCGAGTTTGAGTCCTTCGCTTCGGTGCCCGGAATCCGTGTAGCTCCGGTGACGAACGGTTTTTCCAAACACCCTTTGACGTTGCGTTTTCACGCCGTTTTACGCTTTCCTCGCAACGTCAGTGGTCCGGCGGTTCGAATTGATCCTGAAAATGAAAATAAAAATAAAACGATATCCTTTCGCCGTTAGAGTAACCGTTTTATCGGTTTCGACGCGAATAATCGGAACGGTGTTCTGCGCTCGGAAAATCGCGCGTACGTGTTCTAATGGAGTCTCGGGAACAACAAGTTTAGGAATATCAAAGAACGATCGACAATCAGTATTTGTTGCGTGCTATAATGACATTTTTCTCAACTAGTGATCAATATTTTCGTTTTATTCATTCCAATAACGATCCGTTCTGTCGGAAATTTTTTTTCTTTCGCCGATCTCTTGGCCTTTTAAATGTTCACACGTATTCGTGTACAACAGTGCATAAACATTTATTTTCAATAAATATAGTAAATATAAATATTATAAATGGTACGTGAATTGACCAATATTAATCGTAAAACAATATTATGATGTGCATCCTAGCATCTCTCACCACGAGGCACAATTTTAACACTTTCGTGCAATTTCGCATCTTCTTGATAATAATAGTCGTACTGCCTCACGTGCCGGTCCCCACAGCACCGGTGTAACATCATAATTATTACTGTTATTATTATTATTATTATTATTATCATCGCGCGTACCGTCATAATTTCTACTATTATTTCAATAAAACAATTTCACGTGTTCGCTTCTAGGCGTCAGGTATAATAATATTTTTGTCGGCCCATACAAACGCGTACGCGCGATCGATCGTTATGAGGCTTTATTGTTTTCAATAAAAACAGTTTTTTTTTCTTTCTCTCGCTTTCTGCCATTTTTCCCCCGTTTCGCCGCACGCTCAAGGCTTGCCCGCAGTCGCTTAGGTATTCACGCGAATCGTTCAAGCAATAGTTATAATAATAATAATAATAATAATAATATACGTACATCGAAACGGTCCTAGTGCGCGCGTTCTGCCGTTTTCGTTAACATATCATTATGTCGTACGTGTTTCTCGTGTACTATTACGTTTACAATGCACGATAAACCTTACTCCGTGTATGTGCACCCCGCGCGATCCTTAGCTGTGTACGCGTCTCGTCGATCCTCTGTCCGTCATCGCCTTCTAATTGTTTTCCCGATAAAAAATGTCCGAACGTGATGAACTACTATATTCGAATGGACAGTTATAATCATAGCCACAATTAGAACTTACGTTTGGAGGAGGAGGGTGAATTAATACAAAGATAAAACGAACCCGCAGGGGATACGCCTCCACACCGCCATCTACTAATTTACATACGGACACAATTTGTCACTGCTCGCTACTAAATGTTCAGTTGCAACCTTAACAAGAAGATGAAAAGCTCGTTTTTGTGAACCAAATTTTTATTTCGGAAATTATTGAATAAAAAAAACCTAATACATGTCCCACGTACTGAGATAACGGACATTGATGTTTAGATTTCATCTCAATTTCAAACATGGGATTCTAAGATTCGTTATTTTTAATCTACTAGGAGTATGAAAATATTTAGGGAAGCCAATCCCCCGAAACCCCTCCTCCAACTAGTTGCGTCTATGGTGATATTCTAATCTTGTGACCGTGAGTCCGTTTTGAATATCGATAGTAGCAGTACGTATTGTGAACGTTTTCGTTATTATTATTATGACGGAAAATATGATTACATCCGTCCGTCGTGTAGTTCGAAATCGCAGAGCCGATGCCTTGCGTCAACGGTACGGACATCATCGCGGAATCGAACGCGACGATTAGCATCGGGAAATCACGCCGCGTGAAATATTGTTCACGTCTGGTGCCCACGAGTCGTTGCGACCGTTCTGTGTTTACGAGAGCGAGATTTTGACCGCCTTCGGATGTCCAACCGATGGTCGAGCGTGCCCGAATTAGAAAGCCGTGTTTATGCGCAACGGTCGTCGACGTTCTAATCGCGCGTCAAGGAACACGCATAAACACAGCCGGGACGAGATGTCAACGGTCTTGAGCGATCTACAACAAGCACCGGCTTGTTAAAATCGATCCGCGGACGAATATACAATAATGATTCATCGGCTTACGATTTCGATCGACATATCGATACTATCGCCTAATGTTTCAGCGCACGGTGTTTTCGTTATTTTTCCGTAGACAACTCGACATTTGTTTTCGCCTCTCGTTCGAATAATAATGAAAACGCTCCGCGGTGGACCGAGAAAAGGTCAGGCTACGTTTGTCGTTGTTACTATTATTATTGTTATAAAAATTATTGTTGTGCACTTTCCCTTGTTCTCCTCCGACGAAATTGCCTTTGTGCCATAAAGTCACCGCATTGTCGTAGCGCGGTCAAAAAGCAAAATCGAGCTTTTCAAAAATGTTGTTTTACGGTCTCGAGATAAAATATTCCACTGACCCTTTCGTCTCGATGTACTTACATACACTATGTATGAGTTCCGAGCAAACAACAATGTGCTATAACTTTTGATCCGCCTGGTACGCGTTTTTCCCTCGGCAATCTTATCAATCGCGAATACAAATAAGTTTTAAATTTGTACCATATACCACACGCGAAATGCGTCCGCTTGTACTTATTCGTCTTTTGCGTTTTCGCCGGTACAAATCATTATCGCCATGAAGTCTATTACTGTCGTACCACGCGGTTCTTGAACGAACGCCGTACACACGTTGCGCATGCGCTTCAACTACAATGATCAATGGACTAAAAACACTAATACACTACAGACCAGCAGTGGTTTGATCAATCCGTAAAAATGTTCGAAATTATTGTTCACGAGATCTTACCGCGACGACACGGTACAGATGATGTTTCGTTTGAAGCGACGTGGCCGTAAGAACGTTTATAAATTGATGTTGTCGAACGGAATATTAAAGCTGATTGCGCAGTATTGCGTTTTTTGAAATTACGTCCGATTTAGTTCGGATTACACTCGTAAATCATGCGATTCGCTTGAATAACAATTGTACAAGTTGTGCACAGAACGCTCTTGGTCTTCTACGTACAGCCGAGGAGCGCAAAGAACTGTTGTAAACGTATTCGCACCAATTCGCGTACCGCGCGTAACAAATGGCCGGTTTCCCTTTTAATATCGTGAAAAATATTCAGACATTTCGCGTTCGTAAAATAATATCGTGTTGGAAATGTGTAACATACATTTTTGTCAGCGCGTTGTTTTATTCATTTTTTAACAATAATTCCCGGCTGTTACTAACATCGCGGGTGGGAATCACCGCGCGAAATGGTTTTCGGCGCGTATTCGAAAGCGTGAAATATAGCGCAATGGAGCTATTCTGAAAATGTCTTCACTTACCGCGAGCAAGTTATTCGTGACAAACTCCGGTCCGCGACGACCGCGTGTGTTTCCTGTAATAAATTATTCGCACCTGTACACGCCGCCGAACCGATGGGATGTTTCGCGATAATAATCGGCAATACATTTGCACCGGCATTAGAATTTGTAAAGAATTTCAGATATCTCCGGCGACGACGATCGGATAGTATGAATAATTTTTACCGATTTCAGGTATCTCCGTCGCGCTGCAGCACCGTTAAACGGTTTGCAACGGTGTTGACGTCGGCTGGACAGTGTTAATGATATATTCGCATTTCCGACGCCAGGAATAGATTTCAAAAAAAATAAAAATAAAAATACGTTTCAAGACCCAAGAATCGCACTGCTAATTATGCAATGATGATAAAAAGTAATTAGTGGTATACGCACGTACACTCGCATAGCGCAGGTAATTAATAGTGCATACTGCTACAACTCCTCTTGAGATAATGTTCTCAAAGAAATTATTAAAAAGATAACGATTATAATAACTACGCCTCGCGCGTACTGTACGATGTAATTAATAAATAAGTAATGAAAAATACAAAATACAAAAAAAAATACATCGTTTAAGATAAGAACAGTTCGAGTTACGGAAATAAGTGTACTGAACTGTTCTACGCGGGGGTAATTTTAATTCTAAATCGACAACGGATAGTGTTATAGCGCGAAAGCGAATACTGTAAACTTCCAGTCGCGTTACGCTGCGCAATACGTCTCATTGTAAGCAAATGAACTGGGTAACAGACGCCAGACGTAATTCCCCTCCATCCCCCCTGTCGGACGTCATCCCAACTGCGATACTTCGTCACATAGGTTAGTGCCCACTGCTACGTACAATATGAGCACGGACGTATGTGAATAATCGCTCGCAACACATAATAATAACCTTTTGTGCGGAAAATGTAACGGAGCAAGGCTCAGGGGAGACAGAGAGTGAAAAATGTGTTATGCGCTGCGTATACGAATCAAAAACTTTCGCACCGGGTAATGAGACACGCGGTGTTCCGCCGCCGGCAAGTTTTCCACCGGATGGCTGCGCGCGAAGTGTTGTATTAATATCACACGTAGAAGACGCGTGGGCACAACAGCCGTGTGACGTACGCGTTGTACGGATTATGAAGTGCGACGGAACAGCGTTTCTCGAGCATTTTTTTTTTTTTTTATGTTCGTCGAGCCCTCGAGATGCAGAAAAAAATAAACCCACAAAAACCTGCAGGAGCGAGAATTTTAAACCACAAATCATAAGAAACTAACGTACCGACGTTATTCTTTTTAATGCGCATTCTAACGCGTGTGTCTTTTTAATGGTCGGACGTAAGTTACCGCACGAGATAGGGCGGATGTAAAATAAACAGACACGTAAATAAAGACATCTCGTGTAATATGTGAATTCGAAAAATAAGCATTAACAAGTACGAACTCGTTTCTCACTTATTACCATATAGGACTGACTAGTAGTTGATGACATAAAGTGGTTGAAATTTGTTTGTATTTCGAAAGAAATAAGTCTAATGTCTAATCTGGTTTTAATTGAACGTTGGATTTTAAAATATAAGTACATACAATAATAATAACACATTATCTGTACGGTTGATTGTACAGTTAAGAAATTAGTGCATTTGATTTTGTCGTTTTGCTTAAAAAGTATTGTTCAAAATGGAGAGGAAAAATGATAAAGAGTGAATGAGAGAGAGAGAGAGAGAGAGAGAGAATGAGTGTGATAGAGAGAGAAAGAAAACGGGGTACAAAGAATAATAAAATCGCCACGGCTGCGGCATTTTTTCTTCTTCGTCAATCCGCATGTATCGAAACGGGACACATTATAATAATATTATAATACATGAACGACAGAGAGGAGGATTCGCTGCGGGTGATGGCAACGATCCGATAAGCATAAAATCTACACACGGTCAGTCATTGAATACATTATATTTTATAAAGTACTTCGAAAAACGTTGTAAGTTATATTATGCGTGTATAATCTGCATACAATTATTATTATTATATGTTGGGGTTTGACAAAAATTTCGGCAAACCCTTGCCAAACGAACTACCAGCTATCTTGAAACGCCTTAAGTGCTGAAATATGGTAACAGCGACCAACAGCCGTTTGTGGCAAATCATATTATTATCATCATTATTATAAATTTATTATCGTGCAGTGCCGTTCGCGATAGTGTTTTCAAATGTTGAGTTTATCGAATGACGCACAAAAAATATCCTGCCCCTCCGCTGTCCCACACACGCCGCCAAGTCCTATTTTGTCAAGTAACGCAAACATATTTTCAAAATACCTAGGATTAAAATTGCTATTTATACCGCAGTGCACTGTTTGTATTTTTTTTTTTTTTTCAATACGAAATTCACTGAAAATGTATTCGAGAACCTAACTATTTGAACCTTTAGCTGTTTTACATGTATATTATTTGTGTTATACAAGCATCGTGAATAATACGAAAAGAATTCGGCGAGATTATAAAAATATATAACAATTTACATTGTTCTTACGAAATACGTTTTATCAAAAATGTGATTATCATTTTTTATTTATTTATATTTCGCACAAACACGTAATTCGATTCAAACTAATACGTTTTCGAGTTTTATGCATAATAGTAGAAGAATTATCAACAAAATTAGGACGAAAACTATTTTAAAAAAAAATAAAAAATCACTAGGTATAGTCAGTTGTACCCACGATAACCGTACACCTACGACTTCGTCCCGGCTGTTTAACGGTATAATTTGAAAAACAAATAACTATTTAAACCGTGGACCACGGATCCAACGAATCTATGGTTTTGAGGCGTTGTTGATTTATAAACGATATATTTTTATATGCCCAAGAGGAAATCTTAGAGACAGAACAATCCAAGGGATCTTCGGTCGTTCTGATACCGCCAACATAAAAGGGGGTAGGCGCGTAATTGTCGACCGCCAAAGCGCAAAAAAGACGCGAAAATCTGATCGAGTATGTTTTCACTAGACCTCGTTTTCATTGTCCTGGGAGCGACAATTTTTCCAAACGAATAAATTACCACCCGCATGTCAGAGTAGCTCCCAGAGAGTACATTTTATGGTGCGTAGTCTGTCGATCGATCGAATGTCGTTACGTCCGACAGACGCCCGTTTATCGACGATAATATTATTATTAGACGTGTACGCAGCGAGAGAGAGAAAAAAAGAAAACGTGTTCTAATCGAATTCTCGTCCGCCGTCGCTTGTCGGTTTTTATTAAAATCTCGTTCGGACGGTACCATCATTGCTACTATTCGGCGTCGTCCACGAACTTACGTGCATATTTTAACACGGGTTAACGTGACGCATGAACGCACATGCCAGGCCACGTGCAGTAGTTTGCGGATTCGCTTCCCCCCTTCCTCGGCCGTTTCGTGTTATCGCTTACGGTATTCGGTTGTAAGTCCCAAATGTATTTACGAACGATTCGGAATGCAACCTATGGGCACCGCGCAGTGCTCCGAAACATCGAATTTAGCTGATGTAAATCGATAATATTCGTAATGTTTTGTGAACACGATCGTGTAATACACGCAATAGTGTAAGCGTTAAAAGCGCTGGATCGAATCCGTTTTAAATCCGTCTCTTAATGGGGTTGTTAGGGAGACGTATTCTTTTTCTACGCCACATCAAACGTCTCCACTTTACATCGATTTTAAAGTTTTTGAATCTGTTGGATCGAAATTTTGCACCCATTTTAAAATATTATTATCCGTATTATCCGACCGATGTGTACGAAACCGAAGAACGGATCGTTGCGATCGTATTAAAAGTGATTCTATTATCGTTATCAATCGATCCTTCAAACCTTCTGTCCTGTCTGCCATTCCGTCCCTCGAGACCTACCGACGAACCTACCTACAAACTTCTCCAATTCGTAACATTCTAATAAGATTGTATTAGATCCGGTAATAATTTCTCCGCGAAATACCAATCAAACGATAAAAAAAATGATAATCTTAAAACGAAACAATAATTCTTGATCGAGATTAATGCAATACCGTTAATAATATTTTGTTGTCCGCGTGATTTCAATTTCCAAAACGATTTTTCAATTTCTTTTTGTAACACAATCTGGTGTGTTACGCGACCGAGATCGAAAAAGCTCAAACAAGATTTACATTTGCAAGACAATTTAATAAAGATTTGCCCGCATCCCTCCCGAACTAGATGCTGTAAACATTATTTGCAAATATTAAAATGCGATTAAACCGTTTGAGAAAAACACCGCACGTCGTCCGTCCGTTCGCCATCTGTGCAACATATTTACATCGTATTAATCGCGTGCTTGCTCGTTCGTATTCGGCGCGGAAGACATCGACACGATTTTATTATTACGTTGTACTCGCGTGTAAATAATTATGCCGATTTTGTACGTCACGCGCGTTAAGTGGTTTTCCGTGTCGTACGTTATGAGTTCGCAGCGGTCCGGGTCGTACGCGACGACGGGACGATTTGAATATATCGCGGCACGACGCGACCGCCACCGTGATTGCTATGCATATATCATTGTTTTGAAGTTTAAGTCGTTATCAGTTGCAAGAGACCAATACATCTGCACGGTTCAGTATTTTTCGACGACGTTTCGGACGGACCGGGAGGCACCGTGCGGTTTCAGTAGATTTCTTCGGAAACAAGTTATAACGATGAAAATACAACGTGCACGATTATCATTCAAATGTGTTCGGAACCGGTGACAGATCCGAAGCTGCGTCTTTTTGTCCTGGTCCGCATTGGTGTTATTTGTTACTACCCTAACCCGTTCTCATGGCGAATATTAATCTTTTCCTAAGTCGACCAGAACGAACACAGGTGCAATAAGCCGCGCGACGTGGTATTGTTGATAATCAAACATATAAATAAATACTAAATAAATTTAGTAGATATGTCTCGATTTGTTTAGGTTTTGAAGGTGACAGACTCAACCGTATAAATTAGATAATGTCATGACGACCGTTCGTAATTGATAAAATCCATTTTTCTCGAAGTTAAAAAGAATTTATGAATCGTGAGGAGACGTGAAAGAAATGGAATCGCGTCGCAACCGATCCATACTTCGGGCTGTCTTATTATCATTACCATCATATGGCGTGGCGATTCTTGTCTGTAGACGAATCAATATCAGAAACGGCGATCGTCGTCGTACGGTCGAAGTGAAATTCTCGAATGGCGCCGTCGAACTTACACGCGTGATGCCGGAGGGTCGATATAGTATTTTTAATCCATTTTTTTTTTATCATCTCTCTTCGTGAGTACGTGATTCCGCTTCGTAAAGACTTCGGTGAATAAGGACAACCGTTTAGTCGGCACAATTCATCGATTACGAAAATTAATGTTTGGTTGTAGTGCAAATTTCAACGCTTTTCTGGGCCACGAATCCGGATAATCGGGTCATTTTTATCGAGTACATTATCATATAAATCATGATCAATAATCCGACAATATTTGCGGTTCGTTCAAAGTTGAATATCATTTGGTTCATCGGATGTTTATCGTATTTGACGCGTGCAGTGACGATGTTTTGTGAATGAACGGATGAGCTCAGCTATTTTTATCAAATGGTTGCGGCGTTGGGATAGGGAGCTGGACAAAACAAAAATACCCATTTGTCTCAATTTAGAAGACTTTACTGCTCATCCTAATGAAGAACATCAAGCTTGAATTTTTACTTCCAAATACAAACTGATTCACTTGATTTAGGCTTTAGATGTGGGAGTTATCCAAAATTTAAAAGTCAAGTGTAGAGCAGCGGTCGGCAAATAACTGGACCGTCAACATATCTAACTTAAATGTGTCGATTTCAATTTTTAAAAAATGTTTATATTTATCAATGAAAAAAATGGATTATTTTATTTTTACATATATTTTACAATCGTTTGTCTACTGTATGTGGTATGGGTGGAACATAGATTGGTTGGAACGTACGTCATTCGAGTTCCAGTATAGTATTTTTATAACTCGTATTATTTTTTTGACCCACGAAAATAAAAGTTCTATGCGCTTCACGCTCGCGGGTAATAAAACAGTAGAAGGACAGTAGACCGTGTTTCGGTCGATACGCGAAACAGCCAGGAGCGGATCCACGAGAAGCAATACACCACCCCTTTATTCGTTCTCAGAAAACCATTAGAATTCGGGGCTTTTGAAATAAAATGTTTGGGACGCACCTACGGCTGTAAAAGTATATTTATAACTAATCTACGAATCCATAAATATCTACAATGCAAGTACCATTCACTCGTTCACTCACCGATCGGAATATTGTCAAAACTATCATACTGATTTATTTGAAAAGTCGAAGCAACGTACTCGTTACCTATGTCAAAGTGCACTAAGAAAGAATTTTTCGATAAATCACATTTTCAATGGTCGATATAGTTTTGAGCTCTTGGCTGCTAAAATATTTATCGGATGAAAATCGGTAATTCTGGTAGTTTAATAAATAGGTCATTACGATGATTAAAATACATTTTAAAACATGGTAAACACCGGGTAACGTGTTAACACGACTTGGGGTGAACAGAACAGTGGTTAAACGGTTAAGAGTCTGTTTGCTTTCGGTTAAATGTCTTCGTACATCGGGTTTAAATATTATTTTATCGCAGTCCGCACTTGAAGATTGGTTCGTCTGCTTCATCATTAAATGTACATCGAGAAATCCGCATGAAACCAAATTATTCTTAAACGTATTACCCACCAGGTTGTTATGAAAAAATAAATGAAATCCTAACGATCGACCACGCGGTACGGGTGGTTGTACCGAAGTACTTTAACGTGTTATGTTAAATATCAAGACCGAAAACTATTCGATCGACTCTAAACATCTAGTTTTCGTGAGCCCAAAACTTGATGTTGTTCGATCACCGTGGGACGTTCAAAATAATTGGACGCTTTCACCTTGTGTGATAAAACAGACGAGCATTTTTCGCTACGTCGTGTTTGTTGCTTACGAAGCGTTTTCCTCCGCGGATCCCGACGTCGCACCGGAGCAATCACTTGCGGTCGTAAACTCGTTAAGTTCGGATGTATATATATTTATATACACGCACGACTTGGTCCCCTGAGATCGATTTCCGATCGAGGCTTTCTTTTCGCGTGCACAAATAACGACGTTGTCGCACTGCGATCGCGACGTGTTGGCGCGTTCTCGCGAAGTTATAAAACAATAATACAAATCGGTAGGGAGACGAATTGTAAGCTCCGACCGACACGGCCGTATCGCACGACCTCCGACTAACGAAACGTTGCCAATACCGTTTGTCGACTATAGGTCGCACGTGCGTACCGACTGCAGCGGTTTGTCAAGGATCGGCGCGAAATCCGTCGAAAACGCTAACAATGGTACTCACATTACGACCACCGGTGCTTCGTACGCACGTACCCGCACCAAAAGTCACCGTTTTACGGTTTTCGTCCACGGTGGAGCTGTAACCGAAACGCTTCCGGGGTTAATGGTACACGAACGTTTAGACGTCTACCGCGGGGACCAGCGGAACAACAGGCAACCGTCGGTACGAATATTTCTAGAAATCCCTTACGCAAGCGTTGCTCGCATAAGCCTTACCTACCTGATAGTGGTACGGTATGTCCAATACATATTTCGTATCGGTCCGTGTTTGCCCGGTCGAGTGATAATATCAGACACGTTAACGCCCGAACAATTGGACTTTTCCCCGGTGCTGGAGGTCTTGTTTTGATAATCTTACGTTCGGAGAAATATTCGAATGGAAAGCAACCGAGTGAAATGTTCAACGGCGCCGGTACAATCCATAGCAGTCCTCCGCCCCGTCGATCGAAAAGGACGACGTATTGGACGGGGAATCGATGCACATCAGTTCGTGTGCATCAAAGTTCACAGGCCTGTTATTTTGCATAAAACAATGATTTAGGCACAATCACGCGTAGCCCGGTGTCTTTCTATTTCGTCTGGCCGAACCATACGACATACGTTCGACTGTTACGTTCAAAATCGTTCCTTGGTACGCCGCCCTCGTTCGTACTTGACGTACACGGTTCACCGTAATATACTCGTAACGTGGTACCGTGGTGACGACTTAGAGCGGTGCCGCCGATTCGCAGCACTCCGGCGTCCTCGGTCTTCTTCCAAAGCTCCGATTAATTGCGATGTACCGCGGTTAAGGTCGATGTACGGAACGTGTTTGCCGTTTCGCCGGTATAAATGAATTGGATCTACGACGACATCGTGCACAGACATTTGAGGGCGCGACAATAGAAGACAAACAATCGAGCATCCCACATTTGGGCTGAAGATTAAACGCGAGATGATTAATCGATTAAAACAATATTTGTTCTATAAAAATTGGTATACGATGATAAAATAAAAAATAAGATTCTCAATTAATAAATCTAATGTTTCGAACGGCTTCTTCGATTAATGGCAATGAAACGAACGAATACTATTATTATATGACGAAGAATGAGTTCCCCTTATTACCCTAGAGATACGTGAAATGACCTCAAGAGAAACGTAAAAAAAAAAAAAAAATGGTAACGACGGAAAAGTTGAACTTATTTTATTTAAAGCTATTCGTTTCGAAAATATGCAATATATGTCATTAAAAATGAGTCATAAACATACAATCAATAATCATCAACTTATAAAAATGGAGTACAGAATATACATAGATTATAGAATACTATTGGTATACACATATTAATAAGCTGAACGCAACTCCAGATTTAAGATTTGAACCGGGTTATAAAAAAATGAATAATCCTAATTGAATAAAAGGATCTCGCTAAATTTTTATATTACCATATTTTTATTCATTGAACAAAAGAAAAATAGTTAATTTTTTTTTGTGTCTTATTGCAAAATATAAAAATATCTACGTTACTACGTTGTATTATAATATTATTGTTAAATTTGTATGTAAACATTTTTAGAGAAATGTTGTGAAAAAAGATTAAAAGTTATAATGAATGGTAAAATCTAGCAAGGCTGGGCATTAACGAGTTAAAACGTTAAAGTTAAGTTAAGCTAAAAAAATTATTTAATTTTAACTTTTTAACTTAACTAGGTACGTTTGTATTTTCATGACTTAACTACTAACTTACTAAATTCATTTTTAATAAACGTGAAATTAACGAATTTATTTTTCATTTTAAAATATAAATTAGGTTCATTTTTTTTGTTTTTTCATTTATTTTCATTTTACTATTTCATTCGTTTCCATGTCAAAAAATATTTTTTATTATAAATTTATTAGGGTTAAAAATGTTATTTTTCCAATCACTTTGTATTCTAAAGGAACAACCTGACATATTAGAAAATATTTTATAAGTAATAAAAGGTTTTATGTTACTTATGTTATTCAATTAATTATGACAACTATCAAGTAACAATAATAGTATAGACATAATTTTTTACCTTAACAGACTAAACAGTACATTCCATATGGTATATGTATTACTGTTATCGACGATCAACGCGTATGACGTCGTACTTTCGGGAAAAAATAAATAGTATTGATATAAACATACAATTTAAACAACTAAAACTGATTAAAACTGATTTTAAGTATTTATTACTTTGTACCAATTTAATAAAATATTTTGTAATTTTTTTAGAAATGAAAAGCTAATAAAATATATACTATTAAGATATACTGTGTCATATAAAGTATAAACATTATAGTCTATAATTTAGTTATAGTTATATATCTATAGTTTGCGATGGTAGGAAACGAAGTACGCTAACGTATAAAAAAAATTGTGTTTTAACTTTTAACTTTTTCAGTTAAAAAAAATCATTAACTTGCTCAGCCTTGCGATCTAGCAAAATATTAATCTTAGGCGTACGGAAGAAGAAAAAAGTTGAGCACACTGCTGCTATAGGCAATCGACACGCACACGTTGACATAATCAATATAAGAATACATCTAATCCGTATCAGCTAGTCCAAACGTTTTTCAATTCAACACTCGTTCAACATTTCGATGGTCTGTAATCGAAATAAACATTGTCCTCGTTCAAATGTCTAGATTTCCCGTGCTCGACTGTCGGGACGCCATTAACGTTCATACTCGTTAAAAATACTGAAACGTGCTTTTGTGTTGCGTAAGTGTACCGCGACGTGCGCTAGAAAAGACGAGCGCAAGAGCTTGAACAAAATGCGATTACGCGGAATTCATACGTTAATTAGGAAGGTTTTTACAGGTTGTTCGGCGGCGTGCAGTTAAACGTCCCGAGTCATCGCCAAAAAGTACATACCTGTTAGTCATCGAATTACGAAGCGCATTAAAATGGATCGCGTATGTGTATACGCGCGAGATAACTGAATTTATATAATTCACTGCGAGCGAATGGTGTCTAATGCGTTTCCTCTAATGATTCCCAGGGACACGCGGCATACAGGTATCCACCGTAGCGTTATTGGCTCTCGGCGAACGTTTCTTCATCCGACCTCCTCGGGTTTTAGTGTTATACCGCTTGCACGAAATGTTCCGCACAGTACGTATACCCTGTACAGTAGGAATTCTTTTAACGCGGAACCAATCGACCGGACGTACGAACGTTTTGGCGACACTTGGACGTCAGTAAATTTGACTGTACTCTACATGGTGATCCGGTAACCCTGCAATAACCGAGTGTATCGAAGAATTAACAAACAATTTTGCCACTAACCTGTACTCCGTTAGCAGTGCGCAATTTTACCGGCTAAGTGACCCGTCTAAAACGCGCCAAATCGAGCGGTGACGCTTGCACGACCTTCCTGTTTCGCCGAAAAACGTTCAACCGATATTTATAAAACTCCATTTATTAGTGCAGCGACGAAACATTACATTCACCCGGTCACGGTTAATAGTTAATATTATTTTGGTAATATTGCAATTATTATTATTATTATTATTATTATTATTTTTATTATTATCACTATAATTGTAGACGCCTCTATTTATATTTGTGTTATAATTTATTATATATTCTCCTTAAAAGTTTACGTTTTTACTATATAAAATACCAATGAGTATAACTGTAAAAAAAAATTTTTCTCGTTCTTCTTTCAGTCCTCATAATTCTTGTTTTCGCCGCAATCACCAAATCACTCCATTTATTTCATTCTTGTAATATCTCCCTCCAATTCTGTACTCGAAGGTCTTCCTAAGCTTTTTCTACACCATCCATCCATCTCCTTTGAAGGACGATCCCGTGGTTTTTTTCCTACTGATTTTCAATTAAGTACTATTAAAAATAATTAATGTCAATAAAAAACAAACAGCTATCCGACAACAAAACATTCTACGCAATAATCCAGTCTGACGACTACACATAATTTTTATAAAATACATAAATTTAGTAGTGATCCGCTTCGCCGAGTTGAGCGATTTACGCGTAGGAATACTAATAAAACAGCACACTGTCATTCGAGTATAGTTTCTCGAACAAAACGTGTGTATGATTTTGTCTTTGTTTCATATCATTCGAAGAATTATTACTGTTCGCATGAGTATCAACGCGTGGTTTTTATTTATTTTTATTCGTCAAATATTTAAATAATAAATAAAAAATACTCGAAGTACTTCTTTAAGCCTGAGGTTGTGTTTTATCACTCGACCTATTCAAAATGGAAAAAAAAAAAATAAATAAAAAAATAAGTTGTGAAAAATAAATTTAATCCACAGTACAAAGAAGAAATAATAATATGTTTAATAAACGAAATAAACTGATGTCGAATAAGTTTTATTTCGTCATTAACTCGTTGTCGTCATACAATCCTCTCTTTAATCACAGTTATTTGGTTAGAAGTGACATGATAAAAAAACCTTTTTGATCGCATTGAAAATTAAGTAATAAACGTATTACATAAATATATACCAGGTATACCAGGCTGGTGGCAAAACAGAGCGAAGTAATACTATTACACATTTATATTTAAAAAAAAAAATAAACCGATGGATTTGTCACCGGCCGGACCCGAAGGGAAATATCGTCGGAATAATGTAATATAATGCAACGTATTAATACTTAATAAAAATCGTTTTGAACGACATTAATAACAATACGTCGGGACGACTAGAGTCTTTTCGAAGCGGGGAATGCGTCACGGGAATCGAATCCCAACGATATTTCAAATTATGACAGCTGAATCACCGCTCGAGGGTATACAATATTTATATATATATAGGTACGCGTTATCGAAGGATAAAGCTCCGGACGTGACGTGGATATCGAATTAAGTCTTCGGAGAGACAAATGTCGTTTTTATATATATATATACGTATACATAAATGCGCTCGCGCATTATAAGCTATAATGACGACGGTACGCATTAGCGGTACAGTTGATTTGTCTGCGATCGACGTACTTTAACAACAAGTTAAAATATATTATTAATTTATCCATCTATGTATATATATATGTGTGTGTACAAACGACATTTGTCATTTCGAAATAATATGCTTCACTGTACGAAACGTAACATGTACCTACCAGCTCGTCGTACGGGTGTGACTGTGAACAGTTACATACAAGAACGTGTGTGTACACACAGTGTAACGATATAATCGGCAAAGGCGAGGGGAAGGTGTAAACCAACACGTACATGTATATTGAATACGTATTTGTTATAATACAACGTGTTGCTTAGTGTCTGAACGCAAACGGGTTTACGTCGAACGCGGTTGTGGTGTGTATACCCCCAGTATACGGTGAGATTGTCAAAATTCTTAAAAAAAAAAAATTTAAAAAAACTTGGTAAACTATCGGACAAACGCGCACTAATGTCTACACCATTAAATCCTACGATTAGCTGTCGTACGTCAATTTTCTACACACGTACACAACGTGTTAAATTACGGTTTACATAAACGACAGATTTAAATGTACATGTTATATTTTTGTGTCGAATGTTCTTTTAAAAGATTTTCGATTCGACCACACTTAAAATAATCACAATAAAAAATCGGAAATCAATAGTATTACAACATGTCCGATACATGAGCGCCCAGATCAGACCACTGGACGTAGAGACTAGAATTGTTGGTGGTACATATCACATTTCTAATGGCGCAGGGGTGAGATAAGAAAGGATTTTATCCCAATCCTTCCGTATGGAGATAAAAATGGATAACAATTGCTTTACGTTATAACCGATGTTCCTCCGGGATTCGATTTTAATTTTATAAAGGTCGTCCATGAAAATAACTAAGTATTGAATTCTAGTTTTTATCCTAATTAATCCCTGAGGGGACCAAAAGAGGTAACAACGGGCTTTTTCATGTAAACGAATATAATTAGTGAAATAATAACAGCAATAGTAATATTCGGGGTTCGGAATTTAAGTCACTTAAAACCACAATAATAAGAAGTAAAAATCGTTAGAATATGCATTAAAAAATGAAAAAATGACTAAAAAAATTTAATCTTACAAATCGAGTTAAACATAATATAAAAAAAAAAATAGCATTATATATAAATATATATACATAGAAGGTAGTCCCGATTAATTGATAAACGCGTCCTGATTAATTGATAAACGCACAGCCTAAACCATAATATCTAGCGGCTCGATATTTTCAGGGTATGTTTGTATTATAGTCTAGGCGTGAAACTAAAAAGGCTTTTGAATCATTTTCATTTTAATGGGTTGAAATTAGCAAAAGCCAAAATTTAAGTAGCTAAATTTTTTCAGCCTTTTTATCTCCAGCTGCAGTCTGGCAGCCTAATATCGTATGGTGTGGCTCTAGGTTAATAGAGAGTACGTATCTAAATAGATGTGGATTTTTTTTTTAGTTAAATAATATAATTTATTAATTAATTAAAATTAAATTCTTCAATTCGTAAAATAATATATTAATGTATGTAAATAAAGTATAAAAACAAACATAAAATAATCACCACAACATTTTTACTTTTATTTGTGAAGGTTGTTATAATAGTGCCATTTTGTCATGTTGGTGTCATTTTTAAATTCGTAGCTCAAAAGGGGGGGTTGCGTGAAGTTGGCCCCCCTGTCTTATTTTACTTATAGCAGCGAGGGAAATGATTTGCGAATTCTAAAAAGCAATTTGCAAATGTTTGCAAATTATTTGCAAAATGAGTAAATAATTTTAAAAAAAATCGGGGAACAACTTCACGCACATGACCAAGAAAGGTACCAGGAGATACGACACACAATTCTTTCGCACGTGGCTGTTCGTTGAAATGTCTTCGCACAAATGTCTTACGATTCGAATGGCGACCACTTATCTTCTACAAATAATGTCTTTGAAATTTTAATTCTTTTAGTTCACGCTGGTATTTACAAATCGAATGCAGCGAATAAGATTTATCCGTTATTTAAGTTTATTACAACCAAAATATTTATGTGACATTCGGAATTGAAAAATTTTCCGTTAGAATATCGTGTCCAATTGGAAACATAGTAGTCAATGTGATATACGTTTACATTTATCAAATTTTAGTGTTTCACAAATTCCACTACAGAGCCATCGGTAAAAAATAAAAAGTGCTGCGCAAGAGGTGTATAGATAGACCAGTATAATATCTCGAAAAACAAGCTGCAAATAGGTACAATCAAATCCTGAAGGTAATGTAACAGCAAAGAAAAAATACCAAAAGTACCACGTCAAAACGAACAGAATTACGTCAGTTACCTATCAAAAAAATCACCCATTAGCCCAGTCCTAAATCAATCGCCCTGGAAATCGTAAAGTATCGCAAACTCTATACGAGTGTAATAATTCAGGTATTCGGACAGTTATAGACTACATGCCAAACTATACGTTAAACGTATAATATTTGTAAAAATGTACTACCTACTATTTTATACTATCGTTTAAATAATTCTGTACAATTTTCTTTTTATTTGTAGTTAATTATTATTAATCGAAATGTAGTGTTGTTACATTTTAACAAACACAACAGACCTGAAAGGGCGCTCGAAGAACAAATTGAATACAGATGTAGATATTTATTTTTATACCGCAAAATTGTTATATGTTAGATAACGCTTAATTTTAAGCGTTATTCCGGGTGATTAGCACTTCAAAAAGCATTGTTTTCATAGCGAATCACACCCGAAGGGAGTCGAACAATCAAAATTACTCTTCTTAGCCGGGTAAGTCAACTGTTTCACTACGTACAAGCAAATATTTGAAACACAACAATAACGATTGCAACACATTTATTTTTTAGGATTAAGGGTTTCGAGATCGGTTTATTTCTACATAAATGCGCCGCGCGCTGGCTCGAAACCGTTTTCACGTACGGATTTGATTCGATTTCGGTGTCAACTGTTGTTGTTTATGGATTCGTTTAACAATCGTTCCGAAGCGATCGTTTTTGGCGGCCCGTGATTGGAACGAAAAGAACCACGTTACTCACGATTGTTTATCAATCCCCGTTTATTTTCTAACCCCGGACGGCAGTAAAACGCAATAACGATGTACGTTTCGCACAGCATGTACACCTGCGGAAACACCGCGATTCAAGAGCAGACACAGAACTCCTGCTGGAGAGCTGTAACATAACAATTACGTTCTTCGAACGCTTGACGATAACTCGATACGACCGGTTAAAGTAAAGGTCGGTCGTCTCGGTGCTTACCGTAGCGAATTGTTGTTTATCATACTGTTATTATTATTATTATTACGCTCGGCGTTTTTCGTGCCACCCCTATCATCATCCCCCTCGTCCACAACGATTGTGCAGTTTAAAAGTAATTACACGCGTAAATACGAGCACGTGTTGCGCGCGCCAGGTGAAGCTTACTGTATAGTATGTGTGCGCACGCATGCAGGCCCGGATTATGGGGGGGGGGGTAGAGGGGTCGCGTCCCCAGGGCCCACAATGTTATGGGGCCCCTAGACAAAAATTAAGTATTTTAAATATCATTTTCACAAAAAATTAAGTAATTTAAAATATGTAATAATTATTTTGGTTAAAATAACTTATGAATATTTAAAATATTATATTATGTGAGATAATTTACAATTTTTGTTTTTAAATGTTTTTCATCTGTTACATATCTATACAATTTAAAAATATTTTAGATTGTTTATTTTGTTAAATTGTTGATGCCTTAATGGGGCCCATTTTAACTATTTGCCCCAGGGCCCATTGTTCTATAAATCCGGGCCTGCACGCGTGTGATTCGTAACATTTGTGGATCTGTGGGCAGTGAACATTTCGGGACGAACTCGCATAACTAAAAATTCCCGAGACCGTCTATGGTTTTGCCGACCAAGAGCTTCGTTGACATTTTCGTTGGAAAAACATATTTTCACTCCAAAAACTGATTATTTTTTTAATTCGTTCGGCGTTAAATTTCCCTTCGACGTCACTACCGCTCGTCTGCAAAAATGTTTTTCACTGCGGTGTACGAGTACCGCCGGACAGAAGTGCCTACTGCGCTTAATCCGGTCACGCGAGTACGGGGTATGGGTAATGTTGCGCGGACGAAGTTCAACAACGATCGTGGTCCGCTATGAGGCTCGTGCTTTTTAAAAAATACTATAAAACATTGTTTGCAGTATACGATTATGTACAAAAGTTTCGGGATGGTCGCGATCATCGTCTCGCGACGAGTGTTCGTGCGAGCCACTACGATGCCGATGCGCGGGAAGCACTCTGCGCGTACGGCCGACATAACGACCCTTGATGCGCGTGAATGAAAAGAAAAAAAAATACCTGACCGAGACGGAACAGTTTGCAATGCGGAATACGTAAAACGAAAAATTCTCCTGAAATAGGTCACTGAATACGCGTTTAACGATGTAAGTCTCACCAATATTTACCCACGAGTATTTACCCTCACTCGCTTGTGCGTTACAGTAAACCTAAATGCTAAGTTTTACCCATCCGTCACACCGTTCCGAAATTTTTGGGGCGATCAAATTCTATCCGACTGCCGAAAATCTGCACGACACGTACGCCGTATTCGTTTACTACATTGAAGCACACGCATTTAAGTAATCGTAGATCGATCGTGTTCCGTTTTTTTTTTCTTCATATCTTCTAACTATTCTTGTGATACAACGCACGGTTAAAAAAAAATTAATATTTTCCGTTTCGGCTGTAACCGGTCACGGATACGACGGTAGAACAAACAGCGTTCGAGTTTCGTTTGACTATGTCGTTTTCGAGTCACGTTAAAAATCACGGTTTCGATCTCGCTTGGGAAACAAACGAAAATATCGCCATAAAGGAATGCGATCGTAATGCGAAAAAATGTGCGGGCATACCTCGCGCGTGTTTTCTTCACATCCCGTCCGTTTCGCACACAATACATCGTATTACGTATTCGTTTTACGAACAAATTGTTCACATCGAACGCAGTAGCAGACAACACTAATGATCGTAGTGCATATCATGTGTATGTACACAGTGCCAGGCGCGTGTTCAGAACCTTTTTATGTTATTGGGGGGGGGGGGGGGGTTGTGGAGATAAGCAATTTTAAACTTATTTACTAGTAGACAACAGCTCTTTGTTTTAGATCTTAATTTAGGCCTGGCCAAAGCCACTAGGCCGCGAACGCATCCAGTGTACCCGACCGAATTACTGTCGATGGGACCTTATTTCTAAATTTATATAAATTATCATAATAATTAGGCTTGCCATTCGTCCCAGACTAACCGGGATAGTCCCAGCGTTCTGATCTTGGTTCTATCATTCTATCTTGGTTAATAGGAGCTGAGAGTGATGAATAGTTAATTTTGTATTATTTAATAATAAAACGTAGAATAATATTGTACATATCGTAGTAGCGTTATATTATGGTTATTTAGTCGGCATGGTTACATACAACAATAATGTATTTTCATATTAGCCAACAAATATTTAAATCACAAAAGGTAGAATATTTATTTTTATTTCTATGTGAGCATTAACCATAAAAAAAAAAAAAAGGTTATTTGTTATGATTTTTACGGATTTCAAAACCTGCCAACCCTAAAAATAATCATTGTAATTGATATTTTTCATAATTCTGATTACTGGCGATCTTTATTGAACTTTAACAATGTCTGTTAGAAAAAAATTCTTTTGTACAATTAGTATAATATAAAAAAATGTTTTAATGTGGTATTTATATAACATTGTAGTTCTATAAATAATTGAACTGTGTAGTTACCTCAATTGCTTATGTATTTAAAATAAAGCACCGTTAAACAATTATTATATTTTGCTCTATGTATAAGCAATTTTTATTACATTATCGGAGACCCTTTCGAAGAAGTGGACCCGAGACCCTTTGAGAACCAGGCCGACACTGTAAATACACACACACACACATATATATATAACAGTGTACATAGTGCAGTTAATGGTTTATAAGTGCGTTGCAGCAAGGGCAAATTGTAATATACAAAAATATTATAATTAAATTTTTTTTTTTTTTTACATTTTTACACGCGAATTGAAAAGAATACAAATAAAAAAAAAAAAACCATACGCAGTTCTCAAAGATTAAAACGCTGAACAAACGTCACGTCCACCCGTGAAATGTAAGCCCGTGTGTATCATTATAATTACATGTTTACGTACGCTATAATTTGTTCTCGAAATCGACCGCGCGCTGGCCGGGAGGAGCGGTGGTGGGAGGGCGTTAGCCGCGAGGACGGGAAAAAATTGCTCTCTGTTGGAACGTCATAATCGCGAGTCGAAATACTCGTCGACGCGAACGGAATCGAATTTATCGTTCCGTACGGACGTACCGTTGAACACGGTAATGTTATTATTAAAACGTTATTTCGTTATCGCGCCGTCAAGTATTTCCCTCCTCTTCCTCGCCGCGACTTCGGACGTTTCGCGATTTGATTTTCAACGACAGCACCGCAGATGGTTTTTGTAATAATGTTATGCCGCCCAACCCTGCGGAGCACGTTGAACACACAAAACCGTTCGATTGCGCGTACTGCGAAATATGTTACCGAAAGAGCGGTACGCGATATGTCGTGAAAATGCTCGTCTACGTTCGGAAACCGTACGACCGCCTACCTACTGTTGCTGAGACTGTTTTGCTTAGTAGATGGAGACCAAGACTGAACGTCTTCCGAATAAAAATATCCTACGTGCTGTACGTGTAGAAGTGGACACTTCGAATTCGATGTATCGCAGAAAAGTTTCTGCCTGCCACGTGGCCGGTACAAAGGTCGGCCATTTACAATATAGTTTCAAACAGTAAAACGAGTTTTCGTTTTTGCATGATTTACCAAATCGCTGTTCAACTCGACCGACGTACATGTGATCGTATGTTACAACATGTTATAATATGGTCGATTTTTTCGGTTTAATTTGAAAACAATGTGCAGCCAAGATGAAGTACAAACACGGTTTGTCTACGCTTTAATATCAGAACAAGTATTAATTACGCAACGCAGCATTTGCATAACGTTATTATTAAAAGTTTACGGTTACTATTGAAATGTATCTATTGTCAAATGTATTTCTTACGTTACCATGGGGATTCGAAGGGATTATTGAAAATTAAAAATTTACTTTTTTACACCGTACAGTTGATTTTGTCACTATTAACTTAGAATTTGACTTTTTGTTGCGTTTACTTACCTAGTCCAATCCTACGTCCCAGTTTTTGCAACAAATTATTTGTGTGACGAGCGTTTAATACAATTGACCAATAAGGCCTAACTGATTCATTACCCCAACAAATATTCATACTTTAACCATACTTTATTTATTCTTTACATTTCATTTGCGTTATTTCAATACTATTTTTTATATTTTTATTACTGCATTGCATGTTTTATAAAATTAACACGTATTGTCGACCTCCGTTCCACGAGTACATAACAAATAAATATATTAACGTGTTCGCGTTTGCGCGACGAATGCGAGGTTCGAAAACGACGAAGGTACGCGATTCGTTAGTTCTGGGGTTACTATGTATGTACACAAATGAATAAATATTTAACTGTTTTATTATATGACTGGGTAAGCCGACGATAATCGTCCCGCGTAAACTTGACCCGATGGATAATATTTCACTCGGCATAACACTTTTGTGCTTTTAATTTACGTAACAGACATTATGTACACATAAAAGTAGAGCTTACATTATGCTCGGTTTGTTTAATACAAATGTATACGATTGATTTCACTTACCATCGAGAAACGTCGTTTGAAAATGCTGAAAGTCAAAGCGTGTACGGAATAATCGTGAATAAAAACACTTGGCCTCATCGAGGATTATTTCTCGTTGATAAAAATGTTGTGTCTAACGTCGTTCTGTACGTTTCTCGTACGGTATCGAAATGTCGACATAAAATAATTGTAAATGTCTACAATTAACTAGATTATCGATTCGTCTTCGCAGCTAGTAGTCGCGCATTTAACAAGGTCTCCTAACCTACGTGATGAGTTGTCCACGTCGGTGAAGCACCATTGCTACGGTACTTATCGACAAACGCAATCGTGAACATTTGATGTTCTACGATTTTTATGTGCAACGTAGAAGCACCGTTGCCATTTGATCTGAACTATTTTATAACGTAAATAAAGAGAGCAACTTTTGTTTTCTTTTATCTGATGGTAAATATTATATTCTAGAGAATTAGGAGCATGAATTAACTGCGCAAGACTGCGCAAATAAAAAAAATGACTTATAAGTACAATAAATGGTGTTGTTCGCTATTTGACGTATATTAAGTGTCATTTTACAAAATTGGCTGAAAATATGAACTTGAAAATTGCATAAATGTCTTTTTCGCAAAATGTAGATATGATTTGAGTACCCACTTGACCACCTTGGAAAGACTTTAAATTTTTCGTTACTTTACAGGCCGCTACAGACCGCAAATTTATCAACAATTTAAATTTCTTACCAAAATCTGTCAAATGACACAAAACGACATGTTTGTTTAAAGAATGCCGGTTTTTCAGTTTTTCGGAACACTGTGCGTCGTTGGACTATCATCGCGTGTTCCTCGAGTGAAATTCGGACGGTAGAATTGATTTTGGAACTCCATAAGTGCAAACATTTAAGTTGACTGTTCGACGTACGCGTTCCCAGAAAGGCGTACGCGATCGTGCGGTAGGCACCCGTCCGCGCGTCCTAAACGTGTCCGCGGTACCGCGGGGTTCTCGCGCGCCGACGCCGCAGCGGAACGCGTACGCGGGCACCCTGTATCCAACGGTACAGCGCGCATTGTTACCGCCGGGCGGACGGCCGAACGAACGCAGCACCTCTGCACACGGAAAACGGGCCGCGCGCGACGGGGTGCGCCGTTCGCGTCGATATAAACGCGTAATATACGTACGAATTTACACTAGCAAACGGCGTGCGTTATTATCGAGTGTTGGGCGGAAAGCGAACAATCGGTTCCGTAAATTATTGTTACGATATTGCGTTTAATACCGTATAATCCCGTGCGCGCGTGTACGTGTGTGCGCTCTTGTGCGCACCTGCAGCAGACCTCCCATTTCGAAAACGTAAAACGTATCCTGCTGCCGAAGGAGATCCCAACACACACACATGCGCGCATGTATAAATAAACACACACAATCGTGTACGAATAATAATATACACTCGTATATACGTCGTAAGTACGGTAATATTTTTCGTGTCACGGTCGTTAAGTCACACTACGAGTGCGCCTGTACACGAGAGGAGTACATTCGTACACATATATACATACGTACGCGTACAGAGAAAACTGTCACGCACGCACGCGCGCGCATGGTCATATAGATCGAAATACGGAGACGAAAAAAAACAGCAGAGAGATAAAAACAACGCCGGAGACGGAATAATAAAAAAAAAAAAAAACACCGAGAGGAAAAGGAAAAAACGATGATAAACCGACGACCTTATACGATATGCAAATGATTCGATCGTCGCCGCGTGAACACGCGTGCTATACGCAGTTTTATACATATATATGTGTGTGTGTGTGTGTGTGTGTACTTTCGACTACGTTGTACATGCACGTTAAACATTCCCACGCGTTGACCGGCGTACGTGTACACGACGATGCTGTATCGAAAACGCGACGAAAAAAAAATTAGTTATAAAATAACGCTGCGCCTGTATGGAAACGATCAAGAACCCTATTGGACGCACGGATCAGCCACCAGAACCACGCGTTTTATTTGTTTTCCCTGATCAATTTATTACGATACAATCCCGAACGGTACGCAATGATTTTTTCGATGTAAAATATAATAACGTAACGTATTACTGGCACCGTCAATCGATCATGGATCGGATCAAACCGTGCTGGTACGATTTGATCGGTTATTTATTTTTTTATTTTTTTTTAAACGATTACAGCAATAATAATCCAAAATCGTTTTATACGCGCGTCTGCATACGTGTTCCGCTAACAGTATTGATTCATATACCATACGAATAGTAGTGTGTACACTTGCATTATAATATCCCATAGGTATATACGTTTCTTTTATGCACATGTCCGAGTTATTATTATTGCACACGTCTTTCAAGCGTACACACTGCTGCAGTTTTACAATGCCAATTTATTGTTATTATTATTATTATTATTATTATTATTGTTGTTATATTTTCAGAGACGAAAACACATTCCATTCCAAACAATCGGTTTTCGCGCTTTCAAAAGGTAAGAAAATATTTATACCGTCACAAATAACAATACTGTATACTATATTTATATAATGATTGAGGTTATTATCATTTCTTTAAACCTTAAAGGTGCACTTTATATTATTATTATTATTATTATTCTTTTGTGATAAAAAAAAAAATAAATAGTAAATACACCTCAAATATCGACGAATATAAAAGCGACAATATGATTCGTTTGAAACGTTTTAAACATAATATTGTTATAAGTCACGTTTTTAATTAGAGTAAGTGTAGGGTCACAATATACAGCAGACGAATTTACACGAGTAAAATATTATTG
The DNA here is from genome assembly GCA_034509805.1 of Sipha maydis. Lineage (NCBI taxonomy): Eukaryota > Metazoa > Arthropoda > Insecta > Hemiptera > Aphididae > Sipha > Sipha maydis. The sequence continues at coordinate 269,768 of JASXSY010002189.1, forward strand.
AAATATACTAAAAGAAATAATGTGAACATGTGTTATTGTGACGATAATATATGTATTTTACGGAAGAACAAGCCGGTGACACGTTTCGCTTGTTTTATTCTCGTTCTTAAGTACGCACGAATTAAAATCGTACTCTATATTATTATTTTTCATCTATTATATGGTGTTATCGGTTAGATTCGTTGTGCTGCCGAAGAGTTACATTATGTTGTGTGCATTTGTAAAGAGAGAGAATTACAAAAAAAAAAAAAAAAAATTGCCACCGTGAAAACCATGGAGAATAGTTGACGCGTTTTTTCAATGATAATAATAATAATAACAATAATAAACCGGGTTAAACGAATGCGCTACGTTCGTAGGTTTCATCGAAATAAAATAATATTTTTACAGAGAACATATTAATATCATATTACTTCAGTGTACTATTATTTGCTTCTGCGCGCAGAAAAACTTGATGCGTCACTTAATCCGTTAGGTGAAAACGTATATTTCAAACGTTGTAAATGCGAATTCGTTTTTTCATCAATGACGAGAACAGTGAAACATAATTTTAATTATAACGATATACGACGGCGCAATTACGCGGTATATCATGTATATACATACATTGAATATAATATATCATAATACAGCATCATCGTGAAAATGTAATTATTCAAATCACGCGTCGTTGGCCACGTACGGACGGACAAAAAAATATTATTCATCTGAACGTATCAGTTAGCATACTTGCTGTTGTGGTCTTGTTAATATGACTAAAAGCTGCGGGGAAGAAATCAAAACCGTATTAAAGAGGGGGAAATGGGCACATTTGCCTCGGGCGGCCAACGTTGATCCAGGTACCGCTGCAGCCCGGTGTAACATTGTATTTAATAAATATTATAAATAACAATGTCTCAATTTTAACAATAATTATAAAAGTTCTTAATTGCGTTATCTGCGTGATTAAAAAATCAATGTTAAATACAGTATTAAAGTTAAAAAAAAAAATTAGAGCGAATTCAACACTCTATCCGAACAATAAACTCATTTCTACATAATAAAAACCTACGTAAAATGCATACTCGATGACTTCAAAATCCACTGGATGATTTCAAACGCCAATGGATCAAAAATTCAAGAAAGAGTTGGAATGTCCATAATATTCTCGAGTAAAAAATTATTTTACGAACTGCCACACAACTTTTCTATACTCACAACTGAAGCGATGGGTATCGAAACGTAACATTAGAAGAATACTCAAAGTACATTATTCTGAGCGACTCATTAAACACTGTCAAAAGCATCCAAAACCATGTCGATCCCGGAGGCACTACGGTAAAAATTCAAAACGAACTTATCAAAACTGCAGAACAAGGCAGACAAATAACCATGACATGGACACCTAGTCACTCCGGGATAAAAGGCATCGAAATAGCGGACAAACTTTGCCATGCTACAACTATAGGCAACACAAAAACTCCGACAACCGAAGATAATATTCGACGACGAACCAAAAAAAATCTTACCGGAGAAATGATTTATTATCAGTGGTACCCTCCGGACTTATGGAGACAAGAATCTGTTAAACGTAAATCAAACAAAATCAACCGTAATACGAACCTACTCATGTTTAAATATATAAACATACCTTCATCAACGAGGCAAAAATCAAGGCATCCTATTTGACACACAACGCATTCACAAAAAAATCAATACGAGTGGCGTGGAAAAACATATGGAATGACACACACGTCCGAAATTTATCCCGGGTTGCAAAAACCGAGTAGAAAGTTTCTGGTTTCGACCTGCCAAGAAAACAATGGGTTACCTTAAACGGAATACGGACAATACAAGGCAGGTATGGTCGCCGTCTATTTAAATAGGAAAAGATTTTATCTCCATTTTGTGAGTGTAAATCAGACCAAACCATAAAGCGTATAGTTTTCAGGTGCCCCCGGACAAAATTTGAGGAAAGTATTAATCAATATCCATATCGTAAAAGCCGATGCGGGAGAACGGCTAGAAAACTTGGCGGTCCGCCTGTAACGTTCTATAACTTATAATTAAATTAATGTTTAAAATATTTGTTATAAAACATCCTAATTGTTTATTTTATTTTATTTTACCTCACAGTGATATAATCTTAGTCGATACGAGTTATATGTAAAATAGTAATCAATAATCAGTGGCAAAAGATGCAAGAGAAAATAATGTATCAAACTTAACGAGACAAAAGGAGACGCAAATCGATGAACAAACCCAAATCTTAATAGAAAAAAAGGAAACAGTTATAAGTAGATTATGTGCGTTAAAAACGGTCGGGCATTTCCGAAACTTAGCTACTTCAGCCCCGCGCATGTATAGATGATTTGTACGCAGACTTGTACACAAACTTTCACGCGCTCGTTAGCACGATTTTTGGATAAGTGGTCACTGGTTGGCCCGACCTTATTATGGACTTTGGCGCCACTATTGCACACCCCGGTTACGCCGAGCAGTGCGTGTGCGTGAATATAGTCGCGACCGAAGGAGGAAACCCAATCTGTCCCACTACTTGCTTCTAAGCATATATTTGTTTTTTTTTTTTTTTTTCATTTATATTTAACCGTTTCAACAGTAAACGCTTATAATACAAATGTACAAATTTTCAACAGTAGCTATGGAATCGTTGTACTACAGCGAATTTCAACAAGGAAAAATAACGTTTTTGTTCCTTTCGACCGTCTGATGTTTGTTGGCGCTCGTGATCTTCTAGAAAAATATCTCAATGTATGCGTGATTTTAGAATGATCCTCGAAGTTTTATTGCCAATAACTGCGAAGCACAGTGTTGCCTCGGCTTTTAAAAACAATATTCTACGCTCGCCCATTCGTTTGTAACGCTTACGACATGTGAAATATTCTTATTGTTTTTTTTTTTTCTCTTCTTGTTTTCTACAACAATGTTCCCGCGACACAGGACGGGAAGTGATAAATTAGCGATTTTCAAGCCGTTTCCGAGACGTGTGCGTCACGTTACAATACGTATTCGTACCCGGTCACCGCCACTGACAGCCACGTGTAGGGCGTGTATGAATATTACATAATAACACGCACGCGAATGTGTTCGAGATCCCGGGCGCCCTGACGACAGGCACTTGACGCGTCCACGGGGAGCTTTTATCGTTTTAGCCTCGGATCACGGGAAATTACGGACGCACTCTGCAGCCGCAGTATTGTGTAAGTATTGCGGATGCAATCACTAATTTGGATAGATAGTCCTGTGATGGACAAGGATACACTGGTACTAGGATGTACAAAAAATAGCGATTGGGATTTTACATATAAGACCGTTTAAAGATTACAGTTGCAATTCGATGTATTCTATTACACTTACACTCAGATTTTATTCGTGCGCAATACCATATGAAACATGTATTGGCGCAATGATGTATTTGAGAGTGGAGGTATCGGGTCAACCCGTCCCTAAAAAGAAGAAAAAAGTTCCAAAGTCACAAATGACTTGATACGAACGTACGGGGGAAAATAACAATCGATTGTATCGTGTGATTGTAAAAAACTCTTAATTTGTATTTATAATAATAATATGATAATAATAATATTGTTTCATACCTCATATGTATTTTTAATAATATTTTAAAATCACTTTTTTTTTCCAAGCATTTTTAAACCTCCCCCACTAAAAATATGCAAGTACACCACTGCATCGGCACCACTATGCAGCCGTTTGAACGTTGGACACCTCGCGGAAGATTCGCCATCCGATAAACAGATACAAACTTGTACGGTAGTCGAAACGAAATGTCGAAATACGATGTAATGTTACTCGGCCGTTACGCGTATTTTCGCGGTGTTGGCACGCAGACGTTTTCCGAACGTGTTCAAAAAGTTGTTCTTAAAAATCGCTTGTTTTTGTTTCAAAAGGTATTTCCATTGTAAGGTGACTCTGTAAGTAACAGTGGCGAATGCGCTCTGACGTCTCGGCTAGTGAATCTGTTTTATACGTTCAGCTTTTGCGAGGCAACCACAACTCAGTCGAACGAAAAAAATTCCCGCCCAACGAAATATTCTTTTGCAATAATTTTATAGTTAAATATTAATATTTGCGTTTCGGAGCTTCCAAACGTACCTGGAAAATTAATGTTCCACGAACATCCGACGGTTTTCGACACTATTCGTCGTGAATTTCGGCACAGCTACCGCAAGTATACCAAATCTAATTTTTAATTGTTCAAATAATTATGAACATTCGTACAACAGTTCAACGACAAAAAGTAATAAAATCATGTAGGTACATACTTATTATTAGTATTCGCGCGTTTACTAAACGAACTATTATTTATTATTTTCTACCCAACAATATTATTATTATTTAAGTTATCATTAGATGTATACGTGCTATTGTTTGCATACGTTTCGTTTAGCAAAAATGAGTTTTTAAATGTAAAAACGTGTATTTATTTTTAACGAGCATTTTTGCAAACAACCGTCAAGTTCGTTAAATAGAGGTTCGACTGCAATCGCAGGTCAATGCAAGATTCGTGTTCGTGGTGTTCAAGAAAATCATGTCGTAAAATACTATAAAAATAAATCCGTACAGAATACAAGATATTTTATGACGCGTGTACACAATGTTAATATTGTTAACATTCCGATGGTGCGTAAAACGATTTTTCGCATTGCACACGTCACGAGTCTCGTAAATTATCAACAGTGCCCATAACATATGTATAACATACGATGGGTACAAACAAATATGCAAATTGAAAAAAAAATAACACATTCGATATCATAATAGACCAACCATGTTCCGTGAACTTAACGGTCGAGCGGGTGATCGTTAAAGTAATTATTTTGGTAAAACTACGAACGGTAGACGATAACGCTATGAACTATAAACAGTATAATATGGTAATGAGTAATAGCAAAGTAATAGGATGCGGTGGACGCGGTACGCGGTGCTTAATTCGATCGTCTCTGAACCCGACTCTGCGAGTTCGGATCGCGCGCAACGAGAACAACACGTCGCTCGTACGCGCAGTAAATGCTTCGCGCGAATCGATCTGCAAGATGAGGACCGTAAGACGCACTCGTGTCTGTTGCGGTTTTTTATCGGTCGGTATCATAACAATAACGAGATGATATTTCGGTAAAAATGTCGGTGCACACATACTGATTACGGTGCGCAATTAAACGAGCCAATCAATACCGTAGTTTGAGTACGCTTCACCTCACGATTTTACGGCAACTGTTTTCGAAACGAGTACGCAGCTTCTTTGATTCCTAATTTTTTTTTTTTTACGCTCAACCGTTTACCGGCCGATCCCTGCAGATTATATTGCACGTGATGAGATTCGCTAACGGTTCACGGCGAACAAGAAAACATTGCCGGGGTACAACGGTATAATCAACGAACTTGAACAATTTATGTGCCAGCGGGAGTGATACAATTGAGTTCAAAATGTAATTGAAACGCTTAAAATTCTATACCGAAGCAGAAGTAGTCGCGTCATTATAAGTACGCCGTAAGATATGAGCGCTTCGCTGAATAAACGTACGGGACAAGAACGAATGTCAGAACTAGTCTACGGCAGGTATAGAAGTCGGTAGAGTCGATTTGATGCAACCGAATACGAGGAAGAAACGTCTGCGTTCAGCGAAGGTCCGCAGTCACAGCTACAGGGGAGCAGTTGTTAAAAAAAATTCCTAGATAACGAAGCAGATACGTGAAAAAAAAATAAAAAATAAGAGAATAAAAAATTACTTCGCCCGCATTCGAGTGGTCGAATCAAGTCAACAGCACTCGTAGGATTTCAGACGACAGATCGATCAGTAACCAATAAGATGCGAGACACGATATGAGGATTCGAATAATCCCGAGTGTTGGAAATATTTTAATCGCCACGCACTCGGACCCAAAACAACCGTCGAAATGCGCTCACGTCGGATTAAGATCACCGGTTGATACGCAAACCTGTTAAGTGGGGCTCATTATTTTTTCGAAGAAATTAATTTTTTTTTTTTTTTTAAAAGAACAACACGATCAACATACTGGTATTGGAAATATCGATAGATAATTCGTATCGTAAAACTGTATTTATACTCCTGGTGATTTTCGTAAGCAACCTTGAATACGGATTTCGAAAAAAAAAAAAAAAATTAAAAATGAATAAAAAAAACCGTTTTTAAACAATATAATTGTGGGAACGAGTTGCATACTTACCGTTCTATTCTTTTTCCTACTATACCGATTAGCTATCATCGGACAGTTTAAAAAGATTTTCATCGGGAACAGCGAATGTCACAAAAAACAATAATATGGCGACTATTATTCAGGCCGAATACGAAACCCTCGTGCCGATAAAAACAAAGCGATTTGTTTTGCCCGGAAAACGCTCGTTCGCAACGATTTATATTGCGGAAAAAGTGGAAAATGTACAACGGCGAGTCGACTGCACCACATTTGTCTTTCGGGCCGGGAACATTACAAACAGTATCTCGGATTATTGATGAGCGTATAAGAAAAATAAATTGAGAAAAAAGATTACAATAATACATATATCATAAATAATAATAATGTACGGAATAGGTTTTCCATTACGAGAAAAAATAAACATTTTTTTATTTTTATTTGTATCTCTTGCGGGAGATACTCCCTCTCTCTCTCTCTGTGCTGTATGTATTTCTTCCGACGATTTATATCGTGTTTTGGCCGTCTTATCCGTAGTTTCACAACAACACATCATATCATTATTATCTCTGCGTGTGCTACTCTACTCGTATGATGCGTCCATTCGCGTTATTTACACAAAAATCGATTGGAATTTTCCGTGTCACTTCCACGGTGTTCTGGTAAAGTATAATTCGAATCAATACGATTTGCATTTTATGATATTGTAATATTCGTCGGTGTTGCTAAAATTTAGTACATACTCAAATCGATCAATGTCATACAAATATCGAAACAATGTACAGAAATGATCGACGATTTTGTTTACGATTTGAATCGTCGAGGGTCATGCTAAAATGTTGTTCTAAACGTAATGCCGGATGTCACACTCGTCGAATGAAAATTACAAACTGAAAAAATCACTGACAAAATCGCAACGAATACGGTGTGAATATTTTAATAACAGCAGAACCGATTGATACTATGACCGAACCGTCGTCAGGAAAACTGTGTACTTTATTTGTTTGCATTGTGCGTCTTAGACACAATATCCATGTGCCAGTTTATCCGTGTGGATGATGGCCACAACGAGTGTCACGTCGAAAGTGACGTAACGGATTCTATTTCTATCGAAATGTAATTTCTGCGTCAAAAGTAGCCTCCGCCTCTTATACGCCGTGTTCAACCTTACGGCCATCGAGTTTCTAGCAGCCTTACGAAGTGTTTCGTTAAAATTACGAAACATTATTTTCCCCGAGCGATACGAATTATACACGGTATTATTTTATTTGGAGATTTTTTTTAGTACTACATTGTTATGCTCTTTAACACGCCACCATTGATTTTATAAAATATTCGCTATTCCGGCGTACACCAGTTGGTAAAAAAAATAAGCACAACGTTTAGCGCATTATTCATTTCCAAAACGCTGAAGTTTTGCGTATTGCGTTTGAAAATATAAAAATAACAATCTTATCGTCGCATACGATCGGTTGCAGCTGATTAGCTAAACGCGACCGCCGCCGCACATAATTCAAACATTATCAGCTCGTTTCCGGTTGTTTTGACTTCCTACGTTATACCGAAGTCGAGAATATTTTAAGTACGTCGAGTGAAAGAGAGAGAAAACAATCGATATATTCGTGTCGTAACGTTTTTTACGATGACGGCGCACGCGGTTACTGTAAGTATTGCGGCGCGTAAATCTTAAAACGTTCAAATCGTTCCGGCGATTGCACACGTACAACCGTTTGCCGGAGACCGCCGCGTAAAGGTGTTCCATAACGATCGGCTCGCAGCAGCAGTTTGTTTAGACTTGGTCCTACATAATTGGAACGTTTTTGTCGTGTTGTTATTTTCGATCGTGCCGTGCGCGTACGCCATAAACCGCGTACACCAATTACATCGGAATGGCGTTGCCGACGCACGTGCGTCGTCCTGCATGTTCCTCGTCCCGCGTACGCTCGACCCGGTTTCCCGAACGGTTCCTTCAACCGACTCGCGGAGACGGGTGCGATTATTGAGGAAGGGTCTTGGGGATGATGCCGATTCGACGTTCCTCCTGTTTCCGGTCGAAACACACGGTAAAGAATCCTGGGGACGAGCGCACGACATCGGATATTCCGTGGAAAGCATTCCGTTCGGAACATCGACGACGACGGGTTCTGCGGTTATGCTATTATTGCGCCGAGTGCGCAAGACGACGACCACCACATACTGTTACCGTTTGTTGTTTACATATTTTGTCGGAGGCACGGGAAAAAACGAACGGGGACTCTATGACGCTCGGTCGGTCACGGATCGTTCTTCACGCCGCTCTAAACATTCGAACCGTGCTATTACTGTCAGGGATCGGTAGTTCACGAGCGAATGGATTCAAAAAAACTCAAGACTCTTTCAGGTGAACTGAATGATTCGAATCAGTGTGCCATTGTTCAATGACTCAACAGCTTAGTGATACCTCCGGGTTCGTTATCAGTTACCGACTTAAAAAAAAAAATAGACAGCGGTTTATTTTGTATTTTTAGTTAGACCTCGATTGGTTTCAGACGTTCGAGTTACACTTGTAAAACCAATGATCGCATGATCCGTCGTGGCATACTACCGTATAAATTCGTACGATCGGCTAAAATCAATAATCTGTTCGAGCTAGCGTTCACGTTCCGACGGTTCGACGGGCAGTTGTTTCTCGTGTCCAGTAAATTATGTTCTCCCTAAAGCAGCCATATTGCGTAGTGTCTTATTCGATCGGCTGAGCAGACGATTTCGCATCGCGGGTTTTTACAAACATAACCGGCCGACGGTACATCCGCGTTAAAATGTATTATTATTATTCGTCCGTGGACAGGTGTACCGCGGTTTTTACTCGTACCGTCACGGAACATCTGAATATAGGAAAAAAAACTTTCGACATAACAACCGCAGGTGATTTCGTTAAATTTACGTATGTTTTTAATGGCGCATCGTTTTAGTATGTCTCATATAGTGTGTCCAACAAAATGTTCATGGTAACGTATCGAAATTGTTTTGACCATTTTGACCGCGATGAAATTTAATCGCTTTGAAATGCGCGATTACCATTATTACAGTAGTGGTTAGGGATATGTTACAGCAACATCGAATTCTTCTGTACATCACGATAAGACTGCCTATATTTATTTCGTGTACCTATTTAAAATATAAAATAAAATAAATTATTAAATAATAATATAATATAATATGATCGAACAACGGCAACTAAGTATTAGTTAGTGGGATAAATATAATATGATTTTACGCAAATAAAGAAGTTTTTCAATCTGTATTATCCGATTTTAATCAAAATATTATGTTGACACATGGTAAACTATTTGCAGCGCTATTGGATTACTATTTGGGTTCATAGCTATTATTAACAATCGTAAGTTACTGTTCGTAATATTGGTCTCCGAATATGAGGCTATTTACCACATACTGCGAAATAACATAATTTCGTTAAATTATTAGTTCGTTTACTAGTAATATATGAATAGAAATACGATTCGTTAACTCGAAAGACGGCTCAGAATCACATATAGACGATAATTTACATTTCCTTCGATAATATAACCAAAGACGGCCGGTCTCGTCTCTGGATCACATTGAAGTAACTCGAAATGTTCGATTTCTAACGAAAACCGAATGCAATTGAATAATAGTTGAAAACTATTACAAAACAAGCATGTGATGTTAAATGTTTGGAGTTTGTCGGAATGTTTCAAGACATTATCATTAACTCTTCACGTACGTAGACAATTCAATTATTTATTGACACGTGATTCCCTCACGAGCAACAAGTGGAATTCATTTATTGTCGGTAAACGTTATTGTATTATTATTATTACAATTATCAGGGGCGAGTAGGTGATCATACCGACCCAGGCGCTCAAGAAATGTTATGTTTAGGCTTCAAGCTATATTTTTTATCGTAACATCAGTCGCTTGTTTGTTAGTTCGTAAAACCCGGGTCTTCAGGGCCTCAGTCAACTCCTGATTATTATTGTTATGTATGAGCTACCGGAGCACGTGGTCGATCGATCAAACGAACTGATTGATTGAGGGAAACGTACTGAAGCTACACGATCCGGCTGTGACGTCCCTGAACTTGGCCCACCCACTTACCAATTAGTTTACAAAATCTATACCAACAGTTAGCAAATGATAGCAAATTGATTTTCAGAATTAGCAAATTATCCAGTTTTTTTTTTACAGTCAATTTATGTATGGGTGGGCCAAGTTCAGGCAGCCTACCAAATTTGTGATATCACCATGCAATGTATGCCAAAGGTTAACAAATAGTTGGCAAATGATAGAAAATCGATTTTTAAAAATAGCAAAACATTGCGTCGTGCCTAAAAAACGTTTTTTATATGGGTGGGCCAAGTTCAGATAGCCAATTATACTCACTTTACGGTATTACTTTTAAAATTAACTGTGTTACATTGTGTATTATTATAATATAGTACTACAAATCACTATAATTATACATTTATTAAAGATTTTTTTCTCTGAAGAACGATATAAAATGATATACTGATGGTATAGATTTTGTAAACTAATTGGTAAGTGGGTGGGCCAAGTTTTGGGACGTCCGGCTGTGGGCGGAGACCATCGAGCTATAGGTTTTTATTATTTGCCTTTCCCCCTAAACGGCACGTTTTCCAAATTCGAACATCGAACAAGTGTGCTCGGATTTCGAACAGTTTCGATCGCAGAACCTTTTAACTCACCGCGGAACCAAATAGATAGCGTTCAGCAATTATCACGCGTGTGTATGTAAATACACGCTTGATGTGTTGTCCACACATAACAAGCGTGTACGCGGCTTTAAAGTTGACCGTCACGTTCATCGACTGCGTAACGTCGCCTCAAAACGGTACGTTTCTCGTGAAAACATCTCTCGTGATCTCTCTCTGAGATCAATGGTGTGTACCATAGACCTGATAATAGATGGACTGCTCTTAGAGAGAGAAAAAATATATCCAACATGAGAGGGAAGATTTAGGTAAAATGTCATGGATAATAAAGTTGATGGTTAATTTCATCCATGAAAACCATAGCCTGATAAGTGATAATGATTATTATTTATTTATCAACTATTTGTTTTTATATATAAAAAAAAAGTCCGGTTCCATGGAGAGTAAAATAATACAACGCTTTCCTTCATGTTATTTTACCTAACTCGCGATGTTGGATGTTGAGTTCGATTGGCGAGGGGGTCAGAAAACGCAGTCCATCTATTATCAGGTCTATGGTGTGTACACTCCGTGTCTGACATACTCTTAGCCGTCGCACTAAATGCGATGAGTTAACGTGCTGGGTTAAAACTAAATACTTCGTATTGTTGGCAAACAAATGAGTAGGTTATAAAAATTGCAGAATCGGGTAAATCTATTAATAGATTTAGAAAATTAATAGATTAGAAAAAAAAATTAAAATATTAGAAAAAAACCGCTGAAAAACAAAACTGACGAACTGATAACGGTTGACCACGCAACGGATAGAGAGCGTACGCGACACGAGGCGTACGATTCGCCATCACGAGGGTCACGTGACACCATCGCCAGCCAACGAGATGTCTGGATTTGATGCGCGCGTTTTGATCGGTCCGTCGGCAGATGACGACGGGGACCGAACCTGGCCGATCGCGTTCGACAACGTACACGGCATGCAAACGATGAAATTATTCTGTGCTCCGTTCTCGGTGAAGCGACTTGCTCATGCAGTCGCCGAGCCGACTCGCCGAATTGCCCCTGACGCTGTACGACAAACGCACTCCGTTCAACACATATTGCATCGACATTTAAAAATGAACACGTGTTGGATGTTCCGCAAGAAGCTAGCGCATGGACGGGCACGATAATCCGGTTCCACGGTTCACCAATGTTGCCGAAGATAGAACAATTCAAAAGTTTGAAACCACAAGATGGACGGACCTTCGACGGTTGGTAGTATTTCATTTCACTGCCACGTTTTATCGGGTTTCACGCGATTACTATCATACCGGGGTTCGCAGCTGGGTGAGTACACGCCTACACTGTCCATTACCAGAAATCCTCATTTCATGTGATCTTGACTCCGATACGTGTTCTCGTGTTTTAGCACTTATTAATTCGCATATATTTACAACGCGTGTTTTATTTTGTTGCATTCGCGTGTTCACGATGTCCGCGGACACGTATGTTTGTGTTCATTTAAAAGTAGTAAGACACCAAATTATAATTATACATTAAGATTGATCATGCATCGCGGTGTTAGAATGATTTCAATTAATAAGACACGCGCATTTTTTGATCGTGACTTGATCCGAGAACGAATTTCATCTATGTTTATCAATTAATGGTCGAATCGACCATTATGCGTCGCTGTAAAAATGAATTCGTTGTATAACGTGTACGCATATTGCTTTCGCTGACAAACACGGCGCAGGTAATTAAATAAGACCATATCGCTTTGATGTTTTGGAAAAAAAAATGTAAAATTTGGGAATGCCGTACGGAATGCGCAATAATTTTCATAGCTATTGTCAGATGGTACGTATCTGTACTCACAGATACGTACCATCTGACAATAGCTGGTTGGTGCAAAAAAGACCAATATCACAAATCGTCGTAATTGAGATTATTAAGCCGACTTTATTATAGTTAAACCAAAAATAACTTTTACAAAGAAAAAAACAGAATTTAATTAAATAACATAGTTTTATGAGTACTTTATACAATTTAAAAATTGTATGTAAACATTAAAATTTAGCCAATTCAAAGTTTTTATTCCTGAGCATTGTCATAGTATGACATTGACCCTTTTTTGCACCAAGCCACAGACATATACTTACACTGTATTATGTGTTTTAACCTTTCGACTTGAACACTACGTCGTGTGACGCGCCTGTTGCGTGTCGCCGTTCGTCTGACAAGCCCCATGCTGACCGGTGTTGCGTGTGCAGTGAAAAAAAAAATGATATATTATGGTATTTTCGCGTTATACGTTATAGAAATGTAATTTTTATTTTTTCGGACATCGACGACCCCGGGGGCGTCATAGGTCGGGCATATAGTATGATGATAATGATATTAAAACGATTTATCTAACATATCTTTGTACACTAAGTGTACTATACTTGCACCTGCACACACTTCACCGTACGTTTTGCCTGGACGTCCTCGTGGTTTCAATGTATTTTTATTCATAGCAATAAATCATAGGCATTATTATTCTCGAACACGTCGTTTTTACTGTATTATGTACTTAAGCGCGCAGTCAGGCGTTACGTGAATACGATAATATTAATATACTAGCTACATTTTTCATTTTTATAACAATTATATATTACACATCATGTTCGTCATAATTTTAAAGTTTTAACTATGTAATTATTCAAATTTCCATTTTTTTTTTTTTTTTGTTTACCTTCATTTCTATCGTTCTTTTTTTTTTATTTACTGAATGGTGCAAATGTTATAATTATTAAACTAGATACCTTTTATTGTTTCTATGAAAATCAAACGAGCCACAATAATTTCCGTGAATTTCCCATACTCAGTTAGGGATGATTGCGAGAACTAACTGTTTGCATAAAATAACTTAGAAACGTAGTAGTTAAGTAAACTAGATACTTCTGACCAATCGATTTCTTCAAGCAGTTGTTGATGTCGTCACAAATTCTATCGATAACCGATCGTATTGATTACACACGGTATAGGTACGCACGTGACATGCCAACGTTTTCATTTTCGCACAAACAGATTTTTTTCCCCTTGTTAAGAAAGTGTACAATGCGAAATGTTGTACGTTTATATATATATATATATATCCTTGTCACTCAAAAATTAAAATAAACTAACGTGCGTAGTGGGGGATACATACTCGAATTAAGCGACTAGTGTTTTTCACGAGTAAAAAATATGGATTATATAATACAACGTATCTGAATGCAATGCATGTAAATAAATTATTTTTACGTAAAATTTAATTTATTTGTGGAAGTGAAACGCCTTCGAATGTAATATCTTGTAAAGGCTACATGCTTTTTTCAATTAGTTTAAGTCCCTAAGAATTTGTATATATTATTAGGAAGTAACTTTTTCGAAATAATATCAAAATTGTATACATATATATAATTAAAATTCTATTCAATCGCTCACTGATCAGTGTACTGCCAAAACTTCCATATCAATTCATTTAAAATGTTGAAGGATTGTACATGTATGTATTCGTATTAAGAGGACCATTAAATTACCAAGTTTTGATTTTGTAGAGCTGAATGTCAACATTTTTTATACTTTGATTGCATAGGAAGTATTCAATTTGGTTTGCTGTCATTATTTTAATAATAATTAACTGAGGTAGGTATATGCAAATTAATTTAGTATAAATAATTATAAATAATATATACACGACGATTATGCGTTTTTAAAATCTTCGTTTTTGTATTTCCATTGCAACTGTAATAGTTCTGAGTTAGAACTTCTAACCTAAAATAGTAAAATATCTATGTGACTATACCGGATAATTCAGATAGTTATCTTCAAACGCGTAATATACTACTATTTTACAGAAGAAATATGCAATGTATTGTAGAATACCATAGCAGCATTGCACAGAGAAAAAAGAGTAGTGTATGTAAAGCTGTATGTAATGCAGTATTCTGATTATTAAATAAAGATTTATAAAGTATATTCAACATAATGCATTAATTCAATACCGTATAGATTTTGATCGGTATTTCATAATGTTTTAAAAATATAAAATATTTCGATGCAAATCTCACCAGATTTCCACAACTAATTTCCATTACATTATTAAACGTGGAAAGGTTTAAAAAAATATGAAATCCGACTCTGTCCTTTGTCGTTTAAAATTAATTGATTTCGAAATAACAATATTCTGTTACGATACATTGCAATTTCCTATGTTTTCCTGATATCATTATTGTTATGCAAAAAAATACTTCGACAGATGTAATGAAGTTTGTTTCACATCAACATAGAAAACATCGTCGTGATCGTCAAAAACAAATAAGCGTAAGATTTAATGTTTTTAAAATATAACTTTCAACTATTGCAAGTTATCTTTAGGTCCAGGGGTATTAATATTATAGCAACTGATTTGATTTTTTTAACCAACGCATTGAAAACGTTTGCAAATTGCCTCATACGTTACTTTGAACGAAAATCATGTGTAAGACAGTTTTATTCTTTTGATGTGTAGTCTGGCTACTCTGCGAGGTATACATAAAATATAATACGAGTATTATTGCTCTCAGTTCTTCGCATCGAAATACATAATTTTGTCTGATTAAACACGTGATGGCTGGTATTTTACTTTTTATATCTAACTTATACTGCTCTGTGTTATTTTATCATTTTGTTATTTTTGTGTTACACATTTTGTTCTGTTGGCATTGAAATATCCGTCCGGAGAATACTAAACAACTGCGTTTTATTAGTAAACCACTTGAGACGCGCACAATAGATTCCTTTCTAAACAAAATTCTTAAATTTTACAACAATGCAGTTCGGGTTCATAGGAAAATCAAAAATGTTTCTAGTGGTTTTCAGAGAACTGTCCGAGAGACGTCGTTTATCCTTATTCATGGGGGTCTAACATTGTTGTACGAAAACGACCGCGATGTCCAGAATGTTTTCAGATCCACTTACATAATTCGTCTCTCACATTGATTCGTGCCATTTAGAGCTCTCGTAATTGCTCTCGGCTATAAAAGTAGGTACAACCAACTAGAACTGGATTCAGGGGCAGTGTCAGATGGTATGTTTATTTAGCCCAAGACCCTCAAGGTATTGTAACTATTTAACGGTCGGTAGGACAAAAATAACGAGCATTAAAATTAATTACTCTTAATCTCAAGTATAATATAGGGTCCGAAGAAAACAGTATAGAACGAATATTTCAGACATTATTGGAAGATTTTTAAAAATGATTCTTCATACTAGATATATAATATACGAAATCGCAAACATAAATTAAATAATATAATCTAATCATTTTTAAATAATATTCTATCAATATGTAATTGGAAATATTAATCGTCCGATGATATTTTGATGATTGATGATTGTTCGATGTAATTTTGATTACAATTTTATGATTATTAATGTTTTTAATTATAACTATGTTTCACATAACGTAACTTCAAATTTGTTATAAATTGAATATTTTTTCTTAACAATGTTTCATTAGGAATGTTTATACTTAACAGTATATCTAATTAAAAGTACCCATTCCCCTATTACCATAACATAAAAGGTCGGACAAGTGAGCACTATTCTTGTGTATGTCTTCATATGTTTACGTTTATCTTCTATTATTTATTATTTGTTATGCTCCGAGGGCCACCACTGCGTGCCTAAATCCTGGCAGCAAGGTATATATTATACTCCGCGGGAGATTCGAGTGATACGTAGTGTTACTTTTTTCCGACAACCGCATTTCCTCCATACGAATGTGAATTATGTATGCACGTCGCTACATATTACCGTTTTCAGAAGTTTTCTCGTCACATATATATATATTGTATGCAGGGGGTTCAGAAAGCTTTTGTGACGTGATACGTGGTTCGCTGCACTAGTTTCGCGAAAAAACATTCAAGGAGAATATAAACACGCGATCGTGGCGTACGCATGAGTGTACTCCGAAAACGAAGAAGACTAATGTTTACAGTATAAATATATAGTGGTGCAAAAATATTTTGTCATCTGAACCGTACACGTTTTCCCAGAACTCTGCAGTATGCGAGTAGATGTCTAGAAAAACAAATCTGTTTTTTTATTACAACAATTTTTCGTGTACGTCACCAATGACTTTGTACACGACGAAACGGCAGGTTTTATAAGTCGTTATATTTAATCACATATTTCGTTATGGAACTGTCAGGTTCCAACTGTTACATCTTATTTTATGTTTATTATGATAAGAATACATAAAAATCATTGCACAGTATTGTTTCGCAACAGTTTCCCACATTTCAGCATGTTTAATTCATTTGATACATTGATTTTTTAGACAAAAAAAAACCACGATATTTTGTTTGTGTTTGCGGAATTGTAACGTGATAAAAAATATTCGTGAAAATTATCTTGTAAACCTATATATGTATATAATATATTGTAAAAGGTTGAGATATTTTTCAAATACATTTGTGGGCGTTGACGAGGGTACACTCACTTAAAGTGCACAATAATGTCTTCGGCGGTGGTGGAGGTCGGGAAGAATTTCAAACTAAACTTCCGGCAAGTTTAAAATTATTTTGCAGAACGGCCCAAGTTTTGCCCTTTGTGTTGTCAACCAGAAATTATTATCTTTCGTGCACGGTGGTATAAAATGTAACGTATAACTATAATATATAGTTAAAGATTTGTTCTTTTTATTCGTGTATGATTTCGATGATTGTTCAGAATAATATACTCAATACATGATACGTTCTGTACGAGTTTTGTTCAACGGGAACAATAGCTATATTCTTTCGAACGCAAGATTTCACTGTGTTCCGATGCATGCTATAAATAATATACTATTTCATGTGTAGTGCGCAGAAATTGCACATAATGTAGCAGTCACAACTGTGGTTGTAGCCTATAAATATGTATTCGACCAAGTCATCTGCTCGGTGACCTTTAAGTAACGTTTCTTCGAGAGCACACCAACTTTGTCTAACAAACATTTCCAGTAGTTTATCAGAACTATAAATTACGCTGTACCGGTTGTACAGTGTGCACCGTTATTAACTTTGAATAGATATAAACTTTGAAATTCTAAGCTCCCGAAAATGTTTTAAGTATATTTACATTGGATTTCGGCTTCGTGATAAACAGTTTCCTGTAATAAATCAACTTCATAATTTAGAACGCAAAGGATTCACGGCAAACGTTTATACCGTATCACTAAAATAATGAAGAGAATTGTGCTGTATTGAATAATAAAAAGAATCCGATTTCAATATTCTCAGAAAACTTAAATATTTAAAAAAAATTCAAATACTAATATCTTATAATATTAGATGATCAATTTATGGATCATTGAAGGGTGGACCAGAAACTGATTGGAGCGATGAGCTAGTAGTGTTTGACGTCTTCAAACTATAATCGGATTATACTCGGAGCAATCTTAAACTCGCAAACATTAAAGTTTATTTTGATTTGTTGATGTAATTTTACGAAATCAAATCATATAAACGATTGTAAAAATGTACGATAAAAAATGAACTAACAATTCGTGGTACAACAGCAATCATTCTTACACTATACAATAGTCGCAAGTTCAGTTACGATACCCATAACAAATTAAAATGTGAACATAAACTGAAAAATACACATTAAACAAAGTCGTAATATTTTATTTGACTATACAAATACTCGATATTCAATTTAGTTAAAACGATTTGTAATGATCAATAAGTGTTAGGTAACCTAAATGGGAGAATCGTGTATTTCACACGTACAGCTAAACACACGAATCTAACAAATATTTATTATTTGTACAACTCTATACTCGGGATTGTTGTTTATTAAATGAGTCGTTATGGTTTATACGATGTTCGAAATCTTTTATGAAAATCTATGCCGAAACCATGTTTTTTCTCTTCAATATTCGAGTTCGCAAACACGTAATGGAAAACAACGATATGCGTTTCAAAACGAATCTCCCGATGCATCATCGTTTAATTATGAAGGATATAAGTATGAAATCTCTAATTTACTATTTTAAGTAAGAAGAACAGCGAAATATAAATATTATTGGATCAGTGACGGCTCTGTTGCAAGTGAGCCCACGTATACATAATTTAAGTTTCCTATTCTAAATGTAAAATTCTAAGTTGTCGAACACGACTCGCTCGAAATAGGATCTGCTTAGTATTGGATTTTCTCAGCTTTCTGTTCCTTTCTATATTTTTGTGTTTCTCTTTATTTTTCTCCTTGTTTACGAATAAGATCAACAGTATGACCGCACTGTCAACCAACTGTCAAACATAGTGTACCGTACGAGAAAATCGAAGCGGAAACTCACTCGACGATAAGTAATAAGGTAACGCGAATAAAATTGGATTTTATTTTGTTTTTCGAAAAAAATTGGATTACACCAATAACGATGTAAAGTACAAATCACGCTCTCATTTAATATACTGTCTCCTCGCATTTACTGCACCTGCATTACATTTATAATAAGATTTCACCGAAAAACATTAATTATAATCGATTATATATATGAGGAGGGATTTTAAGGGTTTACACCTCATCCCTCCTTCTTAAAGTTTTCAGCAAAACCAATAATAATATATTTAACCTCGTTGTTTCAAAATGACATTACCAAACACTTTAGAACCAAAATATATGAGACACCATCAACTCGTATTTAAATAATTAATAATGCATTTCCTTGGTAACGACCCAACTGCGCCGTATACCTTTATTTGAACGATTACGTATTGCAATAGTAATCTGTAATCGTAGAAGCAGACTCCGTTGTATGTATTTATTATGAAAATGGGTACGGTGAATTTTTTGCAAAAATAATAGTTCTATACGCAGTTGTCTGAAATGTACGAAATGAAATCGGATAAGTGCAACAGTGCTCGGCCAGAAAACTGTGAAGTGATACATTAAAAATATATACTTCGTACATTGTGTATACGTATTATGCGAAGGAATATAAAACTCTTATAGAACACACTCACACCATACGTATTACACGCACACACAAATGCCATGTTTCCCTTCGATTCGGTCATATTCATAAAATATTAACATCAAGACGTATTTCCAAAGTATTACGCGTATGCGTGTTTAGGAAGAGTAAAACATTAGGACGGGGTAAAAGATGTATAACATAAAATTACAATACACCTATAACACCATATTTTTACGCATAAGGCCAGTATAAAGTACAAACAGACTACGTATTCAATAGTATTATGATAATTTACTTCTGCGCGTTACCGAAACAACGTGCGGAGTACATTAAGACGCCAGCTGATCACGGAACGTTTCAATGTATATAAATATCTATGTGCTGCGCGTACTGTTATTAATTATTAATACTCCTCCCAGAGCAAGTATAACGTGTATATGTTGGCACATATTACATTTTGGTGTTTTTCACATGGGCTTACTTATTGCGACATTATCTTCTGCCACGTGAAAATTGAAATAACGATATAAAATTTTGATTATCAATTATGCATTTATTGCACAATTATTTTTATTAAATTATAAGACCCGTATGAGTTACTGAAACAATATCATGATCCGATTATATTTATCGATACAGTTGGTATTGCAATCAATCAATTTTGTGATGAAACACTTTTTATAAAAACAGTATATATATTTCGCAAGTAACTTACACAACTTCAATCTTATATTCGGGGCAAATTTAGATTTTAGAATTTTGAATATATAAAATGTAATTTCTGAGGCAGATTTCCCATTAGGCAATGTAGGCAGCTGCTTAGGGCGGCAAATGTTGTAGTTTTTTATTAAAAAACATCAAACGTATCAAAAATTGGAAAATTGATTAAATTCAAATGGATTTCCACTACTTTTGTCTATATATTTAATGTTTAGAGTAGGTATTTTGGAGAGGTATTGTAACTTGTTCACCTATTATAGGGGCGGCAAATTGTTGGTGCCTATAGACATAAAAATATAAATCTGCCTCTGTATAATTTTCGAATATCTCGTTATATTTATTTGACAAAAAAAAGTTTCATCGAACAAGTAAATTTTAAATTTTTATAATAAACCATTTTCTAGTCCATATTCTTTTAATCATAGGCGAAATATGTAAATAATGATGGAAATTTGATGAGATTTCAGTCAACCCAAGAGTCTGATCTTATTCAAAATAATAGAAAAATAAACAGTATAAAAATATCGCTCGTGATCGATGAGACTCATGGGCCCAATTATAGGACACACGGCTATATGTGATAAGCTCTCTTGGTACTTATGTATATAATACATAAGTAATGTACGTGATAAAGGGGTTTCATATGTATTTTTTAACGAAAGATCTCGTAACGAGAGACACAATAGCTACGCCACGTCCTCCCCTGAGGCCAAATCCTTCGGTCGGACCATCGCTTCCGGCACGCCGTACCTCTAAAACGTTCCATCATCCCTTGCCAGACTCCCGCACTATTATTCGTCGTTTTACCCAGGTCCGACCGGAAAACACTGCAGCAGCAATAGGTGGGGCGCGCATAGTGCGCGTCGAATGTTTGTTTTTATCTTTTTTATTATTATTATTATTATTATTATTGTTATTATTATTTTAATGGTCACCGTGCGTTGTACCATATTATACACATATAAGAGTAAATAAGCGCCCGTTTACCGGCGCAGCGCGGGCAAACCTCTTTGGAAGTAAATTAAAAATGCCACCAGCAATGCCGCGTACTAACTTGGCAGAGGGGAGTACAGGTAACCACCTTCACCGCAATCGCCTTCGACTTACGTACACATACGCGTGCGTGTATAAATAATATTATAATATAATACGTGTACACACACACACACACACATACATCCGTCGAATCATTATATTTCAGTTATTTGAGTAAACAAACCTCGGCTGAGTACACGCCTACTTCGAAAACCCGAATACGAAGATGGTACTCACGCACGCACACGCAGACAGCTGCCTCGGCGAGATCCGATGACTTATTACACGGCGTGGGTCGCTTGTGTGTGTGTGTGTGTGTGTGTGTGTGTGTGTGTGTGTGTGTGTGTGTGTGTGTGTGTGTGTGTTCGCGTGTGTGAGCGAGCACAGATATTCTATATTTTTCCCCACCATAAAGATACTGTAATTTATCGGACGGGATATCACCTGTGATCTTATATACGAGTATATATATATATATATATATATATATATATATATATATAACATTAGACGTTATGTGTGTATAAAAATATGCTATTAATTTATTTATACACATACGTGTATACGTCTTGGTCCTTGTTATTGTTGTAATAATTCTTTTTCGCCGACTGTTAGGTCGTGTGGTCGGTCACCTCCACCACTACCACTACCATAAATCGATTGTGCGACCCGCGCACCGCGAGTCCCTCCTCTTCAGTGTAACGATCGTGATAATAATATTATGGGCACACACGTCGTTAAAAAACGTATAAATCCGTGAGTGTTAGTGTGCGCGTGCGTGCGTGTGTATGTGTGTGTGTGTATGAGAGCCTACTTGTGTATATGTGCGTGATCAGGTTGAATACACGACACGCGTACCTGTACGTGCGCATCGGCAACAACTACCTGAGCATGTGGGATACTCATGGTATATGACTGAAAAGGTTAAACGGACGGCGGCTGTGGTGAGAGAAGTTTTATAGCGTCGAACGCGCGTGTAAAGTATTATTACCGCTGTCGCGGAGCAGTCGGCTTCTCCGTTACGGCGCCGCGGAAGTCGCTGCTGAATACTGCCGTTGAAATCCTCTGCAAATGAAATGATAATATAAAAAATACGGTAAGAATAAGAGACCCGACTACTTATGCATACGCGAAAATTGATTCGACGTGAACAAATTACCACGCTATCGAAGAAAATACAAAATATAATGCGTGATATGGTTGAATATGACCGACAGGTGTTCCCCGAAAAATCCAAGCCAACGTTCAATCATGTTATTCCGGACTTGTACAACGTGTGAACGCTCGTTGACTGGACGAGTTTCGTCTAGACGATTGTATTAGTTCATCTGCGCGGCTCCAGGGCTTCCTGGGTCCGTTGATTGCAAATTATTGTTTTACGTACCACGCTGTATACTCAAAGCGTGAAAGGAAATAAGTATAATTTCTTTTAAGTCGTCATTTACCATAGTTTCACAATTATTATTATTCTTGTAAAATCGCACATTTCTTTGGAAAATTATAATTTCAAATCGTATCATGTATTTTGAAAACGAAATCTAATAAATACTGGTGATAAAATCGATTTGAATGAACTAATGAATTAATTACGAATATATTTCCCGATAGTTACATTTAATGTTAACATTTGGATTAAGTCGAAATCAGCCGAATAACATAACATCAACCAAAAACCTTTGGGTTCTTAACAATAAGTATATCATAAGATGAAATCATTTTAAGCATGTAATTCAATTTATAGTCTAGTTAATATTTTTTGAAACCTTTTTTACACGTGTACTTGTCTCATTCAATACATCATATAAATCGTTAAACTTTACATAGTATATGCACTACTTTTTCTACGGTTACTATTCGTTGTTTTACTGCTCCGATATTTATCTGAACTACTGTATTTATTACCGACTTTTGGCGCGATTAATATTATGATTAAGAATATTCGTCTAACGTACACGAAGAATTACTTTCTTGTTTTTCAAATACATGATATAATTCTGTTTTAATTTCCATCTCGTTAAAAAACTAAACTAAATTATATATTTACAATATGAATATGATACGACGTTTTAATTTTCATCTCGTTAAAAAACTGAACTAAATTATATGTTTACAATATTATACGACGTGTAGACTTTTCACACAACCACTATAAACTACTGCCACTTGTTAAGAACTACTGGGACCATTCTACTAGGTGTAGAATATGTGTTTACCGCGCACAATAACTGCGGTATACACAGAGATAGAATTACTTATGAATGTAGGCGTGATTTTCCGCGGATTTTAAAGGGCCTCGCAGTAAAATTCTGTACAGTTTAAAACAATTTCTGTCTAAGTAAATAAAATCACGAAATATTGAAATAATTCAAAGTATACTGATAAGTTATTGCTGAATATGATGTATTATAATATGCTGTATAGGAATTATTCGAAATCAATACGATAGTATTCAGGCTACAATTAATAAACGTGAAAAATACATTATAAGAGTACAATGTTACGCGTTTCCCCGACTCACTAAATGTATTTCACTTGTTCCTTACGTCACCGATATGATAAAATAATATACCGATTACTGTAGCCAGTTCTTAACGTTCACAAAATTTAAATTAATTTAAAATTACCCAAACGTGACTTAGTGGTCTAGCGATGATTTCACTAGAAAACAAGCTTGATAAAAAATTAAGTTTATCGTTTTCGACGAAGACGTTTGCTCTAAGTCGTAGCAGACAAAAATCATATTCGTTGTGTTCTCATTTTCATTTGTCGTAAATACAAAATTATTATTATTGTTATTGTACCTAATAATAATTCAATTAATTGCTTATTGATATTTATTTTATTTTTACTATTTTTTTTATCGCATACAAACAAACGGCCCAATGTTTAGAAAGTTGGATTACATGTGTAATTGGGCATCCTAGTAAATTGTATCCACGAGCCTCGATGATCGCAGTTCCATCACTGGGTGTACGTTATCACGTCCAAAACGATGTCGGTGCCCGACGATCGGAACGCGTTCACGACCGTACACTGAACTGTATATTGTTTACATTATCGTCATCGCGTTACGCTATGTGCTCTGTCGTTTCTTCTGCGGCGCGAAAGCACGCGGGATTAGGTATACACAGAATAATTTGTTATTATTACGACTACACGTATCCGCTTGTGCGTGCGCCTACGGTCTCCTACGCGGCCCCGGTTGCCGCCTACGCCCCGCGAGGAAAACGATACCCGGAGGGAACCTATACATATTTCTACGCGTACGAGCTATTGCTATTGTTGTGCGTTTTCGCTGTTATTATTATCGTAATATAATGGATTCAGGGGTGGCCAAACCGCGGTCGATCTTCGGCTGAGAATGTCCACACGGACATCGCCTTGTCCGCTGGTCACGCGTTAGGTTTTGTCCGAAACGTCACACCCGTCGACTGAAAATCGCGTTTGCTTAACAACGGATTAGAATGCAATAATAATAAATAATAATATCAAAAAATGCAAATCAGATAGTGCTATGATTATGCTATGGATTTACTATAACAACCGAATCGCCTTCGGAGAAACGGTACGTGCGTTTTATCCGTTTATCCGTGGTCAGGATGCTCGATGACTTTCATACGAGCACATTTTCATAATTTTTGAATCGGATATGTCCATAAACTTCATCGTCGTTGAAACTCTGGTCGGTACGTGTTGAACACGCGAAGGAAACCGTTTTCTCAGCCGTTTAAAGTTTGGCTATCACTGAATATAATTACTTACGGCGAAAGGGGGACGGGGAGGAGGAACTAAAATTGTGTGTTTTGCGTTCTTGTCCGCGCTTACGTAGAACGCGATATCGACGCAACAATATCATAATATTTCAAATCGTATACGTGTAGGCAACGACGGTTTTTTAGTAGGCCGCTGCTACTGCTAACCGATATAATTTAAAATACATGATATAAAGACAATTTACCGACCACCACCACCATCGCCTACTCGAGCTGTAACGAGTTTTATTCACCTGTCAACTGCGCATATTATATACTGCAATAATATATTAATTATACACTTTAATGTTGTAGAAAATAATAACGCGATAAGTTATTTTTTTCCTCCCTTTCCCCCGCACACGTAGAATGCGTATTACACGCCAGACGGCAGCGTGAGAATCGTCGAGCGGAAACTGTAATACATAATAATGCTAATAATAATAGTAATAAAATACGATGATCGCGCTACGTTATGAACGATTTATGTATTCGCCTTAGTCATGAAATAATCGAGTATTATATTGTAACCATTACACTTTACATGTTCATTTTTTGTAAGGTTTCGCTTTTTCGAACGTATTTTTTACATAGTTCATGTGCGTTCGTCACTTTCGCTATGACTACACGAGTAATATTATATTATGATCATCACAAACTCTATGGTATATTGAGTGTCATATTATTAGTATACTGAAGCGTTTTTTCGGTTCTGAACATTTTCAACAATTTCTCCGCGTTAAGTAATACTATACGATTGGAATGATTCCGTGTATGCTTTGAAACCACGCATAACAGCACTGAAACACGGAGAATGCCGAACCTAATACGGAATGAAAAATAAATATTTAAGTAACGCTGCGACACGAGTAAAACACAAAATAATTAACAAACAAATACGAAATAAAAACGATTAGGTGTGCGATTCGTTTCGCACAAGGTTCACAGATTACGGTTAGTTGACGTACCTGTTACATAATATGTATCTACCTGCACTCATATACACGATCATGAACAAAAGTTTCCCTACACAAAATTTTAACAGTTTTATCGTTAAGACTGATACAGATTTGAAAAAAAACATCAACAAAAATGTTTGTAAGCGTACACATAGTGTTGTATCCGTTCTCTGTCGTGAGTTCAATTGTCTTTTTCCCGGTTAAGAAACATTCGTTAATTTTCATGATAGAGACATTATATGCTTACACGGTACGCGTTTAACTTCAGATATTTCGGTGAAAAATGTTTCATTTTTATAAATATATTTATATTTAATTTTATATTTGAGTAAATAAATAACATTCTCGAATAAAATATATCGTACACAGATGTGTACGGTGGACGTACGTGTATTGTTATTACGTCTTGTCTATCGGTGTTAAAAAGTGTCAACGAGAGAAATGTTTTCAAATGAGAAATTCATCACAGGGTGTGAACTCAGCGTTCAATTCTAAGAGGTATTGGATATCGTTTCTCATCGGTTTCACGTTACGACGTTCGAACCACCGTCGATCGCGCTCCTCAACCGGGAAAAATAAACATCCGAGCGTATCGCTGGGTCGTACATGTAGCTTATCATCGCCGTATCTGATTACATAATACTATTGGAATTCGTGCGATACATGTTTTGCCGATAAACCATAATTATACTGCTTACAAACCTAACACGCGCAGCCCATATAGTCCGAAACGAGATTCAAAAACGAAATAAAATCAATACCGCGAGAATAAAACGATACTCGCGACAATTATCCATAATAATGTGACTGTGTATTAAACTGCATTACAATACAGTTAATTTAAAATTCCGACGATCGCCACCATCGGACGGATGCGCATTGATAATCAATTGTATACTAGTTGTACTCATATTGTACAATGTGTACCGCACGATTAAAAACAATCACAGATAACAAAAATGGCCGCTTATTTGCATTGTAATCGAACAAATGTTTTTCGGGTTAAGTTAAGAACATTTTTCTGCGATAGGTTTCCGGGGTCGGTAACTTGAGGCGGTAAAGTCTTGCGTATATCCCGCGTACGAGTGGTTTTAAACCTCTGTGGTGTAACATCTCGGATTTAACTTACTGTACGCTCTTTTGTTGTTCATAACACTCTTTACGGTTGTTTCGAGGTCCTGGTAAAAAAAAAAAAAAAAAAGAAAAAAAAAATCCAATTTCGATATTCAGTTTTCAATCTAGTTGACGACACTCGTCGGTTACTTTTAATAATTACTTTTACTAGATCTGTTTGAACACTATGCCCGCAATGGAATTTTAAACGGTTTGTCCATACAGACGTATTACTTATCAACACGGTAACACAACGACCGTGCACCAGAAAATTATTTTTACGACCGGAACGACTTACTTTATTCGTTTACATGGAACACGTACATTATTAAATATATTTTCATCTCGTCAAAAAATGCTCCATCTTACCACACTAAACGTTTAATACACTTGCGTAAAATGAATACATCGTCCAAAGACGGTTACGCTTATATGTATTCTTACAGAATTTAATTTAAGATAGTGCTCGGTTTTGAGCCTGCAAACATCATAATAAGTAACTATACTGTTGACATGACAAACATGAACGTCGTAACTTAATATTTTTTGCAATAAAAGATACAAATATATAGATATAGATAGATGCGTTATCGACACGTAAGACTTTAACACGTTTTAAAATAACTCATGCAACTATGTATGTACACGTATAAATATATACATTTGTTGATATTATTTGATTTAAAGTGATTTTCTATTGTTGTTTTACATTTTATCCGATTTCGTCGGTGAAAATAACTAACGCAAACAGTTATTCCCCCCCCCTCGTACAGTACTTAAGCCCGAAGAATACTATAACCTTTGCACCGAATTCGTGAAATCGACGAATTCATGATATCAACAACGCCGTTTCCGACTTCATACCATCGATAAATACAAGCACATATGACTGCAGATTGCACGAAACACATGAACAAAGTGTAAATAATTCATAGAGTCGGCAGTTAAATGTTGTCGATCTCGTGAAATCCGTAGCCAATCCGTAGCGTTGTTACTGATTTCATGAAATCGGCAATTTCAGGAATTCAACGTAACATGTACACCGTACGTCGGCATATGTACTTTTCGGTGAAACCACGAGTCGTACGGGAGTCGTGATACGAAAAATAACTACTCTAACGGTGCGAAGGGTTATGGGCTATGATGTGTTCTTCGCGCGTTCCTCGTTATACGCGTTCATTATCCTTGACTACGGGATATGCCTACGAAGACCTCTCGTTCGCGTTTGACGACAATAATAGTAATTATGATAGCAATAAACGTGTCATTTTCACGAACTTGTACTAAGTATACGAATCGCGCTGTACGCACGACCATTGTACACGTACATACGCATATATCCGCGTGCGTGAGAGTGTCTCTTTTTCTTTCCGCACACGTATCGTCGGTCGCGGCGTGAGTATTTATTGATCACTTCCTCTTCGCCGCCGACGCCCGTATCCCCAACGGGCGACACAATGGAAGGGTGTGATTGATGGCGATGCTGCCGCGGGGACAATCCATCAGGGGCTTCTCCCTCGGCCAGCCGAAATGACAACTACTGCTCTAAGGGGCGCACGCACGCACGCACGCACAATATGGTATCGATCGATAAAAGATTCGAGTTCAAAACGCTTGTGATCGATCGGATTGGTTGTGTGTACGCCGCGGTGACGCAAATTATTATTCATTACGTTTAAGTGTAATCATACGACACGATAATATCGTATTACTTTTATCTCTGCCTATCCACCTGCGGACCGCCATAAATGGCTTGACGTCGATTCATCATCGTCATATTTGTAATAATAAATATTTATGTATGTATGTATGTATAAGGTACACTAACTTAACCATAAATATGTATTTTTGTCGCGGCTCCATCGCACGCACACCGTTGTGCGTCGGAGATTTAACTGTCAACAGAAACGACTGAAGCATTTGTCCAAAAGCCAGTTGCAGGTCTTAGGTATGTGGGCGGAATGACGGTTGAATATGTTGCACAAATGAATACTCGTAGTTCTTTACATTTGTCACGAGTTTCTTATTTCTTTTTTGCTATACATTTGCTATCCGGTGTGAGTTTATTTAGTACAGTTTTTTACGTCTTCCATTAAATGATTCCGAAAATATGAAGGTGTCCCCAAAAACTGCAACACACTTGCCCTCCGTCACTAAATTCGACCAGGTCAACACACGGGTGCGTTTTCGAAACGTTTCGCTCCGAAGCATTTGTACGTATAGTATTTGTGCACTAGTATTTATTGTTTTTGATCGTCACTTTTGAATCTAATCATTGTCACCGAACACGGTTATTTAACTTCGTAAAAACTCTTGCGCGGACAATGATCTCCTAGCTCTGGAATCACGTGCGTGTTGTTTTATTAACGTGCGCAAGGTACGTATCGTTTTTTCTTCGAAAAAAAAAATAATAAACGCTGCCAGCAGTATTATTGTACTATCACGACAACTTCTCCGGTCGAGTATAATTTTGCTAATGAAATAATGGTGCAGTGTAATTTTACGAAAATTTATTGCGTGATAATGCTTGTATAATGACTTTTAAAAACATACGCGTCGGCAGCGATGGCGTATCTTCCATAAAAGTGTAATAACCAAGTCTCCCGTAACTACCTAAACTGCAGAAAACGGTCGAGAACGTAAAAGATAAGCAATTTTCGAATAAAATACGTTCAAAGATTATTCGACCCTTTTTCTGGTGCAGGTAATTCCACCCCTATAACAATATAATACTGTAATCGCGCGCTGCTGCGCGCCTGTAAAGGACATTTTTTTTCTCTCTTTTGTCCGTTATTCTCATCTCCGATCGGGTTAATCCGATTTACGAGGGACATATCTCGGTCCGAAAATTGATTAAAACACGTTAGAAATAGTAAACCTGAACTTACAAATGCACTTATTTCCAATCGTGGGCAAGAAGATAATATCTGAAACGCGCGTTATCTGCACTGCACCGGCATTGTGCATCAATTAAGGATCCGGAGAGAGGATTGGTGTATACCTATAGGAATACGGGGAAAAGAAATCACACAAGCCCGTAATCAGGGGCGATGCAAAAACCTAATCATCCCTTTTCGGAAAGTTGTATGCCTTATAATGCTACTATGGTTTTCCGTGTGATCGCACACGGATTTTTGTACACGTTTTAGACGCAGATAAAATTATACCGATGACACGTTCAAAATCTATCAGTATGAATTATAATGATAAATCGTAATCCTCAACGACGACGGTTTGACGATCGATCCTTCGCACAGGTACCTACTCGTGTTCACACACTTCTGTACGTACACAATGTTTTACCATGTACGGATTACGTATATAACTCGTATGTATGACGCATTTCAGGCTTAACGCGAGATTATCTCAGACTTACGACAGTGTCATATGTGATCAAATTATTTTAAATTATTTCTCACGGACGACGTGCACTTATTATTGAATATAAACCACACCGGTGACGTCACTTAATAGCCCCCGAAGGGTTTTCGATATTTCAGAGGCCGTAAAAATTCTGATCTCTTGCGTAAAAATTCGTACAAACAACGTACTGCGGAATTGGTGAAAAAAAATCTTGAAAATTCGAAAGCGGAGGGTGACGGATTGCAGCGCTAACGTGTACACGATCTTTCTAAACGTCTCGGTTTTCTGTTCCGGAATCGAATATACGTCGTAATATCACTTTGGTGCGGTACACGGTAGCTATTCTCCGTACAACCAGAGGCGACTTGTTATACTAACAAGAACGACTGCTCCTAGTCCGAAAATAAACGAATGGGTTATCAACCACGGGTGATTCATTCTGAAGGATATGAGTAAAATTACGATTGACATGTCATCTGCAATACGTTCATATAGTATACCACCAACCACTGCAGTTGTAAGGATTACAATATCAGTGATATGATTTATTTATTACGACTTGATAAAATTAAATTCATAGATAGAGAACGAATGGTTTTATAAATTTGAGTCAGCTTATGAGGCATTTCTGTAACAGAAGGAATACAACATGATTTCGTTTTTACAAAATCGATGCGAGCAAAACGTTGAACGAAATGTTGAAACTTTGTGCCGAGTTTAAATACGATTTTCTCTCTCCGCAGTTTTACCATACGCTTAATAATACCGCGGTATACGAGTTGCTTTCAAAGACTGTTTATATCGCTCATGTACCCATCAACATACGAAATATTAAAATAAAATGCTATCTGGTTAGAAACATTTTTATTTTTTATTTTTTCATTCCGTTCATCTCGTCCGATTAACTCAAGCGCCATTTGATATTTTACACGAATTACCATCGCGGTTTGTTTTTGTAATAAAAATTGTTTCATTTAATATTATGCTCATGCTTTGGAACTAGAAAATAACGAAAGGAGAAAATGTTATGCAAATCTTGTTTGATGTAGAAAAAATAAAATAAAAAAACTACAGGTTTGTTACCTACTTTGGATTGCGTAAAAATTTATCATTCGAAAAATGTGAATGATAAATTATTTACAGCGCGCGTCGAAATTTAATATAAGCTTATATATAAAATATATATGTTTATGAATTTCTCTGTTATAATAGATTACGTTATGTATTATATATATTTACCTGGACGGATTATACTACAATGTTTTATTTAAAAGCTATATAAATAATTTATACTATTATTTTATGTCATATTTTTGTCATATCATAACTGAAAAAATATTTTATATTATACGTATGCATTCATACTAAATTATTTAAAACGACGTTGACTCCGTTACTGTAAACCCGCTAACAATGCATGAACAAGTTTCATGATATCATGACAGTTTATACATTTAAAATACTAAGAACGTAAAAGAAAAATCCACATACACACACACACATCAGTGCCACGTATGGGTTGGCGATTGATTGCTCTTGTTGGGTACGTACCTACTTGATATTGTTCCGATGATTAGTTACTCGCGCTAAGATGGTAATATATCAACTGGTATTATACTCATTATCATTGATCGTTGACGTCGTGAGCAGTATTTTCTTCCGTCCCACAATAATTCATTATGTCCAGGAGCCGATTTAACCAAAAAACGGAGAAGTGTTCGGCTTGCTCTAAGCAGCCGTAACAGAAAGAAAATGAAAACGACTAAACACGTATGATCAACTCAACTGAGTTTACACTATTTATAATTGTTAAAAGTGAATAAATAAAAATCTAAACGAACTGCGTCCAAGGCCGACGAGAACTTTTCAGGGCCCCGGGGCTGATCGGTTCCATGCTCCCTTACACTTTTTTGGTCAAGATATGAATATAACTTGTTAATACTTTAGTACAGTAAAAATCTTCAAATTTGCATCTTATACTATGGCCAATGAGATTATAAAATAGTTTTGTATTAAAAAACTGAGTCGATTAGCCCTCTGGGAGGTACAGGCTCCGGGGCTCTAGCCCTCACTGCCCCACCCTGTCATTAGCCCTGCTGCATCGAAATGAATGTGCTCAGTTCGCGGTGGACACATATGTTATACGCTGTCGTTCGTAATCGTAGAAAAAAATCTACTTGAATTATTCCTACCACGATTTATTTGTGTAAATTGAGTCCTCTGTTTTTATTTCACATTTTACAACAATTTTATTACGAGTCGTACTGTGATTGTACTTATTATAAGCTGCTTTTTTTCTCACGTGCGCCGTTTAAAAATCTTATTTTATTGCGCACACACTCACGTACATTAAAATAACAAAACACTGAGTTGATTTCAAACGTTTTTAAGCAGTTTTGAGACGCAAAGCCGAGTATCTATCGGAATTGAATTTCTAGCCTTTCTCATTTTCATTGGTCTTCTTCTATGAAACGTCATGAAAAACATTGGCGCAACAATATATTAAATAAAATATTTCGATCGGTTTTTTGACGAACGGTGTATGATGCAAATGTTGTTCGATCGAAGCGTTTCGGTTTTGGATTCAAAAATCGATCGCATATTAGAATATGATGATACTCCTTATAAGTATGTCGTACGTTAAACCCGATATCCTAGCACCTAGCACTTAAGGGTCGCGATTAAGTGAATATGCAACGTACATAATAATATGCAATCAATGGATTCAAATTAAATTAAACGGCACAACCGCGTGTTATATATATATGTGTGTCTTGTAAGCATTGGATACGTACTGCAGCAGCTATTGTTAAATGTTATTTGTGAAGGAGAAATATGAATCTGTGTACACATATATTGCTTGTGTTGTAATGATAATAATAATATTATACTTATACGTGAAGCTCATTATTTTGTCATTCAATCCCGAAACGCGCAAAAGACGCATAAAATTACTTTTTACTTGTATACTAAATATAACAACGAAAGTCATCAATAATAACTTATAAAAGTTATAAAAAGTAATTCCAAATAAAGAAAAAAAATAAAACAGGCATCGGCCTTTTGAATCATTTCCCAAGTAAATGTTTATGAAATAAAAAGTAGAAAAAATGATAAACTTTCTTATAAAATACACTTGTTTTAATATATTTTTTTTTTTTACTTTTTCAGATAATTTTACAAACAATTGGTCCGAGATCTGAATTTTGACTTGTAAGTAAACGTTTTTTCTCATGTCTATATCATATAATAATTTGGCTGATTTGAAGATTTGAGAAGCAGTAAAGTAGTAGCTAGCAATAAATTTGCATACTTTCAAGTATGTTCTTTTGTCGTATTTCAGGAATACTTCTAAGACGTTCCGTTATTATCTCGGTTCAGATTTATTATTATCCGTTCATTAAATACTTAAGGTGCCGTAATTGTCTAAAACTAAAACAGCCTGTTAATTGAAATGAAAAAAACTTATTTAAACATTTAAAACGAGTAGGTTAGTTTAATTAAGTCAAACGTTCGTCTCGGTCGAAAAATGTATGTTTTTGTGAATCCATCATAGTTGACAAATAATACATGTTATTCGCACATTAAAATATTCATGGTGTGCATATTTTTCATTCTAACCATTTCAAAAATTAGATTTTTTTTTAGTCCTTAGTAGAGGATTTATCCTGAGCTCCCCCCTTCCTATTTATACGCCACTGTTGTCATAAATTACACATGTCTCATTATAGCAACCCTACCGTACGTCTAGAAACTCGTAACCTACGCAAAATTAGTACACGGTAAACCGGTCGTGTTTCGGACGATTGCGCACCAATCGACTCGAGACGCGTCTACGTTAATAATCGCGAATTATTCACTTTTCGGTCAATCAGTGGCGTTGTGAAAAATATTAGGATATAAGTATATTATTCTACACCTATGAGATATACTCCACTGAATGAAAACTACATATAAAAATCAAAACAATGCATCTAATAATAACAACATACAAGGTTACAGTGATGAACAACATATTAAAAGTATCGTTCGTTTACGACACGTATATGTTGCTAACTGATACTAGCCGGCTTCCGCTTTCATTAATGTTAAAATGTCTTTTTTTATCTTATTTTCCTGCATTCATGATTAAGAAACTAAATTATGAAAAAAAAAAAAATGTAGACGCGGCCGACTCTCGATCACCCTCTTCACGGCGTCCCGTCACGTCCGAACGATTATGCAATATTATAATATTGCGGAACTGATATTTCGTCTGATTCTCCGGCGTGGTGTTCCTCGACCGCAAAGGGGGTGTTTCGCTGCGAAACGAGGAATATTAAACACGTTCGTGCGTGGGCGGGTGGCTTGTGCGGTGCGTGGTGGTGGAGTGGGCATGGCGAAACCGTGAGCAGGTACACACAAGCCGTACACGTGCACACGTACGCAGTGCAGATATCGTTGGGCGACGGGATTCGTGGCAAACAGCACTTGGGCCTCGTGAATTATTGCAGTTGGCAAGAAATACGCGCGTGCATAAGCTGTATAATATTTCAGCGTCACGCTTGCACACCAGATACCGATGTATATGTGTGCAAGGGGGAGGCGTGAGGAGAGCGTGCGTGCGAGTCTACAGGGTGCCGTTCATAACAATCGCTGTCAAAACGAACGAGCCACTCTCTGTGCGAGACGTGCGGGCATGCGATGGCGGAGGCGTTTCGTCGAGGGTCGGAGGGTGACTTGGTTTGGGCAGCGATTTCGTACGCGTCGCGTTCGAATCGATTGCCGTAGCACGCTCTAGGGGGAGCAAAAAGGAGCATTGCCCCCTACACACGGTCTTTGCCCCCCCTAGCATTTTTATCGGAATACGGCAACTTTCGAATCGATTGATATTTTGGAAAATAGACTGAGGTGGTGATCGTACAGATTTTTTATAAATATCACTGCAGTTACAGTTCGACGAGAGAGGTGTATTGATGGTGTACGAGCAACGAGTAAAAACGGACTGAAAATTTAAATATAGAAAAATTGTTAATATATTTCAACAAGCAAAATAATAGAAAACTACAGCTTTATTAGTTCATAATAGTTTGATAAAAATAAATAAAATAATATTTTGTAAAACCTAATTCTAAAACTGTTCTTTTATTTGTACTACTGCTTATATCATAATTATCATATCATAAATTTGAAACATAGTAATTGATTTGTAAAAATACAATAAAATTAATCATAATATTGGTTTTTCTCTATTGCCCCCCCCCCCTTGAAAAATTTATCTGGCTAAAGGGCTTGCGACCGGGCAATAGTTATCGAAGTGAAGAACGCACGGTCGGTGGCTAACGATGGTTTGCGTGTCTGCGGGAACGGACCGCGGACGCGGAAAGCAACGATCGCGAACGTCCGACGTACGATTCGTATGGCGCACGGACGGGTTCGGCTGCAGCGACGATATCAATACGTACGGAACGCGGTGTACCGGAATACAATATTGTCGCGGTGTTCACTCGGCGTGCAAATCGATCGAATTAAACAATCACAACGATAATCCCGCGTTCGCGTACAACAACGTGTTTAACATCGAATATCGCGCGTATTCGGTCGAACCGATCGTTTTACGTGCCGTCCAATGATGCAAACGTACGTGGGTTTCGAACCAGATTATCGCATTGCCGTTTTACCATTGTCGACGGACGCGATTATAGTTGAATAGCTTTTTACACGATGATGCGCCGACCATGATGACGGTAACGTATGATCTCGACGAGTGCTGTGGAAACATCGTCACACGAAAATGGCAAATCGAATAGATTATTAATCGCGACGACGCGCTGTATGTTTGGTTTCGCCGTTTCGCGTCAGTTGTTCGCGGAAAATAGTGCACACGCAACAGTGCATTGTTCAGCATCATTGTTGATAAACTGTTAATTTAGAGTCATAATTTGAAAATAATACATTGCCATCGAAAACAGCACTCGAATAATATACAAATTAGTACTCAAAACAAGTGCACATAGAAATTGTTACGAATGTCAATAAGCATATAATGCACATACATTTCATTTAGTTGTAAACAACATTAACATAGTTTATTATTTATTTTTTTTCATATTTATGATTGAAAAATTGTACGCAATGTCACGAAAGAATTCGATTTTTGTACGGTTAGTAAATTCTGGCCATTTGTTTTATAGTTCAATTTTATTCTCGCTTTTAATTTGTTCGTTTTTGTTCCGTTTCCGTTAACGGCGGTTCTTGACCCCGAACAGGCAGTTACGTTTTAAAACTATTTGCGTTTTATTCTTTTGGAAGTGCTAGGATGTTAATCAATCGTTCTATACCGTTTGGTTCGGTGGAACGATTATTTAAAATCAAACACTATTACCAACGGTGCTATCGTTATACATCGGATATATACATCTATATGTTATCGGATACCGGGAAAATTACGTCGGTACGACGTTTTAAAAATTGACCGTCACGACGCATGTATGTATGCATATACGCGTATACGACGCGTCGTGCTGCATCGATTACAAACGAAATTCTTATGTAGCGCGCGAATTCGCGACAAATATGTTGAAAATCGATTTTCGTCGATAAATGAGATGACAGAATCGGCCGTTATATTCGTATTGTAATCTATCGAATACCGACGTTTTCCAGAGAACTGCCGCGTCAAAAATATTTTCGTACCTAACGTACAATTTCGTATTATTATTATTATTATTCGTTTCGGTAAACCGTTTGCGTCGATAACAGCCCGCCCGCCCGTCGGCGTCCCTAGCGGTAACCCCCGGCCCACACGGCTCCACCGCGCCGTGGCAGCCGTTCCTCCTATTATACGCGACTGTAATAATAATAATAATAATAATAATTATTGCAATAGAATAAATTACACGTACACACACACACACACACACACACACACACACACACACACACATATATACATACACACGCCGATCGCAGGATGTGTACCGCACGCGGAGCTCGCGTATATTTATCAAACTTAATTAGCCGTTTTTAAACCGTGCGAGCCCCGGCCTCAAGACGCGCGATAGTTATCGCGTTCAATTAGTTGCATTTTTTCGTACTGGACCGGCCACCGGCTATACTTTACATAATTATTATTTGTTTTTACTCGTCTCGAACACGGACAGGGTACCACCACGTACGCGACTGCGGACATCTGTACAATACACAGTGTATAATGGGCACCTATGTGCACGTACAGTGCGCGCGCGCGTACCTACTTTTCTATCACGCTGATTTATTAGTCTGTATACACTTGATCATGATGATAATAATAATTATAACATTATATAGGTATGTGTGCATAAAACGAGCGTATAATATTTTTAACAACAATAATATTGTACGTTCGTTTAATATTCTAGTTATGTATGCACCGTATACTGTATATTGTGTATGGTAATACACGGATGTGAGAAGTCATCATTATATTTAACAATTCGTACGACGAAAAAATTTCATTGTTAAACGGTCCTGATGAAATGTGTTTATATCCAGTGTGTGTGTGTGTCGGTGTGCTTGTGTGCGCGTATATGTTTATGCGCGCCTACTGCTTAGTAGTTTTTCTGTTTCGAAACGCAAACGTTGTACTGTAAATACGCACCAGTAATACACTAAGCGAGCACATTTTATTGGTTTCACTGTAAGATTTTCGTTCGACAGTACAAGGAAAAGAGTTAAAAAAATAAGACAAAAAAAAAATTGTAGAAAAAAATACATATATACATAAATATATGTATGTATGATTTATTGACATGCTCGCGTGCACTATATGTGTGTATAGTGTAGTTTGCATTGTGGTTTGACGCGGCATGTTTGAAGAAAAAAAGAACACGCAATAATAATAATACAAATATATATGTATGTGCATGCGGGGTCACAGATATTTTTATGTCGTATAATATAATCACGTGTAACGTAGACAAACAGAAATACATAATTTTAAAAGCAGCAGTCGAACGTTCGGACTGAACAAACATCGAAGTCGCGTACGAAGATAACGTGGTGACCGGAGAATTTAAAATAAATAAATATATATATACTTTCGTTGCAGTGATGTAATATCGTATGGTACACGCGTACCGATGATTTGACGAGGAAGAAGTTATAAAATTGTCATTGTTCGGTGAGATTTGCTTCCAGCAGCAGCTGCAATTTTATGTGAATATAATACTAGACGATTTATACATTTATTGTAGTAGGTGGACTAAACGTAAAAACATGATTCCTTCCAGTGATGTACTAACGGGGATGGGGGGGGGGAAGTTTATGAAACTTTTCTCCGATGTTTTTATACATAGGTACATATTCTGTGCAGGTCATCAAACTTGTATATTTAAACCTCCCTCCCTTTAAAAACTCAATTCTAAGCATAACACTGATTGCCCAGCTAGTCTGTGAAGTAAATGAGCTGAGACG
The DNA here is from genome assembly GCA_034509805.1 of Sipha maydis. Classification (NCBI taxonomy): domain Eukaryota; kingdom Metazoa; phylum Arthropoda; class Insecta; order Hemiptera; family Aphididae; genus Sipha; species Sipha maydis. Next base: position 308,955 of record JASXSY010002189.1, read on the forward strand.
TCAATAGATAGACAAGAAAAAGAGATAATGTTAATCGAAAAGCTCTTGAAAAAGCGTGCACTCTCGACACAGTTAATCCTACAACAAATAAATGATACGATTATAAATCGTGCAGTTGTGCTCACCATAATCCGAATATGGGACAATATTTAAGTTCACGGAAATCGGTGTGAACACAGTTTCGTGTTGTTCCAAACGGCTCGAGGTTTTTTTTTTGTTCATTATAATAGGAACTGAGTGATTAAAACAAATGGTAGTCACGCGACGACGGATTTATTAGTTTGGGATTTTTCATGACCAAATGCCACATGATTTGTTTTTTGGTCTGATAATAGAACTGAAAAATAATTTTTTTATCGACCGGAAAACGAATCTATTATAATTATTAACATGCAGAGAGATGAGCAGGAAATGCATTTAGCATTGTAGAGAAATGGAAAAATTAATTTATAAAGGATCAGCTGTGTGTACCAAACATATTGCCATACTAATATGTGTGGTATCGTTTACAGTTTGTAACGAATAATAACAATAGACTTGCCATGGAAATTAATTTTGATTATGCAAGCTTTCGTTGTATGCCTCGTGTGTGCGCGTACGCATCATCTTGTTAACATTACACTGAGATACGCACGGTTCCGAGATGAATGTTAGTTTTTCGAAAGCAATAAAACCCTAAAAGAGATTTATAGTTAGTTAACTTAATACACGTTTCCTTTTTTTTCCCTCTTCGGTTTCGAATAGTCTGACCCGAAAGAGAACTATTGTTCTGTCGCCGGCAGGCCGTTTGTTATTGTCGCTGTCTCGGGTCTTAAAAAAATAAAAATAATAACCCAGAGGTACCGGAAAAGAAAAAGTAAAACTACTTTAGTCGCGACCGTGTGCGCCGATGACCGAAGTTGTTACTGTTTTCGGGGTCGGTAATGAAGACAAAGATGCATTAAAGTTTGCTAGCTAAAAACGTTCGTTTAAAGAGCCAAAAAGTAAAATGTCAAAGAAAAAAGAAGAAAAACGTATTACGGCGTGGCGGTGTTTAAATACATTTTTAAACAATGATATTTTATAAGAAAAATATGATGAACTACGCGTGTACAATATTATGTTTTTACGCTTTGTTGAGATTCATTGTGCTGTATTAAAAACGAGAAAAACTTCTTCATCGTTTATTTATTGGATTAATGAAAAACGTAAAATTGAAATGATTTCCATGGTTTTTTAACGAACGTTAAAAAATGCCAAGAAATCAACTACTATATATTTTAATGAGAACGATTTATATTCTTGCGAACGTTATTGTTAATATTTTCATCACGACTATTGTTTAACACGTCCTATACGAATTTCAGTCGTGCTTCGATGACATGTACACACATTATGAATACGAAACGATTGAGATATTGAATTGCTCTTGAAACTGTTAAAAAAAGTGGCAACAACACGTCTCTGTTATTGGTTTATGCCGAGTTTAGTCGGTGCGGTGTTCTGCTGTGTACAAAATATGCGCGATTTTGTTTTCGAATCCAGAAATGGCGAGTGGTTTAGGTACCTACTTATTGTTATTCGAAGTAACACATCGAAAATCATTTATCGCGACGTTGAAGCAACGGACTATAGCGTTTGCTTACAAGGCCAGAAACAAAATATACGTTCCCGAGACATAATTTTTTTGGCTGATTCGGAAATCGTGTTTCGACTATTCAAAAAAACTAAAAAAAACTACAATAATTTAAAACTATTTATAGAAAAAATGCGTACCTACAGAAACGCAGCGTAAGTCAAATATAATATGCGTTTGTGACTTAATTAGCTAGGTACAAAGGCGATTTTCGAAACAAAAAATGATAAAACCCCACAAAATTCAGGACTTCATACGTTTTCATGGAACACACGTCACATACGATCAGCAGAATAGTATGAACTCAAAAGCGGTGATTCCGATCGCCAGGCATACAGTTTTTGGAAATATAATGATATACCAATGAACCAATGTATAACAAGTGTTAAAAATAACCACCTCGTTGTCGTAACAAGTCAAATTTGAATTAATGTAATTTTTGTAATTTTTTTTTTTTTTTATCATTATAATATGCTGATAAAAGCATGTCGGAGTAAAAGATAATAATAATTATGACATGCGATATTCGTAAACGATCTATCGGAAGAAAATTAGAAGAAAAATAATAAAACCAAAAGTTATGTACGACGAGATCAATTTCCAACACTTTTTACAATGTCCTTCTAAAACGTCATCAATCTGGTGGTCAATATTGGCCATTGTTAATTGAAATTCTCAACTGTTTGACGATAGCGCACAGTAGGATGAAATCAATTCTAGCACGGCAGAATGAAAAAATAAAGATTGTAACTAATAGTAGATGTAATGATAGTTCTATATTCTTTACATGCTATAGATAATAAATATATATTATTATAGTCCCAATATATTTTTTATCTTATCATACTAATGAAATTTTAATTGGCACATGATACGTAATTGATGTGGAATAGTATTAACAATTATAAGATACGCTTAGTTGTCGTTTTGATATTCATCTTGTAGGTAAAAGCCGTGGGTTTGAAAGTTTTTACTAATTTAGCAAGTTGTTAACTAATATAAACTTAATTTAAGTTATATAATAATTCATTATTTTATCAACGTAGACTGTAATAATGCATCAGGTAACATTTTAATCTAAACTACATTTATCATTTATCATATATCATTAAAACAATTAAAAAAAAAAAGTTGAAGTACTTTTTTTTTAACACAAATTAACTAAAAATTGGAAATTAATATTACAGTATAGGATATTGAAATTTTTATTTTTGCTCTTTCGTGATCCGATATCGTTTAATCTTATTTAAATCATGATAAACTATGATGGATTCAAGTTGCCAAGTGCAGAATAGTCAATACTCATACCTAGAATTATTTGAATAAGAATAAATATGTTCCTATAATTAAAGGCAGTTCATTAAAAAGTAGGGAATGTATCTCCGAAGTTTTAAAAACAACATATGGAGGACATACATGGTAAGATACTTATAAAGGTAATAAAATCATCAATTCTAATTCTTATCTTACTATTAGTGCGTAAATAAAAAACAACACTTTGAACACTAAAGAATCCTTTATCAAACAATTTAGCGTTAGTAGTGGAAATAGCGATAATTACCTAGATTTAAGTAGTTTAAGTTAATAAAATCAATTTACCTTAAAAAAAAAATTAATTCACTAGAATAATAATTTTGACATGCTAGAAATGATTTCATCCCACTGTGCGTTCAATAGCAACCGGCCGTTATCCGGAATAGTATAAGTTTATCGCGATCTCGCTAGAGTTACTCGTCTGTTTTTAATTTAATTTATTTTTATTTTTGTCATTCGTCGCCAAGTTTGTTTGCGACTGCTAGTCGGAACCCAAGTCACATAAATCGACCACGGATTTGCTGAGCAAACAATCGTATACAATCGTATTTTTTATTTACTTTTTTTTCTTGGTATAAACAATACAATATGGACGTGTTTTTGTTGCACGCATGGGGTGGTGTGCTACGAGTGACGGTTGTTAAAATGAAACGCGATGATTTCACTACATATTTACATTTGGACGGCCTACAACTAACCCATATGACAGAACTATGGACCTAACGTATCGCGAATGTGGTGTCGCATCGCTGTTTGTTCGGAAATCGTGAAAACGGTCGTTTCTCCGTGATCTAACCGGGACAACGTTCATAACGACGACGGTAAAACGATAATAATAAAGCAGCAAACAGCGAAGTTGGATAATACATCCGGACAAAATATAATATATAATAGACAATGGTGTATTTTCGCGGATGGGAGGAGAATTGGATAAAAAAAAATCATACCCGCGGCTTAATTATAATGTAACATAATGCGATATCTATATTCATAAAATTCCGGAAAATCGTTTACTCTCCTTCCAGAAAGAACATTTAAAATACACCACTGATTAGATGTACAGGACAAATTCGATTCTAACAAGTGTGAGTTGTCACCGACGAGCGTGACTTAACTCGACGTGGTTTAAAAAATGTTTGCGTCCGAACGATAATATATCAAAAGAGTATTCAACATTATGCTTACGCGCGAGGAGGTACGAACGAAAGAACGATTGAAATAATTTGCTGATAGGAAATAAAAATGTACACAAAGTAAAATAGATATATAGCTCTAGGTTTTCAAATTTTAAGCGTTACGACTTTGTACATTGTTTCACTATGCAAACGACCATGTTTGGATAACAGTAATTAAAAACTAATGTGACTCGATCGGGACGAATCCATACGAACAGAAACCTACATGCAGATAAGGCATTACAATAGATAAACAACGTTTATCCGAACAACTCGTCTGGATATTGTTCCCCAGCAGCGCAACCAGGGCTCTCGAATTCTCCAGGTATACGTATAGAGCGGTGCGCCATCGGCGCTGCTGGGATGTTTACCAAGGGAGTGCTTTTAGAGAAGTCTCATGTATACTTGGTAATATCGTATATTGATTTTTTCGGGTGAAATACCAAGACGCGAGTACAACCGTGGTCGGGAACGATAATAATTGGGTACAAAAAAATTATTATAGTACTACAACACCATTTATACACGATTTAAATGACATTTAAATGTCTTCCCCTCGGTGACTATTATAGTTTCTCCGTTCCTTACCTATATTTTTGATATTTCCGTCGAAAATCCATGGGATGCGAATACCGGCTCTTTTCATTACCCTTAGTAGTACCTTTGTGTCCCACTGTTCACGACTAGTTTCCGGTACAACGTCGTGTATTGTTATGCTGCTGATTTGGTGGCGGCGGATCTAGCGGTTTTCTTTAATCTTCAGCACAGTCCATGGCCGTATCCAGCTTTCATTTTTAGGGGCGGTTTCATTTTAACATAAAACTACAGCATCATTTTCAAGAATTTGAATTGAATATATATATATTATTGTTGTAGGTACAAATACAAATTTGTTTTATTAATTATTATTCAAGATATATAATTTTTATTTTTATTTATTATGTATTAATTTACAAAAAAAAAAAGAAAAAAAAAAATTGGAATCAAAATGAATAAATAATACGCCCGTCATCCAGAGACAGAATTAAATAATGCCGGCATCTTCTAATAAGATACACGAAATACGAAGAATAGGTACTAAAAATAACGAAATCAAACTTGTCACGAAACATTCATTTATTGACGCGTCCATAAACCTCGATAACGATAACGTCACATATTATATTTATTAAAATTGTATTCTATTTTTGGCTTTAAAAGCAAAAAAAAATATCTGAATAAAAATATTTTATTTTTTTATTTTCACAATTTCCAGTATTATTAAAGAAATTTAATATAAATGTTTTTAAATGCAATTTTGGGGGGAGGGGTTGAAACCGGAAAACCCCACTCTGAATACTGCTATGGCACAGTCACTTTTTCAATATCATATTGTACGCGACTCGGGCCTTTCTAGTCGACCCGACTCCAATTTGTCCTTGCGCCCGTCGCATTTATTCCGTGCGTTAGGTGTGCAAAACCTTACGCGTTACAATTAATTTTTCGATCGCATAGATCCTCAACGCATACCCCCACGACGACTGGCCAATTACGAAATTCCGATTGTTTTCAACCCAGACTCCCGCGGCGGCCACTTTCGTCGTCTTTCGGAAACGAAACAGTAAACAATTGTAAGAAAATTGCAATCATTACGTACGTAGCCACTTATAGGCTTATACCTTGGCGTATACTAAACAGTATTAGACTCGAATCAACTATGTTTTGTAAATAATGATTACCGAGACGCGTCTTTTACGAATCGTTTTCCAATGGATAAGTAATCGCAACCGACTGTATATGTATAAGCAATTATTCACGATCGATTAGAAAATAATTATAAATATACACGAAAGCTTCAACATTTCAATACGCCTATTGAGCATATTTCCAAACGGTCCAATATTGTGGTTCGATGTACTTAATCATAATTTTTAAACATAACGCGATTACCAAAACTGTTTTAAATTAGTTTATCCGCCCGTCGACGGTGATGTCAATATGTTTTCATTCAAGATAAATAACGGATCTACCTAGCTGGTCCCTGTTTCGTCGAAAATGATATGGATTTAACTTCACGCATGAACGGCTCGCGCTTAAAAGATCCAAAACGTATTTATTACGTTTTCAATATTGCACGGCAAACCTGCTGCGTTCGTAAATGTAAATTAAAATGTGATTCGTACAAAGCGGAACGTACGTCGTGAAGAACAAATAAATAAAAATCATTGTTCCGTACTTGGATCGTTTCAATTCACGCGCCAACGGCATACGAATGTATCATATGCTCGTATGTTTTAACAGCTTGTTTTAATAACTGTCGCTGCGTCATCCGATGTAAGTAGCTATGCGGTTTCAAAAACGTTGATAAAAACCATCAGAGTTCTTTGACAAGGATAACGTTCGCGATACATAAAATGCGATTTGAGTAGCGCGAGCTTTGATTAATTGCGGCGAGTAAAAGAGAAAAATGTAAATGAATGGAAACGTCCTCGGTAAAACATATAATTACGTGCGATTCGAACAATAGAGAAAATGATAACACGCAGTTGAATACGTGTGCTTGATTTCTTTGCCATTAAATATAATAGCCCTAGTACATGGTGCTGTTTAAGAGTCGATGTTTTTATTATTATTTTTTTTTTCAGCTCACACAATACAATTGTATCTGTTTAAATACTATTTGGTAATTAAGACCCCGGGGTGTTTTTAATTTTTTTTTTTTTTTTTACATTGTATCGAAATAGCCGCCACATTAGTGATAATGATCGCTTGACTACACGACGAGTGGAATTTGTCGACCGTATTTTTATAGTTATTACATTGTTGTTACTATAATATTATGCAATATATGTAAACAACGAATTGAATATTATTGTTTCCGAAAATTTCAGACGGTTACGGTATAAAATAGAGATGGCTAATTTATATTGACATTGTACGCACATAATATAAGTGATACATTTTGGTAAAATTTGCTGTTTTGTTGCCAGTAACATTATACTCATTGGATAAATGTATGAAGAGTACATACATACACCGGTATAGAGAGCCATTTTGTTTTTTTTTTGTACGGATTGCTCTTATTGGTAAAGAAACTTTAATGTCGCGGTCCCGTAAACGACCGAAACATCGTTTGCAACATATTAGTGCTGCACCCTTCAATCTATAAGATTCGTAAAAACTATAGTCGTACATTGCCCGGAAAGCTGGGCGTTATCCAAGAGGTGTATAATTTTCGCGCGATAACAATTGCAATGCCATCGTGTGCAAACACATTGGTCGTGAAAACAAAACGATGTATAAACCGAGTCATAAACGCGGCATTGCGGGACAAGGAGTGTTTAAACTGCAAAACAGCGCTGCACAGATGTTTAGATGACATTATATGGTGCATAATAACTGCATAAGTACGTACCTATCATACACGTATAATAATAAAATACTTCATAAAGTGTACTAAAAATATACGATCGTTTGGCGTTCGCGCGCAGCTGTCCGTCGACAAAAGAGTTTGCGCTACAACGATATGCAGTCCGCTCAATCGAAATCAATTACATGTATACACGATAAAATAATAATAATTACAATAACAATAATAAGAATCATAATAATAATAATAATAATAATTGCTGCGCACCGTTTTAAAGAACGCGACGTCATTGTTTATTCACGAGTGTACAGCGCAAGTGTACGATAGTGTGTTACCCACACGCGGTCGGCGTTGTACAACGTAGGCGTATAGAATACAATAAATTAAAAACGCGCCGGGCCGGCCGAAAAATGATTAATGTTTTTACGATTTGTTTGTTAATAGTTTTTAATATTTTAATAAGATTCCGTCAAACCACGGTGCTCTTATCGTTGCTCGCTCGAAAACGAGCACACGCATCACGTTTTCGTCGCCCGGCAATAACTATTGTACTTACAATTTTCTTTTAACATACGCGTGTAGCGCAACATGCACGATTTATCGTCAACATCAACATATTATTTTGTATACGTCGGGTGCACATTTCATTCCTTCGGTTTTTCGACTCCGTCCAGGCCGTGACGAGAGTTTTCGCGTTTTAGTATACATATACATATTTAGTATACATACACAGTAATTACTGTAACTGTTCGGTGTGGGATCGAGAAAAAAATATCACCACCCTCCCTTCCTCCTCACTCACAACATTCGTCAGTACGATTTCTAATCGAGAACTTGTCAACAAGCAATTTTTGTTTTTTCTGTTCTTTTCATCGATATACGTTGCAACAGGATATCGTGAAAATACGTTTTAGGATTTCACAATGTTATTGACATCCTGTGGCTATTTTGCTGCATTTTATCATACCTCCGATATGTATCCTATTCGTGATTTAAATATTCGTTATGATCCGCGGAACTTTATAATAATAACAATAATATCTATTCAGACGTCGAACTGAACAAGTTTAGCAGGTTTGAATAAACTTAAGAAACTGTATGCATCGCTGTTGGCTCGTTTTGAGAGCTCATTAAATTTTCAACACCGTCCATCTATTTCATCACGTTTGCATAAATTACTAATGAATATGTCAAATTTCCCTGTGTCATGAATTATAATGTTCCGTTTCATTTCTCGGTAGCGATTACGGCGATTGCTGTAATCTGCATAATAGTAAATGTATACACAAACGGCATAAGTGTACATGTATACACTGAAGATAATTAAACTTTAGTTATAGTCGAATCAAATTTAAATAAAAGTGTGCGGTAATACAGACGACTGCAGATGTTATAGTGTGAGGGTCGTTGAATCGTTGTAGTTAAACGGTCGTGGTGTATGGTCTGCTGTTAAAACATGAACACCAACATGTCATTCAGACGTTCGGTTGAATTATAGATTACCCTTGGTATTATTACCTAGACATATTGTTTCAACGTTAATACAAAATTTGATTCTTTCGAAAAATTTCAGTTTTCTCCGTTAAGTCGGGGTCATTGATTCTTCTATTCCTTTGATTTCTAAAGATTTTCACGATAAATTAATAATTATATTCTCTGTTACGAGATAAACTATAACTGTACTAACAAACGAATATTTCAATAGCAAACAAAAAAAAATTCTTATCAACGTATTTATTTTATTATAAACGTAAGCAAAATATTCATACATACTTTATTTAGTGACAATCTATTGTACTACGTTATTCATTTCCAATTGGAATTTTAATTTAAGGGCTACGGAGAAAACCAATAATAGTCCAAAAAAGGGAAAAAAAATTATAATTATATTATCCAACACTTGTTTTAAAAAGTAAATAATTTTTTTTTTTTTTATATATTCATATTTTATTAAAAATTACTACTATACGATTTAGAAATATTGACTAATATATTTTTTCCCCCGTAGCACTTAAATTGTTCAATTGCTATTATTATTTTAATGAAATATTAGAAAACATAGCAGTTTTTATTTGATACACGATTTAAGTAAAAAAAATAATCGCACTTGTTGAAGGACTGTATAATATACTCTAAAACCAAAGAAATTGGTTGTATAACTCTACACGATTCGATCTCGTGTGTCGGCACACTAGTAGCGCAGCTCAGTTGATTGTACGGAAATGATCGATATGCCGAATCGAGAGAGATATCTATAAGCGGCGTAAGTCGTCTACGGCCGCGCATCCGATAGATTATTCTTTAAATTTGCACGATAAAAATATCGTACGCGTATTGGAATTCCGTCGGAACGGAAAAAAAATAAAAATAAACGTTTAGAAAACTCATAAGACTCTCTTCGGCCCGTCACTGCACACGGTCAGCACCACGTGGATCGGGACGTATACAAAACGAATGGAAGTTTACACAAGCGCAAGCATATACGTAAACATACGCGCACGTACTTTACACGGACCAATAACGCACGGATGTAGCTGGCGACTAAATCCGTCGACGACGATGACGACGAGACGAGGAGTTGTGTCGTTTATTCATAATTTGTTTATTATTTATCTATTAATTATTTTTTAAACATACGCTCGCATACGCACTGGCGAACAGCGCCACCGCGTAAAAAAATATAATTGAGTGATAGTTCGCAGGCGCTCGGAGCCGAGGTATTTTTACGCGAGTTGTTTCGTTTCCTCCTCTTCTGTCCCCCTCCCCATCTCGTTATATAAATCGGTTTAAACGCCGTGGATGCATGCGTGGCGCGGTACTGCTGCAGCGCGGAAATGTAAAACACGACAAAAATTCCAAACATCGCGCGCGCACCCGTCTCGACGCGATCGACCGATCAATCAATCGATCGTCGGAACGGTACCGGGTATTTATACCGCGCCGGACCATGTACACACATAATGTATACACGCACGTACGGACGCGAGCATTGTGTTTTTTTAAACATGCACCGAAAATATAATATTATTTTCCGGAATAAAAAATAAAATGTAAACCATCTGCGCCGTCGTCCACCTCTCACCGTCACCACCCCGACGGCCCGCCGAGCCCGAGGCTCAAACAAGCACACGCGCGCACACACACACGCACACCCTGGTCGTCGTGTACGTATAGCACAGACTCACGTCGAAGTAGTCGTCCACCTCGCGCCGTCCACACACGCACACCCCTCCGCTCCCTCCCGCTGCTACCGGTCCTAACAACAATACGACCGTACGCCAGTAATATAATACACACACGCGCACGCACGCACTGACGCGGTCGCACGTACGCACAAGAGCCGCTGACCGTTTTCATGGGACGGGGCAGACTCGTTTCCCGAACGATTTCGAATCGCCTCGTTAACCGGGTGAAATAATAATAATATCGACGGCGGCCGCTGTAACACGACAACGTACGCGCGCGCGCGCGCACACCCGTTGTACTCGACCGGTGCAGCAGCAGCAGCGGTGGTAGTAGTAGTAGTAGTAGTAGTAGTAGTAGTAGTAATAGTAGTGGTGGTGATTGTGTACGGTCTGCGTGTACGAGTCGACAGAGTCCGCGGAGACCGCACCGTTCGACAACGTTAGTCGTCCGTCGTCTTCCGTGCCGCGCGTTCGTCCCTCGTATCCCGACGGTTTTCCGATCCGTTCGTTGTCCGTTCGTCGTTTGATATATTTTTTTTTTTTTAAATTTTTTGTTATAATTTTTTGCGCGTGTGTTTTCTTCTCGCCCGTGCAACAACGACCTCGTCGCGTCTGGACGTCGTACAGGAATGGATCCGACCGCGTCCCGTCCCAAGATTGCGATCGCGTGAACGTTGTGTTGTGCACGCGCGAATAACATGAATGTGCGCGCCGACGGCCGATCGTCACCGTCGCCGCCGCCGCCGCAAGACGTTAGCACTACTGCAGTTGCGAGAATCGCGTACAACGACGACGAACCACTACTACTACAACCACTACACGTATTCGTCGCGGTCCGCGCGGGCGACACGATCGCGTACGCGTGAAAAACCCGTGTCGACTTCGCACTGCTGTTACCGCCCGCTGGACGTCGAACGGTAAACAATTTTACTACAGCGCGCTACATAACGCTTTCCTCCAAAGCCTATCTCGGAATCGCTTTTCTCAACACCCATTTATTCGTCTATTTTGGTTTTCTCCGTCGCTTTTACGAGGGGTTAATTTTTTCCCCCCTTGTTCTCGGCACGCCGGGAATCCGGTTGACGGTGTTCCGTTGCAAACGTTTTCCAAAACGAATCCATGCGCACTGCGCAACGGTCGCGTAGGCGGGAAAACGGACGGCGAGCACGTGTGAGCAACAGGCCGGACGAATAGAGCGAATAGAACAACCGCCGCGAACGATACGCGCGCGCGTCTCTTTTCGATATTGATATCGCGCTGACGTCGACGTCAGCACGATCGAGAAATCACGCGATTATTCAATACCGTCGTGTTCGGGTTGACTCTTTATACAGAGAAAAAAAAAAAACCGTTCGGTTTACCAACGCTTCGGAATGTTTCGCTGAAACGATAGGAAAAAATTTGTTTAACACTGATACGTTTTTATAGTTTTGTGTAGCGCCTTAGTGTTAATTTGATCTATAATGTATTATCGTACATAATTATCTTTAACACTTGTTCGATTGAATTATCTCTAAACAGATGTTTGTTGACATCGGTTATCGTTATCATCGTTAGCAGCACGATATCCATCGAGTAGAAATCTCAAAATCGCGTTGTAAAATTGTTCATTTACTCAGAAATAACAACGTATTACCGTGATGAATTTGAAAATCAATTTAAATACGATTGAAATACCAGGACATTACGCTCATTAATTTTGACGAAAACAATACAATTCTATACAATAATATGTCATTAATATTGTTTTGACAGACCATATAATCAGTAAAAACTTTCAAATTAAAGGTTAATTATTGATATTCAAATTGGTATTATTCGAATTCAATAATATTTGTAAAATACATATTAAATTCGTAGAATACAGTATCATAATCATAGACCTACATAATTTATTTCACGGCTATAGGCATAAAATATTCGCTGCCCTCATTATTAAATATAATAGATAGATACTTCAATCCGTTCACAATTTTAGGCAATTTTTTTTTCTCACTTTTAGTTTTTTAGTTGTTCTACTTTGGAAAAATTTCAATGGATGTCCTGAAAATTTTAACGAAACCATACAATTATATTTATTTTTAAAACCATTGTTTGTAAATTTAAGTAAACATTACACTGTTTTTTTTAAAATGAAAAATAAAAAGCTTTTTTTATTTTATTTTTGTCTTTTTTTCATACCAACGATGTATTTTAATAAAACATTAAAAAACTTGCCGTCCTAAGCAGCTGGCTGCCCTGCCTGTTGGGAAATCCGTCTTTGATTAAAATAATATTCGGCATAAGTCTGCAGTATAATTATACTTAGTATAATGTCAGGGTATAATTTTTTTGAGAAAAATCCAAACATTTTTCATGCTAAACCCTTTAACATATCCAATCGATTAAATATTTGTTTTATTTCTTATTTTGTATAGTAATATTTACATTATCTAATAGCTTGTTAAAATGTGCAGTAGAAATCATTCCCTCTCACGGCTTCCATACTTTTAAAAGATATTATAAACAACAAAACTTTGGAGCTTTCGAAGCGGGTTATTCGAATGCAATCAATAATATTTAATTTTCAAACGTTTAAAAGAAATGAAACATAATACAGTAATTGTTTTACATATAGAACCGAATCCATTTTATATTTATCAAACGATGAAGTGATCACTAATAATTAGTGGCCAATTATTGGCCAATAAAATATAGCTTGAGTTCAGTAGCGAACAAAGTGCGTACAGGTAGTCATTTAATTTATTACCTCTACTTAACTTATATACACTTTTCGTTTAAGATTCCATTTAATTAAACAATGATAAACATAACACAAGTATGCAGGTATATAATAGACTGTCACAAAACTGTAAGCCCGTCAACAGCATTGGTAATAATCGTCGGAACGTCTCACGTGTTATAATTTAATACTATTATCATTATACATGTAAATAATTGTAATAATAATGAATTGTATTACTTGCATCGAAACGATACCATGTACGTGTACAACATTATCGTGCACAGCGAGCAGTTGGTTTTTCACGCTCTCGATTGCTATAATTATTATTCCGCAGCATGTCACGCGCATCGAAATCGTTTACTATAATTGAATAGTCGCGTCAATATTTTATGGTCCGGTTACTATTCGTGTTCTTCCTCTCGATGAATAGGGTAAACGCGATCCCAATTATATTAATAAATTACTTATAGCATTTGCTGTCCGCCACATGGACGCGTGCGCATTCCGTCCATTGATCCGTTCGGATCAAATTTGTGAACATCAACACAGTGGATATTACGCGAGTGTATAATGTTTGTTATGGTCCGCGAGTTACAATTAATTATTGCTGAATGACAAACAATAATATCGTTCTCGCCGTTGGGTTCTAATAGTGTTCACACACTTCATAGGGATATAATACGGTCGAGCAATCATTAAAAAAAAAAAAAAAAATGATATAACTAAACATTTTATATTTTTCAACTCTCGTAACCGTGTTCACCGCGAAAATATGCCTGTCAAACAGTTATTTTATGATATATTCGTGGTATATATGCGATATGTCTACCATGTGGTATTCAAACCCTTGGTCGAAGAGACGGAAATCAAAAACATTATGATAAACATTTGTATTCAGAATATGTGATATCAACTCCGTAGTATAATGTAACATAATTTCCGAGTTATAATAGTTTTTAACAGAAAGCTCAACCAAAATAAAAAATAATAATAAAAATCCTTAGTATTGTAATAACTATAATCAAATACAATTACATTTATGGTTGTACGATTATTCTTAAACCCTTTTCGATGCTACTAAATAACGCACATGTCTCGTCCAATACCCGCACGACTTTATGATGTGATAACACTGTCAAATGACATGTTAAGGTTTTTGAAAGCACTTATGTCAGTCTTCACTTCCTGTTTTCAATTCGAATAACAACCAAGAAGACCATAATAATATTTTATTTTTAATGTTTTTCTTTATAATTCGTCGCCCGTAAATAGTGTTTAACTTTAGTGGTCTTCGGTGATGTTGTTCTTTCCCCCATTGAATAAACATAATAAATACTCTTGATAAAAAGAACGTATTGTTGTCTTTTTTTTCTACAATGCAATACGCAGAGGAATTAATTAAATATGTTTTCGTATACGATCGTTGACGAGGCGAAGGGTGCGCGCTGAATGTTTTTTTTTTTTTTCTTACGTTATTCGACGTTGGAATCAAACGCATAATAAAATATTATTATTGAATAATAACCGAGCGCGCTTTATTTGGTACCGTATTAATAATTAAAGTAAAATCCATTATTCAAAAGGTTCAAACATACTTATATAATGTATTGTTGTCGACGGTACGAAAAAAGTGTTTGCAATCAACTTTAATTTTTTATTTACATTTTTTTCTCTCGCTGTATACCTTTCAAGATACGCCACTTGTACTATATAACGTTATGTATTACTACAACACGAGAGTAGAAAAAATCGTATCATTATGTGCATTTGAATGCATAACAGCTACATCATGTATACTACTATTTCGTATTTACGAGTAGATAGAGTTCTTGAACGGCTTTAACGCCTTTGAGTTTACTACTTTTTTTCAATATATTGATATCGAACAAGTATGCTGTTTACCATATCAACAGACAATATTGTTATATTAAATCTCGTAAAAATATACTACACGTTTTACTGCAGAACATCGCACCTACGAGAACTAATTATTATTTTCACGTGATTTAAGCGCTGAAGAAAACAATGTATTTCCTTTTCCATAAAAAATGTAGAATTATCATTATTACATGTAACAGTATGCTATTATATATATATATATATACATAAAAATAATGGAGTTTTCGGAAAGCTAAATTATGTATTATGAATAATGTGAATAGTTCGTAGCGCGATGAAGTGATAGATACGTGAACAGGAGTACAGAAGAATAAAATCACACTAGCTTCTGTATACGTATACTAATAGGGTCATGTGTTTGCAGATAATATAAGTGTTTCTGGACCGACGCGTTTGTTTTCTTTAACCGGGCAAGAATTAATATGCGCGGTGGTCGTAGTGATGAGAGAGGACAGGAGGATAATTACGTATTCATTCTATCATGCGGGCAAACACCTTGTTAAGCGTCCACCGATTGTGTTCTCTTATACTTATGACAATTGACAAATACACACTAATAACTCAAACACAATCACTGATGTTGGAACGAAGAAAGGGAGAGATAGAGAGATAGTGAGAGAGAAAGAGAACTAGTATATGTACATGCCAATCCTTAAAAACGTGACAGGTAAGAAACTCGTTGTACACGAAGAGATAAAAGAAGAAAAAACGTTTTACAAATGATTCCTAGACAGCTGTCACCTCGGAATGACGAAGGTATACGCACTACGTCACAACGCGTACATTCCAAATGTGCTCGCGCCTGTGTGTGAAAGAGAGAGAGAGAGAGTGTACGTGTATGTACACTCACAAAAGTAGAAGGGAACAATCTTTTTTTCGTATAATAAAATTATGTTGTTATTAAATTTTTCGTCCTCAACCACTACGACGTATAACCTCCCCGTTGTCCTTATGGCATCTGTTGTCCAAAAATGAAAAATAATCTCACGTTTATTATAGCAAATAATCTTAAAATGTTCTGAAAGCCAATATCATAGTTTAAGGTTATGTATGACATTTGTGTATGCTCGCATGCATGAGTGTGTGTGAGAGTGTACCAATGTCTGTTACTATCCATACGCATGTATAATATAGTATTTAACCATCGAGAATATATAAAACGAAACCTCGGTCTGAGGATGATTAATGGCTATTGTACAATAGTGTTTTTTCTACTTCTTCTTCTTCTTCTACCACGTTCATTTTATTTCTCCGTGACAGCTGTAAACGTTTGTTGTTATGACGTCCTATATCACTTAACCTTATCTATCAGTATCACACAATGGGAGCTCATATACGTATACATATATACGTTTCTCGCGTGAAGTGCATTTAAATAAAAATAACGACGGCATTACCGTTTTAAACGACGTTTAATACAATATTCCGCGTGGTTCCGAGAACTTAACTGCGTTGTGCCCGTGTGTGCGAGTGTGTTTCAATTCGTTGTATATGCGATTCGGAAATCAAAAGTGTATCATAAAACTCGCGTTATCTTCACGAGAATAAAATATGTTGCATAAAAACACCCTGTGACGTCTTCCCTCCACTCTCCGCGTATACCCGTACAAACACAAAACACACGAGACAGCCCACACCAGTCGTCGTCGCAGGTAGTGAAAAATATTTACATTTAACACACACTCTCATATATACGCGTATAGACGTATACCTGCAGCGGTAAGCGGACAACTCAGGTGTGCCTCGGAGTCGACGATAAATCTCCAAGCCCTGTGTATTAAATTCCTCGAAGGATGAAATCCTGCAGTACGATGACATTGTACATTATGGTCTCATCGTTCACCCCTCCCGTCACCGACGGTCCCTAAAAACCGTGATGCGGACCACCCGTCGAGCCCGAACAAACCTGTAGTCTTCGACCCTCGGACGGTCGTGGGCGCGAACGCGATTAATTTATTAAACCAACACTGGAAAAGAGAGAAGAACTGAGAGGGACCCTGGGGCCGGGAAACCGGTTTCGATGCGTAAACGTAAACATTACGGACCGTGTCTGCGCCGGAATCGGTTGGACAACAATATGTTTTGCGTGCCCGGACCACCGACTCTGACCCTCCGCCCCATCAATGGCACCAGTGTAAGGACATTGATGCACAAAAAAGACGTCAAAGCAGCGGAGGGCCGTGGAACGCGCGCAACAATACGACGCGGTGGCAGCGGGTTTTAGACGCGTGTTCGTTTTTACGAGGAAGAACATTGACTATTCCGGGGAGCAGAAAAAAACAAAAATAAATAAAAATCACTGCGCGCACATATAAATAATAATAATATGATAAAATATCGAGGGGGGGATCGGTGTACGATTCGAATAACTGGAAACGATGAGCGTGACCGTCGTTGGCCGTTGAAACAATAGAGCGCATCGTGAATCAGATAACGAAAGAAAAACTGCACGTCGTGGCCGCAGTGGATATCCCTTATTGCGCTGCCGGGCGCATCGTGTATGATAAACAATCGTGCACCGAGAAAGGTCACCAATCATTATTATTGTTATTTTTATTATCAGCCGGTAGCCAGTCGTGTTGTATTGTTGCGCGGGCGTCGTTCCTCGGGTCCACGACATCAGCAACGTGTGTACAATACAGTAAATACGGCAAATCGCATGCGACAAGAACTGAAGCACGATCGTCCACGCGGAGAAATCGTGAGACGGAACGGGCTGCCGGACGTACACGATTCTTTCGGGATTCTATAGAAAAAAAAGAAATAAACCTACCCCGCTGTGCAAGCGACATATTTTTCTCGTGCTCAGAAGGAAAACGTTTTCAAACGGTGTTGTGCGTCACTCAAGTTCTCTGAGCGAGTGGGAGTAAGGGGAGGGAAATGTAAGTTTCACCGCAGGTGCATAGCGCACTTACTGCGGGTGCGTTCCGTTTCACGATGTTCCGTGTTCGCGTTTATGTTACGGCTGCGTACGATGACCGCCCTGCACCATGTATGATAACAATACGGTAACGCGTTGTTGTTCTCACGAGCAGTTTCCACGAGGTTCGGAAAAGGAAACTCACTCAATGGCCATAAATAGTCGTCATATCGATTAAATTCTGTATAATGACGTTATTGTGTTGTACTCTTGCATGATGTACGAGACGTGCGTACAATGCGATCACCGACCGTTTCTGTACATCTTCACGGTGTACGCGATGTCGCACTCTGTTCACGTCGTATAAATTGATTCGGCGCAACGGTATGCTCTACGATTTCGCGTGACGCGCATAGTTAACGTGTACCGATTCATCGGCGTGGACCACGTCGTATCCAATACACATAAGTACCTACACACATGTTCCAAAAAATTACAATCGGGAGTTCGTCGGTTACCGGATCTCGGTCTCGTGCACGCTATGTGTTCGCGCAGCTAATAGATTGCGTACGGTGTAACCCGTTCAGGTCTAGATGGTGGCTGCTGGTCGTTTCGATTCCGGTCGAGTAGCGAGTTTCCGGCACCGGTTTTCGAAACGCAGTACGTACGGGTAATAAAACGAATAATAGTGTATACCTGTACAACGCAATGCCTGCACCGTGCACGCACGATGACTGCATATTATATAAGAGCATCAAACATTTATGTATTTGTAGGAACACACGCGTGTACATTGTACGAACGCGATTATCAAGTAGTTTCGCGTACGATCGGCCACATTCATTTGCATACAACAGACTACGAGAGCAGTGGACTGTCGCATGATATATTTCATCCGACAGCAGTTGTAGTTGTCGTTTGCAGTTTCTATGAATGAAACGTCGTCGTCGAACACGTTTCGACTGCAACGATCGCGTGTACGGGGATCTTTTCGATACACGAATACTCGGAAAAATCACATTCATATACGATTTAATATCATGTATTATGCATATTATAACGATACATACGACGACGTAGACGTGCGTTGCGCCGACAATGGAGCATAAAACGAATAGGAATAAATAAAAAAAAAGTATATATATAATAATTATATGTACACGGGAAAACAAAAAAAAGACTGTCGTGGCCGTTTCGCAGCGCGCGTGCGGTCGACTCGAAGAATACCATTGTGTAATACACGTGTTGTACATATAATACATATTATTCGACATCGATACAATATATAGTGCGCACACGTATGGGTATGGTTGTTTCGTTCGTCGTTGTCCGGGGAAAATAATAATTATACCGCTCGAAGGGTTGGACTCGAAATATTTGACGGTTTGCGCGATCGTAGTTGAAATAACGCGCGGATCATGTCGATCTTTTCGATCATCGGCTGCTAATTAACTATTTACAATTGAACGACTGAAAAAACGAGCGGTGTACCATGTTTCCGAGTAGATCAACATAATACCATACAGTCTCTTACAAGTGTCTGTTACTCCGGAGTCGCCCTCCACCTACCGCCCCGGTACATGTGCTTGCTCCGAAACGCGCGCGTTGGTAATCATAAATGGCCGACACCGTGAAATTTCCGTTTACCCGATGTTTGTTTCCCCGTAGGAGGTGATTTTTTCCATTCTTCTACGACAACATTCCGTTGTACGGTTTTTTTCGCCCTCTTTACGTCCGCGTACACCTACAGCTCGTCGCGTCCGTGCGGCTTGCATTTGGTTGCACGTCCGTAGCCTTAGTATGCATTATTCGATCACCGTAAAACCGTACCGTCGTCGTACGTTAAACGCGTGCGTTATCGTACCGTTGTTGAATATTGTTACCCGACAACGTAGTACAACCTAACCTACG
Organism: Sipha maydis; assembly: GCA_034509805.1. Classification (NCBI taxonomy): domain Eukaryota; kingdom Metazoa; phylum Arthropoda; class Insecta; order Hemiptera; family Aphididae; genus Sipha; species Sipha maydis. The sequence continues at coordinate 328,988 of JASXSY010002189.1, forward strand.
ATGGTGGACGTCGAGATAGGAAGCCGGTCCATCGATTAAAGATTTTAAATAATAAAGTGATGTATTATTCACGTGGTACAGCTATACGTTCTCTACACGGGGTAGATTGCTGTTTTAGTATAGTGTAATGCATAACGCGGTCGAACAGTGACGCCGCCGTGACCGTACGCAGCGGGTGGAAAACGTGAGATACAACGGACCTGATAACCCGTCGGACGGACACGTCGGTCGAGTCGATTTATTTGAAAAGAAAAATAATAACACCACGTAAGGAGAAAACGCACTCGTCGGAGATCGTCTGGAGGAGATAACTCGAGCGCGCGGACCGGGGCGGACCGGGGCGTCGGTCGAACGGTCGTCGAACGCGTGTAGGACATTATTTGACCGTATCGCGCAGTCGTAGGCTGCGGTTGGCGTGTATGTATGTATGTGTGTGTGTGTGTGTGTGTGTATGTGTGTGTGTGTGTGTGTGTGTGTGTGTTTGTATGTGTTTGTGTGTGTGACAATGAACGATTGCTAACAAGCGTATATGTGCGTGTGTACATGATCGTCGTCGTGCTTGCACGCACAGATTTTCATTTAATGAGAGCTACGGAGTTAATAATTATCACGCGCGCCGGACGGTCAGTCTCCCTGTACGCGAGACCGAAAACGGACGAAATACCGGCCGCAGCACTCTTATAATATTATTATTCTATCTCATAGAAATCGCTTTTCAATCTATATTTTCCTTTGTATACACGTGTGTTTTGTTACATTATACAATATAAATATAATAATAGTAATAAAAGTAATAGTTATAAAAGTAATAATAATAATAATAATAATAATAATAATAATAGTAATATTATTATTATACCCTCGGACGCGTCGTTGCACAGTCCCGGCGCGATTTGTCACGCGAACTCTGTTAATAGGCGCACACACGCACTCGTACATCGGAGTTGAACGTACCGCGGTCGTCGCGTACGTCGATTTTTTACGCGTGTACCCGTCATACGTGTGCGTGTGTGGTGTTTGTGTGATTCTTCGGGGAAATCGATTCGTCTAGGCGTGTCAGACTGTCGGCTATACAATACACGTGACGACGAGACGCGTCGGAGTGCTGTGGAAGTTGTTCGAAATCGAAGTATGCGCATCATACGTACACGCGTATACGCGCTGCGTATCGATCATCGAGATCCGGACGAATAGAAGTCGGACAGAAGGACATCGCGGTCACGCGCACGCGCAAATGCTGTTGTACGCGGTGCCCGCGCGATTGGACACGACGAGATGCGCGTGGGCTGCACGGTCTCCGCGCAAAGACGTCGCGAACGGACGACGATGTTACGTTACGGTGCGTCGGCGGTCTGACGTAGAGCGAACATCGCGTTACGAGAATACGAGCGCAGCAGCGGGACACCGTCGATGGGTGTGCAGCGGGGTGTTGGTTATTCGCTCGGGTCGACGTCGAGCAGGATTTCGTAACGTAGGGAAACGTAACGACGAAGCCAAAGGGACGGCACGGGATGACGGACAGGGGTCGGACGAGGATAACGAAATCGCGTCGTGCGTACGGGGACGCTGGAACGTTCGTTGTTCGGCGATGAGTCGTTTCCGACCGCGATCACCGAGATCCCTCCCCGAACGCCGCACCGGAGCAGTATACTTAAGTAAGTATACTTACGCGGCGGGTCAAGGCACGAGAATTCGATTTGGTCGTCGCGCCCCCTCGCGTCGTAGCAATCGCAACACCCGGTGGTGTCGCGTATATCACGTGGCAGCAACGGCGGTGGCGGCCAACTAAAATCCGCGGAGGTGACGAAAACCGAAAACCGGGATTGTGGCCGTGCGACGCGTTCGTGCTTGTACGTTTCGTCGAAATCGTACTCCGGGGCCCGTCCGCGTCGTCGACCGTATTAATAAATATAAATGCCGCGTATCACGTGCAACCTTTACGGACGCACAAAGAACCCACGAACCGAACCCGCGGGTACATCTGTTGCCGAGGACGACGACGTTTGCTCTGTACATTTTAACACTCGTCCGTGTATTATTCCCATGGTCCCGCGTGTTTATTATTATTTTGACATGCGTCTGTGACCCGCGTGACCCACGATGTCTTCGGCATGTGTCTTACGATCCGTTCCCGAGGGACCCGGTGATCTCGCTACACCGTACCGGGCTATGCATGGCGCACCGGTCTCCGCACACGTTGATGTTGAGCATACGTGTTTTAAACATTTCCTCCGGTGTCGTCAGAAACGCGTCTGCACCGTGAAACCGTCGTGAACCTTGAACACGTATAATAACAACATGGTTTCTGAGTACTTGCGCGCACTCGACCTTTTTGTCTACGAGTTTTGAAAACCGGTCACGTAGAAACGCGGGCATTTGTTTGGTTTTGATTTCTACAACGCTTCTTACTTCGCGTCTACAGTACAGTCTTGAAAATGTAATAACGAATTCAATTTACACATACATGTACGGTTCGGGTAGTATTTTTACGAACAGTGATAAAACGTAATTGACGTATGCGCCGAAAATGATCTACATAAAAATGCTGTTATCAACTTATCCTTTTTTTAAGCCGCCTCTGCGTTTTGCGCGTATATAATCAATCGATGTGAACCGCGTTATAATTGAATAGAAACTGTTTTTTTAAATCTAAACGGATTGAAATAACGATTTCGGTTTTGCTCTCGTTTCAGACAACATGTTCCGGGGTTGGAGATGAGCGTGTGACGCCCCGACTAGAATCGTCTCCGAAGCGGACGGGCAGAGCACCAGCGCTCACGTGCTGCACAGATCGAAGACGCGGTAACCGCACACGAGCATGACGTGGACGGCGGCAACGGGGCTGATGACGGTCGCGACCGCGATACTGTTGGCCGCGGGCGGCGCGGTAAGCAGCATGCAACCGGTGGCCGTGACGAACGCGGCGGCCGCGACGGGCGGGGCGGTTTCGTCGGCGTCCGGCGCGGCGGCGGCGGCTGCGGCGGCTGCCGGGTCGGGCTCCGTGCCGGGGGGCCGGTGCGAGGAGATCACGATCCCGATGTGCCGGGGCATCGGGTACAACATGACGTCGATGCCGAACCAGCTGAACCACGAGACGCAGGAGGAGGCGGGCATGGAGGTGCACCAGTTCTGGCCGTTGGTGGAGATCAACTGCTCGGCGGACCTGAAGTTCTTCCTGTGCTCGGTTTACACGCCCATATGCATCGAGGAGTACCAGAAACCGTTGCAGGCGTGCCGGAGCGTGTGCGAGAGGGCGCGGGACGGCTGCCTGCCGGTGATGCAGCGGTACGGGTTCGTGTGGCCGGAGAAGATGCAGTGCGACAAGCTGCCGGTGCACGGCGGCCCGGAGCTGTGCATGGCGCAGGACGTGTACGAGCAGGGCGCGGCGGCCGGAGCCAAGCCCACCAGGAAGCCGGCCGCGGGGTCGGGCGGGACGGCGGCCGGCGGCGCCAAGTGCAAACCGGGCAGCCGGGCCAAGGGGTGCGAGCAGCTGTACGCGTTCGGCGACGACTGCGAGTGCCGGTGCCGGCCGCCGCTGGTGCCCGTGGACAGGGACTCGTCGCGGTACAATCGGACCGTGTCGGTGGCCGGCGTGGAGAACTGCGCGATGCCGTGCCGCGGCGTGCTGTTCACGGACGACGAGAAGGACTTCGCGGCCACGTGGATCGCGCTCTGGTCGAGCATATGCTGCGTGACGACGCTGATGACGCTCACCACGTACACGATCGACACGCAGCGGTTCAAGTACCCGGAGAAGCCGATCGTGTTCCTGTCCGGGTGCTACCTGATGGTCAGCCTGGGCTACCTGATCCGCGTGTACGCGGGCCACGACGCGGTGGCGTGCGAGCCGGACGGCTCCGTGCGGTACCACGCGTCCGGGCCCACGCCGTGCACGCTGGTGTTCCTGCTGCTCTACTTCTTCGGCATGGCCTCGTCCATCTGGTGGGTGATACTGGCGTTCACGTGGTTCCTGGCGGCCGGCCTCAAGTGGGGCAACGAGGCGATCGCGTCCTACTCGCAGTACTTCCACCTGGCCGCGTGGCTCATACCCACCGTCAAGTCGCTGGGCGTGCTGGTCATGTCCGCGGTGGACGGCGACGCGTTCGCCGGCGTGTGCTACGTGGGCAACCAGAACCCCGACCACCTGAAGATGTTCGTGCTGGCCCCGCTCATCGTTTACCTGGCGCTGGGCGTGTCGTTCCTGCTCGGCGGTTTCGTGTCGCTGTTCCGCATCCGGAACGTCATCAAGCAGCAGGTGGGCCGCAGCAAGGCGGACAAGCTGGAGAAGCTCATGATCCGGATCGGCGTGTTCAGCGTGCTGTACACCGTGCCCGCGTCCGTCGTCATCGGGTGCCACTACTACGAGGCGCGGTACATGCCCGATCGCGTCGCGCACCTCGCGTGCCCGTGCGCCGACCCGGACCCCGACACCAAGCCCGTGTACACCATGCTCATGCTCAAGTACTTCATGACGCTGGTGATGGGCGTCACGTCCGGCGTCTGGATATGGTCCGGCAAGACGGTGGGCTCGTGGAGGCGGCTGTCGCGGCGGCTGTTCGGCGGCGGCCGCGGCAGCGTGGGAGGCGGCCACTGCGGCGGCCACGGGCGCGCCGGCTGCAAGGGCGGCGGCGGCGGCCCGTGCAACCCGGTGCTCATCAACCCGGGCGGCAAGCACCAGCAGCTGCAGCAACAGCAGCAGCAGCGCAAGCAAATGCAGTACATGCCCGCGCCGTCGTCGGTGCCCGGCAGCACGTTGCCCTCGTCCCATCACCTGGCCCCGTCGTCCAGCCTGCACCACCATCACATCATCAAGCAGGGAGCGCCGCTTAGCCACGTATGACATCAGTACGCCACGCCTGCCCTCAGCTACGAGCAACCGGACCCGTCCGAGGACATGATGCCGTCCACCGCGGGTCTTAGCGACTACGGTCCTCTGTAATGCGGGGGCCGGTGGGCAGGAACGACGGCGGCCACGCGCGCGCGTTAACACACACACACACACACACGCGCGCGCGCGCGCGCATCAATGATCTCGATTGTATTATATACGTTTTTCAATTAGAACCTCTCCCTCCCCTTGCCCCTCCCCCCCGTTCCCGTGTTCGCGTACACATTTTACGGTTCGACATGTACCCCGCTTTCGCACGTCCACACGCATTGTATCCGTAAATCACGCGTCGTCCGTCCGTCGGTCAACGTACGTGCACAACCGGAATCAAAGCCTCGTGGTCCGGACCACAACCGCGGTTTACGGGAGACCGCGTTTTCGACGACGGTCGACGGTACAGCGGTTTCTATCGGCGCGCCGTTCGCCGTTCGTACACACGTTTCATCAACATCCGGCGCTTTACCCCTCCCCGAATCCCCATTCCACCTCACGTACATTATTATACGGTACGTTATTATTTTGTAAATAGAAATTCCATAATTGCGTATAAACATACACATTTATATGTACACCATAAGACATCGTATTGCGTACAATAGAGACGTAACAAGCGTATACTAGTCGTAGCGGTTAAGTTGTGTATTTTATTTTTTATTTTTTATATTATTATTTTATTTTTTTTTTTTATATATATTCTCGTTATTGTGTTTTAGCGGTAAGGAACCCTTTTATACTGTAATTAATGTAAAAACGTAAATACGACATTCGGTTAACCGAGATTACTATAATTTACTCGTTTTTTATTGCTCTACGTAAAAAACGAACAAATACAATTACATTATTATTATTATTATTATTAATATCATTATTATTATTATCGTCAAGTGTTGTTCGCTAAAGCCGTGCAATATACTGTATGCTTATGGTTTTCTTTTATTATTATTATTTTCATATATATATATATAAAACGTTTGTGTAAGCCAAAAATGTTTTTATCATCCGTGACGTTTCTGTCCCGTATCTGTACTACCTAAAGTTAATAGTCAACGGTGTATAGACATGCGAAAGCAAAAAACCAACTGTATACGTAAATTTTTAAGTGATAATTAATTTTAATTATAATATTTGTGAACACGTCCGCGCACGGTTTAGCGGGTCGTAACGGGTGTTCGCGCGTGCAAAGTTATTTATACTACCTATTTATTATACATGTATATTTATATATAATCTATATTATACCGTATTCGTAGCCAAAAACACTGTACATGTAATATAATATAATATTATGATATGTTTCGAATAAAAATTGTACATTTCATGTTTTCCTAAAACCAACGTGTCGAAAAGTTCTTGCTCCCCCGTTCCCAACGGCCGTTCACGAGAACGATTGCGAAAAAATCAACAACAAAAAGTTGATTTACCGAAAGCGTACCGACGGTGTGGTGTGGTGTGGACGCGGTGCTCTCGGAAAAGGCTCGAGAAGAACCTGGACCAGCGGTAACCGTCACGTAGTCGGTAAGCGCAAGCTGAGACTTTTGGTCCGGGGAGTGGCGAACCAATGGGTGCAAAAACGGTAATGTGTGTCCGACGAGGAGCGCCTAGAATTTTCGAACCGAAACGGTTTCGATTTTTAAAAACCCGATTTTCGAATAAAATCCTTACATTTCCTCGGAATCGCAAACGAATCGGTACGGTGATCGCGATCGATCGATAAGCGAGAGAGACAGGGGCAGATTTAACAATTTCCCGCCCCTATCTAAAAAGAACTTACTACCTCTTTAATAAAATATCCTCAAATAAATTAATTTTTTCAATACCTACCTAATATGTAATTTTTGCTTATTATAGTATTACGAGGCATTTCTTAAACAATAAGATAAGCTATAATACAATACTATCGTCGTTGTCGTAGACGAGTTCCTGGGAAAATATAAATATTATTTTCTAAAAATAAATAAATACAAAATCCACAATTTCAAGATTTTGAAGTGATAAATACAATTTTAAAAATTATGTACCTAATTTTACAAAATCAAAATAAATTTTCAACATAATTTTGCCGCCCTCCAAAATTTGCCGCCCTATGCGGCCGCATAGTTCGCAGTGCCTTAAATCCGCCCCTGGAGAGAGAGGTAAAACATTTCTTTTTTTTTTTTTTTTTTGTGTATACACTTTAATCGTATCGATCGCATCAGTTTTATTTAAACCGACTGAAAATCTAATAGTCGATTTATCAGTACAACGAGTTAAATACGTCGGATTCATCAAGATCGCAGACAGAAAAAAAAACAGCTGCATGACATTAGCACGTGTTGCCGGTGTTCTCGACCAGGCCATGCTTTAATGACATGCTTTAAATGTATAAAAGATATCGTCGTGTTTCAGCGCATACGTGTTTAGGAATTCTCGGTTCGCGTGCAGAAAAATAACGTAAACATCTTTCTTTTGTTTTTCTTTCTCAACACAAACAAAGGATATAAACAAAGGATGCGTATTTCGAGTGGAGTGGTGAGGAGAAATGTTCCCTCCCCGTATCCCCAGTTTACACGGTATTCGGATGTAAAAAGGTGAAGAACCACTACCGCGGTCCCGGACAATAAGTGTTACAAGTCTGATGACGTGCGCACGGGACCTTCGGTTCCGGGAGTACATGTTTTAAATTGGGGCCGACGGCAATTTTTTGAAGGCGAACGTTGTTCAAAAGATCAGCAGCGCCCCTGGACATTTTTATACCGAGGAGAGGGGGGACGAATTTCATAAATGTATTCACTTCGTGTATTTTCGTAGTGCCGTATGTATAATAAACATAAATATAAAGACCATTTGGGGTGACAGCCCGATTCTCTGGAAAAAATAATAATTATAATAAATGTCGAGAGATATTAGCGAAGAAAACGCCGTGGAGAACATTTTTTAAAAGTTTATTTTTTTTTGCACTTCCCTTTGATTAATATCTGATGATTAAAAACACAAAAACGACTCTTAATTAAAATAAACTACGAAAAGTGTTCGTCGATTTGAACGCGAATAATATAACGAGATTTAATTAATAGCGTAATGTTTGTATTCATTCGGTGAGCGTAAAAAATACAGGCCAATTAGCCGAACATGTAACGCGAACCACGTTTTCATTCAAACCGTGTCGCGCGCACTTCGGCTTATGCGTATGCACCGGACGGGCTTAGGTCAGAGGCGTTTCTAGAGGAGGGGTGGTGTTCAATGCCCCTCCCTGCTCGATATGTTGACGAATTCGGAAAAAAAGGATTGCTCAATACTTTTGTACAGTTCAAGTTACAAAACATACGCCAGAGTTGTTTATACAATTCGTAGTCGATCCATCTAGTACTATGCAATACATTTTTTTCCCGGAATTATTATCGCGTGAAACGAATACGTTTGAAATACGGAATGGTAAAAAAAATCGGATCCTCCCACCACTGAGAAAAATTTCTAACCTGACCCACGTTAGGCGCCAGGCGTTGATCGGACGAACACGGATGTTGTGCGTGACGATCGTCCGCCGGAACGGATGGGAGAAAAAATTTGGCAAAAATAAAAAAACACACCGCAAAACGAGATTTCGACACCCGAGCGGACCCCGGACGAAAGAAGAGGAAAGGTGAGAAGCGTAAAAAACCGACGTACGCATAGTCGTTTACACCGGGTGCGATGTGGTCAGCGGTCGGTAATCTTTTCGCATCTACAACGATCGGTGTGCACGGTGCGTGCGCAGTAACGTAAATAAAACGATTTGAACGTTTTAATTAGTTTTTTTTTTTTTTGGTTTTTCGTTACTCACCGCCCCCCCCCCCCCCCCATCCCCCTTCCGTCATGTTTTACAGACGAGAACACCGTCAACGGGCAGCGACAGCTCGTACCAACGCCCGTCGATCGTACGCATAACACGATACATTTAGTGGGTATCACGCGTGTTGTTGATGGATTTCGTGTGTCTATTGTTCGTCAAGTTCGACTCGCCCACGGCCGACGAACGTTTTTCACACAAATATTCCACGCGCGCACGCACGCAACATATTGTAATACGTACACACACGCATTTATCTATGAACGCAAAACGATCCGTTCCGGTGGCCACGCTCGTTTTTTCTGGTAAGATCGAATCGCACTGGGTTCGGGGTGGGGGGAAAAAAGTGTTCGGAACAACACTAGCCGATTCTTAATGAGCACATCACTGCGTCGGAAAACGAACGTAACACGACAGTGTTACAATAACGCGTTCGGTTACGTACGTTTTTCCATCCAAGCTGATCACGATTCCGTCGAACAACGCCAACAGCTATACGTTTTCCGATCGAAAATTACGAAACAAAAAACTACGTAAGAACTGACGTAATAATTACGTTTCGCAGTACGATTCCGTTAGATCTGTTTTATGCGGAAGTTGAACCGAAACGGTGATAACTCATTGTCCGAGCGGGGACGTCGGCGAAATGTAAAACTGTCCCGGGGCGCGTAAAGCGTAGTTTACACGATGCTAGTTTACTAGCAACTAGTAAGCTAGTTCACTATCTGATAGTAAAAAAGTATTGTCTAGTTGAGCGTGCTAGTAAACTAGCAAACTATTTTGATAGTAAACTAGTTTGCGAGTAGAGTTGAACCGTTTCAACTTTACTAGCAAACTAGCGCGCTATTTTATCCGATGCGAGTAAAAATAGTATCATGTAATTGGGCACTAGTTGTTTATTTCGAGCTAGTAGCTTGTATTTCCCCGGCAGTTTGTGAAAACACTAAGAAAGTACTTTGGTACTGATTACTGGTGCTAGTAGTAACTACTAGTATTTGAATATCGTGTATATTTTACCATGTACTAGTGAGATAGTAAGATAGTATGTTGTTCCACTAGTCGCTAGTAAACTAGCATCGTGTAAACTACGCTTAAGGTCATAGACGCCTGTCACCACGCGTTACGGACGGACACGAGTGCTGAAGTTACTTTATTGCAGGAAAACGTGCATCACGACCATAGATGGGTTCACACCACCAATTTCGAAATTAGCACCTCAAATTTGTTCACGTTAATCTACGTGTAAACAGTCATCACTCGTTATGTTTGTTTATCGAAATAAACGCCAAAACTGGCTCACGTACACCGCACTTCGCTTACTCATCGAACAACGTTGATGTTATTAAACGATGATCACGAACGGTTTGCGCGGTGTACGCGCGCGTTTATTTATTCATTCTAATCGCCGTTACGTGTTGGTGCCCGATTCCACGTGGTAGCATTGTAGTAGTAATAACACACAACAATCTCAACACGCATCGTACAATATCTAACGCACGTGGCGAAAATAAGAATTTCACAGATTCCATGTAAAAAAATTAAACTGAAAGAAGGTCCATCGATTTTCCCAGGCCCTGCTTATTTATCTAACACAAAAAGGAAATTATCATTTTCTAGGGAAAATAATAATTTGACAAAAAAAAATAGTTGTTCTAAAATTAAAACTGATGATAAAATTATTATAAATACCGATAATCACACTACTTCATACTTATCAATAAAAAATAATTTATTTGACCAACTGACTAGTTTTAAAAATTTATCATCTATCATACGGTGTCCCCAAACTTCACTAGCATGTAAAAATGTTTTGGGTGAAAAAAGTATTTGTTTTGTATCATTTTGTTCTGGCCCTTCTTTTTCTATAGTTGAAAAATCTGTAAAAGTAAGTGAATCTGGGGCACTTTATTTTGAATTTTCGGGCAAGAAATTACTATGTTAGGTATTACTAATCGAATACATTTGTTTAGTTTTCCATAAAATAATCTTGTATTTTATGACTAAATGCAATTTTTGATGATTTTCTTTTCTAATTAGTTTTATGATGCCTTTACTTGTGGTTTACTTTATAGTATAAATATATTCTTGTGGTTAACGTGCTACAATGTGTTACTGGGGGGGGGGGGGGGGTTGTGAGTCAATTGTTGGGGATTCGCGAGAAGTTTATTTAATTATACAGATTGTAGAAAATGTATATTTTTTTAATTGTATCCAGATCCTGGTTGAAAACTGTGACCACACGCAACTGCGCGAACTCCAACCTGTGTAGATAACCGTGGTTAAGACTAATGCTTCATCAAATTTTTTCGTTAATTTTCAAATCTACGTTCGAGATATTCTAAGTCGCTTTTGGCGTAATATATCTTCGGCCATGTGATCTTTATAATTGTTTCATAAATCAGTTGGTGTTGATAAGCATGTAGACAAAATGTGGAAAACAATGTTAGTATTTGTGAAAATCACAGCCTCTTCGAGAGTGTAGTCCTAATGAGTGTCATTCTCTAGAATCCCAAACGTCGACAGACTTCTCTGTAAATGCCGCACAATTAACAAAATTAACAAAGTACAATATTAACAGTTCACAGATCTTAGAATGATGTTTGGTCATGAACATTGACTAATATTAGACACGAATAAAAACATTCGTTTTGTCTAGAATAAACGGCATAAAGACGTCCTAATGCATTGGTTGGAAATACATATGGATAACACGGAACTGGTTGTCCTTGTTACCGTCGTTAAAATTTCCTTGACGATTGATTCCAGGTATAATATCTTGGTACTTCGGTATAAATCAGTGATTTGTCAATGTTTTTCAATGAAGTTGGTTAATGTTGTCGATAGTGGTCTGTCAACTCGTTGTAAAGTATATTTTTGACCATTTACCAGATGTATGGTCAAGTGGACAAAATTAGGTTTTTTCGGTGTGTTTTTTTTTTATCTAAAGGAGCACCATGTCTTCCTGTTTGTTACTAGGTTCTTCAGCTGTGAATATGAGATTGTGTTCGGATCCTGGAAGTAGGAAGTTCTAGGGCGTTCTCTTACTCTTCTCCCTGTGATCTTTCCTTTGAAAATATTGTCGATGAAGTTGTTCAGTCTTATGAGGTTGTTTTATCAGTTTGACGTGCTATTCTATATCTTTGATTTGAATCATTGCGAGTTCTGAGACTTAAGTTTGTACGTTTAATTCCTGGAATTTTTCAAACAGAAATTCAACTGAAAATAAAAAGAATATTCCATTGTATTATTTTTTATTAACCATGTATACCTTGTGTTAGTCTAACAAAACTTACCAAAACTTCATATTCAATTGAACTTTTAATATTAAGCATGATTATTGCTCTGTACTGGCCGTGATGAACAAACTCTTCTCAAAAAACTCACCGTACAAATTGTCCTACATTTTCAGATTAAATTGTCTGTGAAATGTGAAATGATAAACTAATTATTTTATCAACATAATTCCGACTGATGCATCTATTTTAGTCGATATTTGCAATGCACATTTCAGCAATCACGCCAACTGTCAACTGTTTTGTTCCACGCCTTAAGGTAACACTATAAAAATTAATATTGTCATTTAGTTTTTTATCTTTTCTTCATTTTACTTTCACAAGAGCTTTCTCCGGACAATAACAAACACAACAAAAAAATAATTAGGTAAATCGGCCCAGCCGTTCACACGTAATGCAGTGACCAAACGAAATAAGGATTAATTTTTATATATTAATTTTTTATTTACAGGTTGAGTGACCAATATGATACACAGTAGTATAAATATAACCTAAGCAGGTTCCACATATACCCATCACTATAAGTTGTATTAAAATATAGCAGTTTATATAAGTAATAAAATAAGCTAAAAAATTTTTTATAGAAGATAAATGAAAACTGTCGATTTTAATGACTTTTTTTTTCTTCTTTTATTTCTTTACTTCCTTACGCCAGATTTTAATTTTATAAATTGTCCCCATAATTACTTTGATTTGTTAATCCGTGTTATATAGGTTACTTATAATAATATTTTACAGACATATCATATTTTCGAAACGTTTTAATAAAAATTATTCTGATTAATGCTACTTCTTTGTTATTATAATAGTTATCTATAACTTATATGACGCCTAAACTCTTTTATAGCTTTAACTTTTTAAAACATTTAACACTAAAAAACCGTTGACCATTTCATCCGAAAAAGTAACTCGAAAACGACTCTCTCGTTGCGATAAACATTTTTGAATGAAATATACGACAAATAATAATTGTTATTTATTGGTTTATTATCACGCTACGTAGAAGGAACGAGTGATCGAAATAAGCCATTACAAATATAAAAAATGAAACAAAACACATGAATAAAGATAAAACTACTTTTTACTCGATTGTAATATTTCGAATATATATTTCAATTCGTATGATAATTATATAACATTATCATACTTAGTGGTATGATCAGAAATTTCGAAAAATCGTGTTATTAAAATATTATAATTGAAAATACGTATATTATTCGATAAAATACGTCACTATGTAAATTTTATGATCGATAAAAGTGTACGATTTCGCCCGTTGATAGACTTTCGAAATAACGAAACACATCGTACACCTTAACAATTTACATTCTCCGGTTCGGTGCATACCGATTTTATGTTTCATTCCATATGGAAAACTTTACGATGGTTTTTTTCGAGGACATTAGTTGGTTTTTTTTTTTTAAGATTTATAGATTATTTTTTAACCCATGTAGGTATATAATATATTACAATTTATAATTTGCATAAACAGATGGTGCCTCTAATAAATTACACATAATGGTCATCAATAACGAATAAATTTCGTTTAAATGTTAATATTATTTGTTTACAGAGAGGGTTATACTGCATAGGCCACCCTTTTAGAACGCGTAAATCAAATTTTCAATTTGCGTAGTAAAAATTATTTGCAAACAATAATTCAATCATACATTTTAAAGCTATCCGATTTCATTAGTTATTCACGATTTATATTAAGAAAAAAAAAATCTTTAGTTGTGTCTATTATAAAACGTACATTTATTTTTATGTAATTGCGGTGAATTACATCATTTTGACACTTTACCCACGTTTCGTGAATACATTTGACAGCAATATTATAATATGGGATTATTTGATCATTACAATATACAAAATCGTACTGTTATGTAATTGCATTAAGTTTCCATCTAGCCGACTAATACATACAGTGTTGTTATGTTTAAGACAAGCGTTAAGTGTTTTAAACTCTCATTTAAATAATTTTGAGTTAATGTTAAGACTAAGGGATATGTGTTATACACAAAGGAACCAAGGGATTTGAATACAGTAAATACTAAAAAAAACAATAATAAATCTAAAATATAACAACTTGGTAGGTGTATTAAAAATTATAGTCATAGTCATTAATCCTTAATCTTTACTTTGACTAACTCTTTAAAGTTTAAGATAACAGTAAGAATAATAATGTTCAGCTATTAATAGCTAAGTAATGACTTTTATTATAATTTATAATATACCTACCTAGTTGTAATATTATATATTTTAATTAAATAAGATAATTTACACTTAGACTCAACGTATCCCGCCCCAACATTGGATTGCAAAGTATTTTTAATGGGCGCTGTTCGTAAACTAATGACAAAAAAAATATTTTAATTACCAAAATAGAATGAATGATATACAACTATATATTTCAGAATTCAGTTTTTACAGTATTACGTTAAAAAGAATATGATAAAATTCTTTATAATAAAATTATTAGTAATGTTATTACGAAAATATTAAATGTATATAAATATTAATATTAATATCTCGTATATACTAAGTTTTTTTTTTTTTTTGAGTGTTGTCTACCCAACACAAAGGAAAATTATGATATAAAGGTTAGAAAACATTGTTCTAGTATAATTTTAATCTATTTTTTGTAAAATACGACCAAATTTCATCTCGTTTTCTTCCTTAGTATGACATTTTATCAATGTAGCATTGATATACCTTGGTAGGTCGTATTACTACATATTATATTATTAGCTTAACATAATATATCGAATTTTAAATAACAGAAATACATACTACTATTGGAAATCGTAAATTGTACAATATTATTGATATGGAATTTATAGCCGATAGTACGTATGTGCTTCGTGAGATACTGCCTGTTAATAGCAAATCGAGAATCGCTTGTTTCTGAATATTTTTAAAATAGTTTTAAACACATTGGAAACAATTAAAACATGAGTTTTTATAACGAAATATACAAAAAAAAAAAACCGTGTTAAGCAAAATTATAAATATGAAACATAACAATTTTGAATACAAGAGTGTATATAAAGTACGCATGTATGTCGTGAAATAGAAGCAAGCTTAATTTTACTCTATTATTATAATATATGTATATAGATTTTCAGATTCTTAATTACAAACCGAAATCACCACATTCACCGGTTCAATTTACAGAGTCGGGTCAGTGGCACCCCAAAGAGCCCTTTATACCTCCGGATATAGATGGTGGACTGGTACACGAGAGGTAGAAAATAAATCGTTTTCACGGCAGCCACGTTTGGGCAATAAACATTCATCGGACGTGCCGCGAAAACGGATATGTGGAAAAAGCTCGATTTTTGTGAAAAAGGCTTCTCGGACACGGGTCGTGCATTCATCAGTACAATACGCAATATATAATACAAATATATATATAGATATAATGCAAATATAACTCATTTACTTAAAACGTATGAACTCGAAATTCCATATAGTGGTTCCGAGAATGTACTCTAGATGCGGGTTCAGTAGTGAACGCAAGATTTTTCAATAAGGAGGGGATCTTGGAAACATATAATTACTGTCATAAGATTAAGTGATTAAATTTTAAAAACAAAGAAGGTGCTTTCTTAGTTTTTACTTGAATCAAACTTAAAATATTAAACAAAATAATGAGTTCATATTTTTTGTTGATATTTGCTATAGTAATTAAAACGTTTCTCCGTAATGGTTGATCGTAAGCACAATTTTAAATGTTGAAAATGTTAAAAATGTTATCCAGGCATAGCTAAAAAAATAATTTAAAAATGTTTTGATTGTTGGTAGCTTCAGTTCAGTTTTAATCATTTGTATTTGTAGACTATGGTTATAAATTGTTAAAGTTACGTAAATACATGATTACAATTTTAAGCACGGTTAACCTAACAGCGATTTTTGGATACAATTATTTAAACCGTGGGTAAATATAAAAACAAATAACACTTAATATGGACAATGGGAGGAGGCTTCAGCCTGTTGCCCCCCACCCCCTCCCCTCTGCGTGCGCCACTGTATAGGATGATATTGTGCTTGTTTTATTATTTTAATTTTTTATTGATAGTGTTTTGGGTTGAATGCATGATTTTTTTCACTTTCCAGTCACCCAGGAAGTATTTCGTTTTGCTTAAAAATACGTGGTGATTTCAATAGTATTACACCGCTCAAACTGTATGTATAAACCAATACGGTGTAAACAAATATAAATACAACGTCATTCGAGAATGCAATCGTGCGATTTTTCCAACCTAAAATGTTAGGGCTCGGTGATCGGCGATCGATGCAATCGTAAAAACGTGTCCCGCCCGAGCCGGGTATTTCGGTTAGTGCGTTTTACGAATAGGCAAACGGAGTAGAAAAAATAATAAAAATAAATAAAAGAGATTGAATCGTACGCGCGTGCGCGGTTACTGTTACGAACGAGAATTTTCGTTCCGGGATATTAACGAACCGTAACGCTCATAGTTATTCGCGTGCACATATCCGCGCACGGATCGAATTATACTCGGGTTCGCGGGTTTTCGTCGACGATGTATCCCGCACGTTCTCGTATTAAACAATATTACCACCGCACAATGTATCCCGGTGGGTAAACGATGCGTACATGACGTGTTCGAGGGTCCGGCGACAGTCCGAAGGTATACGTGTACCATTTCATCTCGTACTGCTCGCGTTGCTGTTCGTGCATAACACATAATTACTCTCTCGTATGGTGTGCGACGCACGGGAAACGTAAGAAAAAATAGATTCCATCACACCGTTCAGAATCTAAAAAAAACGACATGAAGAAGAGGAAAATAAAAGGAAAAGGAATTAAGATAGAAAAACAAAAAAAAAAAACTTGGACCTTTTCGAGAGGTTCGAGGAGTTCGTAGAACTAAAACAGTAGCGACGGTGCGAACGGAGGAGAGCTAACGGCCGTAAAACCGATGGAAATGAAAATTCGCTACAACAACTGCGAAAACGACAAACTTTGTTGTTTCTCCCGAGCTCTACGCCATTCCGAGCATTCTGAGCGCGCGTTCCGAAAGTTTAGATTCCTTAATGAGACGGCCGCTGCGGGGTATACGTTTGTGTGTGTGTATATATATATATAATTTATATCTTAAAATGTATTATTTTTATTGGAGACGACCGACTCGTCGAAAAAATAAATATTTCGTGTGAATAAAGAACGGTCATGGACCTGCGTCTACGCGTTATTACGGATCCTGAAAACGATTTTTAAAGTTCCCAAAAAACTTTTCGAGTGCGATCCGGCGTACCTACGTACATACGATCATAATCACCGCGGACATTTTTAGTAGCTTCAAAATTATTTATTAGCTGCTCCAGAGTCCCGAGGGACTTTGGGTCTAAACCGGTTAGGTCAGGTGCACTGACGGATCCGGGACGTGTGGCAACCCCATGGGTTATCGTTTATCACTTATTATCCGAATAATGGTAGTTGGTACACATACAAACTTCGTCGAGGTGGTCCGCCTGCAGCGTTGATTAAATAGCTTGTAAACTAAATTAACTAATAGTACGTTTTAGTTTTCTAGAAAGTGTATTATATTTTTATATTGTACATAGTTTTCATTAATATTGCGTTGCGGATGCAGCTACGTACGTTGTTAAATAAAAGGCTCGAGACAGTCGCATATATGTTCATACTTTAAATCTGAATTGAAGTGAATTTTTTTATTATCTGAAGTTTTATAATTTTACGGTACAGATTTATGCACATATTTGCAGTTTTTTTTATTTATTGCATTTTTTGAACAATACTTAAACTATTAATTTACACTCAATTTGAAAAAAAAAATTAATTCCTCTTAAACATTTCATAACTTATTCTTCTTTTCCGTGGTACAGAAAATCTTATTTTTGCAATAGTTTAATTTAATTAGAACATTTTTTTACGCTTATTTGTGTAAGTGCTTTTTTTGAGAACGTGTTTATGTGCACATATTATATTAACATATCCTGAATGTAAATGTCTATAGCACTGTAGACACGATTAATTATGTTAGCAAATAATAATATATTGACTTATGTTTGTGTTTTAATTTTAATTTTTTTTTTTATCAGAAATACATTAATATAAAGCGACTTTTTATTAATATGCTTTAATTTTGGATTATTTTGAATCGTCCAAAATATTAACAAATACTAAACATTATGTAGTAATATTAATAATTGTATATTTTGATTTTTTTATTGCTATGTTAAATTCTTGAATTATATTTATACACGTAATGGTGGTTTGTTGCAGCTATGTGTACAGGTATACGAATCAAAATAAATTATTTCCCGATTGAAATATTTTAGCAGAAAAAATTTGAATATATTTTCATTTAATAAATTAATAATATTCTTAATTAAAGTTCAATTGACGAACGCTCAAGGTACTTGACTAGACAATCGGACGCAGTTCAGGTATCTGCGACATGTGGGTGGAACAGTTCATAATACGTATTACGTTGATTTCAAACTATTATACTGGCCTTTAAATTTAAAAAAAGATTTATTCATTTAATGATTGGCACCATTTCTTTTGTAAATTTTTTTAAAACTAATCCGACACTTCAACGTTCAAACGTTTAGAAACAAAACTAATAATTTTTCCGTTTTCTCATACCAACAGTCTTCCTCGGCGTTGCCTAAAATTCGAAGAAGAAGAAAAAAAATAATACTCGGAAACAAATTTGAATCTCGAGCCTCTAGTGATTAAGTTTTTATTTCGATCGGTTGTATTTTTGGTTCCACGGCAGTTTCACGCACGCCGTTAAATCTACCGTCAAAAATTCAAAAGATTCGACGGGTTAGTAATAATAATAATAATAATAATAATAATAATAATAACAACAAACGACCGCGTTCGTCTACAGTGTCGCAACACAATACGTTGTACATACGGGGCCCATGTATGTAATTATTGTGTGTATTATTTATTCGATCGAAAGATCCGAATCGCGACGACTTTCCCCCGCGCGTATTACAACCGTGGCCGTTCCACCGTACCGCCGTATTTGTTTAAAAAAAAATAATGACGAAGTAATGAAACGGTCGACAAAAAACACACACACACACACGCACGCAGAACCGGGGAAGAGCGCGGTTCGGTCTTGTTATTTCCGTAGTAGAAGAAGGAGTAGAAAAAAAAAAAAAAAAAACTCCAGAGAGATAAAATAACCGTTTAATAATAACGTAGTGCAACGTGTGCATAGTCGCGGACGTGTACCTAGTATTATATACACACCCGTGGGTATACGGCCCGCGCGAGATAATCGGAAAACAAACACGATGGGCGTCTTCTCGGGTCCGCCGCCGACATTGCGTATTTTGTGTGCGCCTGGGGCGCTGTTCCTCCGGTCTCCGCGCAGCGTTGAACTCTCTCGAGCGTTCTATCCTTCTCTCTCCCTTTCTCTCTCTCACTCAATCTCTCTCTCTCTCTCTATATATCTCTCTCTCCGTTTCCTTCACCCATTCCTTCTCCACCGTCTCCTACCTCTCTGCTTTCCTCACCGTCGCCCTCTTCCACCGACCCACCGTTAACCCGCGCAAGACCAGATCTATCTATCTCTGCCGACGACGGTCTTTAATTAAATTTGACCGGTTTATTTCCCCATACGTGTGTAGTGTGTATCATCGAATGTGTGTATATATATTTGTGTGTGTGTGTGTGTGTATGTGTAAACGTACTGGAAACTCGCCGACGCGGACATGGTAATAACTCAGAGACTCGTTAGCGCGCTGCGACGACGAAGTCGACGACGACGACCAAGTGACCTTGACTGGATCGTGTGTGAGACTGTTTATTATACATCGTAGTATACGTGTATAATGCTACAGTACAACGTGTTTAATATTATGATTATTTGTATTTAAATATAAAACTTCAACTCTCATTTCGATCGATCCGATATCAGTAATGTAATATATACGAGTTTCGAAAACACACAATCATTAGAAGAGCATATATCTTTTTATCCCTCTTCGGCTATCGACTGTTTTCGTGTTTTTTTTTTTTTTGTAATTCTTATTGAAATTCAATCATCGCTCGTGCCTGCGCCGCCTTGTAATTATTATAATTATTAATCGGATAACCGGTTAATGAATAAATAATCTCCGTGCACGTCCACGTTCGTTACGCGTGATAAAACAGCGTCGTACACCCTCCCACACAACCCTTTCGTCGTGACCGAAACAAAAAACGACGTCGTGATAAAAATCGAATCGACTTGACTTTGCGAATTTCATTCGATCACATCTGTCTCACCGTTGATCAAACGTATCCATCGCCCGTTTTACTCGCATCGCAATAATATAACATCTCAAACAGCTTGGTTTTTCGTGCGGTCGACTTCTGTCGCTTGAAAAACACTTCATGTCGGTTACAACATACAGACCGGATTTAGAGGTAGTGGATTTTGACGGTTGGCAAGCAAAATATGTTAATCGTTTAACGGCAAGTACAAATTAGTTAACAAACGTTTTTAAAACTAAATTAAATTAAATCATACATTTCACAAAATGTAATACTTTCTTAACGACCTCAGGGTACAAACTTGCATTGGATATTCGAAGTGTTTCGTTTCCTTTATCTAATTGCTCGTTTGTCTTACGGTAGTATTGGCACATGTCATCGCACCGATGTAACAATGTACATCAAATAGCATATTATTATGACGCATAAACACGAACCAATTCACACACTATTCTGTTGCATGTAAGTGATCACAGTTTCGAATCAATTTTCCATGGAAACCTTGGATAAGGTCTATTTAAAAACTCAAAACAATAATTTATAATAGTAACAGTGCATCAAACGCAGTTATGGAAATAGAAACAACCGCGTAAACATAACATATTGTTTTAATGGGTAGTTCTTGCGGAACGACATGAAGTGCAAGATTACGTTCCGTACAGTTTAAGTTTAATCTCTCAGCTTAGCTACAAGCGCAAATGTTGAATCAACACATCAATTTGAATGTTTTTAATATTAAAACACTATTGTGCACAGCTATTACGTTTTAAAACCGATACAAAAATGTGACATATTTTGCAAGATTCGGTCGCTCTCCCTTTCCATACCGTGAATTCTACTCCAGTCTTAGATAATTTCAGTTCTACCTGAAATATATTTGGTCCAAATTTGTATTGTTTTATATAAATCCGTCATAAATAACGGTCGTGAAACCGATTATATTATTCGTGTACGCGGAAACAGGCGGAATACTCTGTCCGCCGACCCATTTCGGATTGACATGTTTCTACGTCAGCTTGAAACGTCAAAAGGCAAGAATCAACTAAGTGCACGGCGGATTGGCAATCATTGTCATTTTCTGCGCGATAATATTATATCGATCGGAATCGGTTACCGTGATTGGTTCATGCTCGGTTCCGGACCATTTATTATATCGTCAAACTCGTCGTTCCGTCAGGTGGAACGCGACAACGACGACGACAACCTTTTTTTTTTATTTAATAATATAATAAATAAGTACTTCACGTTACTATAATACTCGCCTGTAGCGATCAATGTATCAACGTCCTTTCCAGATACGAATAAATTTTAATAAAAAATATCGGTTTCGGTTTTTCTCTCCCTGTGTGTCTCTCTCTCTCTCTCTCTCTCGCGGTATTTAGTATTTTTTTCTGGAATGATTTAATGAGAACAATAATATTCTATGATATTCCACCACCCCGAATTTCGGAAAAATATTACATCTAGCTGTACTTTATTCGAATGGATAACATAGTTGATTGGAAAATAAACAAAATATCGTTATCCCAGCAGTGAAATGTTTTACGTAATATTGCACAGAAGGAAAACAATAACGAGATGATTGCACAGTAATGCACACGTTTCGATGTTCATTTTGTTCCGTAGCAACCGTATTTCAAACACTACTCCGATTAAGACGTTTTACCCCCAGGGCAACAAGTTTTTTACACCTTTTCAAGATATCGTTTTCAAATGAATTACCTCTAAATAACATTAATCATACTTAATATCATACCAACAGTCAAAATATATTTGATAAAATTAAAACCGTTCCTAAAAAACATATTTATTTTTTAAACCTCAATTTCATGAAAAACTAATTGCTTTAATGAGAAAATGATTTGACTTTTTCGTTGCAAAACCCATTACGACACATTCATTCCTTGAAGTATTTATTTTCAGTATATATTTATAAATAATTCTTTGTCTTTTTAAAATGTAAGCGTATAAAATAAACATTCCCGTAACAAGTACATATAAATACGAAGAGAAAATTAAGAGAGAATATTTTTACAAAAAATGTTATATTGAACGCATCAATTATATTATAATTTTAAAAATAAAGAAACGTTGAAATAAATACCTCCTTCTCTCCAACCCGGTCTTGATACTTATGGCGGTAATCTGTTATTCTGCGATAACGGAAAACCTGCAAACGTTTCGATGCGCGCATTACGAAAACGTGCCGGGAGATAATTAATCGGAAAAGAAAAATAAGTTCAGCGCGCCCCGAAAACACACTGATAAATCGAGGTTGGAATGCGTAGGATACGGTAATTCGAGCCCTCACTTGTCATTCCTCACCGCACATGCAATGGGTATAAGTCAAAACGCGATGGTTTGGTAAGTTCACACGTGAAACAGTAAGTAAGCGAAGGTCAGGATCAATGGAGATGCTTGGAGGAATATAGCACTGAGCTGCAAGTTGAAAAAGGCCACAATGTGTTTTACAACCGTTGACTAACGAATATTAAGTACCTACGGTTATATCGATTAACTGTGACTATACTGCAATACAGAAATATACTTTACTTATTTTAATTAATATTTATAGCAAATTACTGAATCTGAATAAAAATATCAAAATATTTTGCGTGAAAGGGCAACACCAAAAGTTATTGCCCCCTCCCCCTAATATTACAACCCTGGGTAACCGGCTACACGTGCATGTTCCGTTACCAACAAAAACATACCGATACGTTCATACCTCGTATAAATATTTTTAGGATTATTTATACAGTTCTTGCCATAACGGCTTTCTAGTTTTTCTGAACACGCGTGTGAAAACGTTATGGACTGCGAAATCGTCGAATTTTCCATCGCATCAGCCACATCCAATTCGGGTTCTATCGTCCACTTTATACACGCGTACACTATCGGCCGGAGCGAACTAAACCGTTTGATGGATTATCGTTCTAAAAGAAAAAAGAAAGAAACCTACTATTTCCACCCTTACGCTTGTTGCAGTAGAATATATTTCCATAAAGCGAATGATGTATGTTGTACACGGTTTCGTTTTATGCGAATTTCAAAACTTTGAACTAATGATTCTTTTGAATTTACCTATATACGTATATACTATATGATATTATACGCACTCCGAAATAAGTATTAAAACATATTGCGCTGTATAAATTTGACTTATTTATTCCTCAGAAAGCGCGGCGTTATTGCGTTCAGTAATTCACTGTCCTCCGACGTCCTGTGTGCACTTTAGCAAGATGATTACTTTCTTGCAATTTATATACTTCAGCAAATAATGAAGGTCGATTTAAAAACATAAAAAGAATAACATTAAAGGTTATTGTTATCATTATTATTGTCTGTTTATAAACTCGACGAGCAAAATAAAACAAAATGTGCTGAGCGTACTCGTAATTCCGTCTCGTGATAAATCAGCATATTTAAAAAAAACAGCACATTAAACGGAAATGAATTATAATACATTTTACGAACAATTTAAATTCTGATCCGAGTGTATTGATTTGACGCTATAATTCTTTTCTTTTTATTTTTTTTTTTTATAAACGCAATTTTTTGGGTAGTAAATCTGAACGCTAAAAGTTTCATGTAGCAACCATACGAACCGATGTAATTGGACACACATCGTGGTACTATAAAATGTAATTTTTCTATTACGTTTACAGCTATTTTTTGCATTAAATGTCGTTAACGATAATGTTAACTTTCGCTTCCCCCTCCACCGTGTTGTTACATTATCAAAAGAAATTCAGTATTGAAACGAGTGGTTTTATGTTGTGCGACTTAAGCGTTCCAAACAATGCTTTTGTTTTTTTTTCTTTTTTTATTCAACCCTAAGCCATTTTACTTAGTGTGAAACCCGGAGTGTTCGACTTTATCGAACTTTTTCTTTATAGGCTTTAAACTTTGAAATACGGCATTACGGCTGACTGTTTTCACGAATGTTTTCGTTCATTTCATTGTTGATTACTACTAACGGTTTTTCGGATGCTAAATCTACACCAAAAACATATTTTTTTAAATTAATCTGCTTTTTATTCGTTTTTTTATCTGCTGCACTCGGAATAATAATAGTGTTTGATAAAATACTATTAAAAATCAGATATAGCAGATTGTAAAGCCCTTCCAGTGGAGGTACTACGGCATGATTAAATTTGACTGCTTAGGTTAGCCGGTTAACATAGCTCCACTTTATTTTCATTATTTTATTTGGATTGTCCGGGACACTGTTGGATAACATTTAGAAAGTCAGAGAGTTTTAATAATGGGCTGAGAGACTATCAAATCGTTTGTGAATAATTTTGGCTATTTCAGATATGTGTAGATTTTTAAATAACCAATCTAAATTGTAATATCATAATATTGACATATCTTTTTTAACATATCTGTAATATTTTCTTATACAAATGAAAAACTGAAAAAACAATTACGCGAACGAGTCCAATATTGTTGTTAACTTATATGATGATGACCAAAACTTACGTAAGCCATTTTCTACTGCACGATTTGCAAGTTTGCAAACAAACACTTTTATAGATTGAATGCGCGACCGTGTTTCATTTCTACTACCTCGTATTTCAAATTTATTTATTTCACAAGTTAAAATAGTTGGTAATAATTAATTTTATAGAACCTACTAGAGAGGTCAAGAGTGTATTGTTACTGTCGTTTATTTCTTCGAAACGATAATGGACTTCACTGGACATTAAGCAATACTTTATTCTAAATTCGTTAAAATTCCGAGGAAGAAAGGGGGGGGTTCAACATCCAACCCTCTTCCCCCTGGGCATGTCTCTATTCTTGTTGAAGTACATCGAAAATCAAATCAAATTTCTGGTAGTTCGCATATTATGCATCACGTCTGAGAACGTTACCGTACGATAACTTACTACATTGTATGCAATGTATTAAATTTATTAAATATTACCGTATTAAATGCAAAAAGAACTGTACACGGTTACCGATAACACATATTGTGACCAAGAGCAGTGGCGTGCAGATCGTATTATTTTGGAACTTCAAAAGTTCAAAGTTCAGTGGTAGGTCGGTAAGTACCGCCATACAGGGTTCGATAATAATATACTCAACATTTCACCCTGTAGGACTACACACCGTCGGAATCTAACTAATTAAGCGCGTAAGAATAACGAACACCTGTGCAAGCTTGGGCTCACTTTGTCGATATTACATTTTACGGAATGATGGGCTGCACGAAACCGCTAATTGGGGGTGGCTTATATATGTTTGCCGAAAACAAGTTCAACACGTCACTGACCGACGACACCGTATATAGTAACGATATGCTATTCGACCGAATCGTCGTACACTCATTTTAGACGTTTTATCGTATTAGTTGAAATCTTGACACGAAATCACTTACTATACATTAAAACAAGCGCCTCTAGCGTTCTCATCTGTTCTCGGACATAAATGTTTACGTCAACCTCAGCAATCATTAATATAACCGCAGTTTTTACTTTATATCACTTCTTATGTCCACACTGCAGTGACATTTTTTCTCGGTACCGTAGCGATACCGTGACCCCGTTTCCGACCCGACGAATATCTGCCGTTGTCGTTGCAGGTTTCCGGTCACATTTCCGACCCGGCGACGATAATACTTAACTTATTAATACGATATTACTTATGAAAACTACTTATTATGCTTATACGCGCTACAATCCATCGGTCAATAAAATCAGAAAACATTTCAACGGTTTCTAGATGGTCTTCGCCCGTCATAAAGGCGTAAACGAGAGATTCCCTCGGGGGGTGGGGCTCCCTTGGATTATTTATAGCTACCAAAAACTAACGGTTTAACTACATAGTATACTATACTTTTGTAAGTTTTAGCTTACCCTTCCCTCAACACAAAACTTAAAAAAAATATTAGCGTCTATTGTTGAATCATTGTATAATCATTAAAAAGCTGCGCCTCTCATTGACAGTGTACAAACATGTATTTTCAGTTCAACAATAAAACGGGACTAGCGAAGATTACTCGAATCTATTTTCGAAAATGTAGACTACTTTTTCCTTCGCCTAGTATATTTTTTTAGAATAATACATATACAAAAGTTAAACGATAACTTTCTGATAATAATTTGATCGTGCAACGTGCAATTCTTTTAAACCCGTTTTTCCCTGCTCAGTTAGTCAAAGCGATTTCTTTATCTAACTTCTCGACTTCTTGAAGACATACCCTTTCGTCCATATGCCTGTGCAGTTTCAATCGTGATGTTCAGAGAATTCAACATCCGTATGGCTGCGTTGGCTCCGTCTTTCAAATGTTCAGTATTACAAATTTGCGTAACGTATGCGCAAATCTAAACAACGAAATTGCAAAAATAATTTCGTGTTGTTGAATCCACCAATTATTGAATTTCAAGATAAAAACATTATCAATGACTTCTAGATGGTTTTCGCTGTATTTTAATTTTTAAACAAACTATGCGCTTTTTTAAAAATTGTAATATGTTATATAATTATAAGTTATGATTCGTTTACTCGCTTGAAAATTAAAACATCGCAAAAAAACCTACGGAAATACACAGATAAAATGATGCTCCCTACAAACCCGAAATGTACACTTATATATTAAATGCTAACAACGTAAAATTGGTTCTGCTGAAAACAAATTTACTACGTTGTATGCGAAGGCAACACATGTTTACACCTTTTTAGCCGTCCCAGTTTGAGATATGTATACACAAAGATGGAGTAGATACTTAAAGTTAGTTTGTAATTTTTGTATTTATTACGAACGCACGCACAAATAGTTGATTTATGATAGTTTTGCACCGGTTGAAGGTCTGAAAGTTAATACGCCTCAAAATATTTCACGGAATATGTTTTTCATTAGCATGAATATGCGAAATGAAAATCTTAAAACGATCAATAAATCAAAACGGTTTTAACGAATATCTATTCGAACATTAAGAACTAAAACGGTAAGATAATATCGAGCTTCGTTGGTGTTGATTAACTATTGATTTATTCACTACTTTACATTCACCAATGGCCTATACGCTTATGCATCCCGTTGATGGTGGATTAAGTATTTTAAAAATTTTGATATTATCTAATGTGTTTCAGTCCTATTTGGCATGTCCACTAACAAATTTAATAACCAGCAGCGTAGTATTACAATGTTATATAATATTCAATTTATTTATAACATATCGATGACCGATCGCGGTCATGAGTTTGAATGCATTTAAATTAAGCGGTGCCCAATTATCATTGCAGTATACAGATACTGGTCGTCGTATGATTTGCATTGCACTTCGGCCGACCTCGTCGCCGTTTCGTAACATTATCAACATCGCTCGCTACACCTCAGCTACAATACTATGCTCGATTGCAAATCAATTACAACGCATTTGTCTCGCGTCGGTCTAAACGAGCCGTCGCCGCCGGTAGAGACAATGATACGATAACACGACCTACAACGATGCGCGTTAATTAACACGTTGATTCGGCATTTTGATCAAATTAATCCACAACGGATTGGACGATTTCGTTTTTTCGTCCAACACGCATGTGTTATTTACGCTCGCAGTTGATAATACATTATTTCGATTTCTGCTCCGTACGATGCACCGCGACTGCACCACTGTTCTACGAATATCATAACTCGACAACCATGACGTAATTGCTACAGCGACGCACACCAATCCGCATGATCACATGATCGTATGATTTACGGCCGTCAATGCTTGCGATTGTGTCGCTGCGCCGATTTTGTTGCGATCGAGTTTTATGATACCCGCACATGTATGATGTGTACGTGTAAACCTAAATCTCCGAATAGTTAAATGCAAATTAATGTGTTTTCAAATACCAAAAACGCGATGGTAAAAACGAAAACCGATCTCGATCTATCTCCCGCGTACCTTTTAAATGATTATGTTTGTTTGATCATTACAGTGTGTACGTATTATATATATATATATACGTGTGTATGTGTGTGTGTGTGTGTGTATGCACGAAAAAATAATCATACGGTGGTAAGCGTATCGTAATCATCACGAGGTACTCGCGAGTGTTTGTTTAAACGCATACAATACAGTGTACGTATTTCAATATCGTTATAAAATGATTCGTTCGTCCGAAAACAACGATGGTTTTATGCTTTTAATTATACGGCACGTACGAACATTACTTACGAGCACAATGAAAAATGTAAATAGTTTTATTAACAAATCACGCTACACCGGTTTATAATAAGTGTGGATGTCTATATACGTGTACGAGTACATGAGGTACGCCTATAATTAACCGAGCAATGGTAAATAATGGGTGTGCCATTTCCTCGGGAAAATACGATTTCGGTTTTATTACTCGTGTCATCACATAATACAGCCCCCTCTCCGTTCACCGTGTACCCGTAAAGTTAATTAAAAACTACGTTTATATTGCATACGCATTGTTCCTTAATATTATTTCGTATTTCGTATTTTTGTTTTTATTTATTTATTTATTTGTTTTTTTGTTTTTTTTTTTTAATTTAACCATTTTATATATACACATCAGACCTTACAAGTGCGCATTCTTGCTGCAGTACTGTATTCCTCGATCAGCGTAAATTATATTCGTTGTTGTTAATCGTTTGTACTCTTTACACACGCGATAGTAATTAAATTAAATTTTTCGGTAACTACGAAGTGAGGTTTCGTCGTGAGTCAATAACCGATTGATTTTCACGGGATACCGGTCAATACGTCAACAAATCCTGCCAGCGGGCATAATTATTTATCCATTTCATATCATACGAAATTCCAACCAATACTTATCGAAAAACGATCGTAAATTCGTTAGTGTCTTGGCACCGAGTACTGCACACGAGCGAGTATCGAGTTTTAGTCATGAGAATCAATTCGAACCGTGGCGTTTACATTTTTTACGTCTTCTCTGACGCCAATTAAAAACAAAACCCGTCGTTATTCTTGTTTATCGGTAAATGTGAAAATTTAAATAAATAATGAGTAACAAGGCTTATGTATTTTTATATTTTTTATTTTTTTCAAAAAGAAACTCACCCGACAAATGGAAGTTGTTTGGTAGATACATAAAAATTTGATTATCGGATGTGCACACAAGAAACACTGTAACGCACGTAGATACGTCGTCTAACAAGTACGATAATGTTAATAAATAATAATTATTCTAATAATAATGGCTTTCGCGTTTATTAATTAAATACATTTAATTAATTAATAACACGTAAAATATGAACGTACTAACGGTTTTGTGTAAACTACCAATTATTGTGCTTTGGTCTAAGCTTCTGTAGATTCATGTGAGAGATAGTATGTCCTCTCCCGCGGACGATGTTTCTACTCGCAATATTTTGCTCGTACTGCACGAGTTACAGCAGCAAGACGGTAAAAATATAACATGCGAGTACCATCTAGACGTAGAATCTGCAGCTAATCAGTCCGAAACGTCAGCGTGAAACTACCGCAGGACGTTTAACGGGTATCATATGATATAGGACGCATTTTTGTTTCGAATAAAAAATGTTTTTCTAATAAAAAATTTTCGTCCACACGCGAAACACGCCGGACGCATTGTTTTCGAAATGTTTCATGGCGTTGAAACAAGAATCATCTGTTATAAACCGTGCCTTTATAATTATACACATCACACCGCTTGTAATCGTTCGTTTTACCTTTATGGAATGGTTGTTTCTTTTAAAAAAATCTCGTCGAAAACTTTCTTGTGAAAAACTTTGAAAACTGTTGTTTAAATTTGACTGTTATCTGTTATTGTGTTTCGAATGGTTAAAAACCGTGAGCATTTATTAGCATAAAGTTGGAATCATTACGTGCACTAATATTGTATTAATGTGGTGCACGATTGTAACGTAAAGAGAAAAAAATCGGCTCGATCGTGATTAACGAATTATAAACCTGGATCGCAAGGAATTCACATTATTTTATGAAATATTGTGTGCAATGGGACAAGTCATTTAAGTAATAAGAAGAATTATAGTATTTATTCGATTCTTCTATTCGAACTCAAATCTTTGTGCTTCGACTTAAAGTTTCACTAAGACTAAAAAAATAACAACAACGGCGATTCCATTACTCGTTACTCGTACTCTGGGGACGTGATTTTTCGAATAAAATTATAACAAAATATAATCAGTCGTCGTCAAACAGTTAAATTAAAATTTCGTTAATCTGGATTCTAAACACAGTGTTGTTTTCGACTTGAAACATTGACCATAACAAGTGATGTATTTATTTTATTAATTTTTTTTATTTCAGTTTTATATTAAAAACCCGATATCATTGCTAGTCGTGACTTGGTAATTTTAACTTATCCATACTAATTAATGACGTTTGCGTTGCTCGAGGTCAACAAGCAACGTTTTTGATTATTGCACATTGATAACAGTATGACTGTGTAAATATTTTAAGCCTTAACCAGCGAATACAATTATCTAACACCGTTTTCCATTTCACTTTGATCCCACGTCACATACACTCACACGTACGCATATACATATGTATATCCGGCTTTTATGATGGCCATATAACACTTAATTATATATAAACATAAAACTATTCATTGTTATTTGTATGTTTTTGTATGTGTGTATGCTATGATACTAATAACAGTATATTATTTTGCCATATGAATACACTGTTGGCTGTATTGTATACGCGGAGAGATATCTCATGCGCAACAGAAACCCGATATCGTTCCGGTCTTGTCGGGTTTCGTCGAGGTGTGAAACGTAATACGACACTCGGTAAACCGCGGCTGTCCTTAATAGAATATCGATTTTGTCCCGTTCGAATATCTAATTTCTGAATATTTCGCGCATTTCGATAACTGCTACAAAAGCAATATGGTGCACGCGATACAACCACCGATAAAGTGTCGTCGGTTTAAACATAATTTTCAACATACAATTCATACAACTGTTTGAACAAAATCGTCTTTCTATCAAAAAAATAAATAAAAAACATTTGTCTTTAAATTTTCGATTCTAGTCTATGTAAATTACCCGTATTACTAGTAGTAATAGATTATACTAACTAGTAATAATAATATCATACAGGGTTGACATCGATAGATCTTATCGGATCAACCGAGTTGTACGATTTTTGTAGACAAGAGAGCAAAAAAACCGGTAAGAAATCGCAGCTCTCCGGCATTCTCTTGATCGCGTCTCGTATTATTATTGTACCTACGTTTTGAAAGCAACAGCTAATATCACTAGGTATTTAATTCGAAAAATGATTCTGTACAAAATTCGGTACCTACGTTATATTGAATATCTCATCTTCCATAATATTGTAACTCAAACGGTCAATTGTCTTACGAATTGGTACATAATCGGGGAACCACGTGCGACCATATCGCGGTTGAAAATATTGGGATTTAAAAAACATATAATTCAATCCCTAATATGATAGGTTGAAAAAATATATATAATTTTAATAATAAAAATCATTGTCGTTATTCACGGAGTGTTTATGTCGTGCTATCCATCGACTTTGTCAAATCTCTGGGTAAAATATGTAGGTGGCCAAGTTCTGAAACGTATTGTAGTGGCTATCTTTCAAAGCCGTATACGAAAAAAAAAATTAAATAACTTATGATGTTTGTGGAAAAACAGAAAATATCTTTTAAGCTACCTTGTTTCGATCAGATTGTCAAAAAATAACATGATTTCATAAAATTGTTCTGTACTATCGTTTTTAAAACGTGTTTATAAAAAAATTGAACAATATTAGACGTTTAATTATACTTGATCTGCTAACTTTAAGTATGGTAAATGTTGCTGGTCGGTATTTAACATAATTTGCAAATTTTCCGTTTATATTAGAAAATCAAAAAAAATTACCAATCAAATGTACTACGTTTGTGTCTAAATTATAAATGTTATTATAAGCCAATGAGATTTTATGAAGTATTAATGTATTTAGAGAAGTGTTCAACTCGTAAGTGTTATGTAAAAGAATAGAAAAATAAAATGAACAACTTCGGGTCCGTATCGTATTACAAAAATAAGTGGTTAGTGTACAATAATACGGTCGGGTCAAATGTATTTTAAACCATTATAAGGAATTTGCGAACATTAAACGAGATTATTGGGATTCATTCGGGTGTGCTCGGTCTAAGATTGTTCATCGATTCGAATATTTAGTTTTCCCTTTTTACGGACAAACTGCAGGAGGACATTTTGTACCAAGTTACATTCATAATCATTACAAGTGCAAAGTTTACATTTAAACTATAAGCCACGAGACTTATCGTGTTTCGTATATTACTATTATTGCTTACGGTTATGTTACGTTGATGACCAAAACGGATCGTAAACCAATCATTATTAAAAACATTTTTATCATTTTTGAAAAACTGTACCAACAGTTGTTATTGTTCGCTAACAAATTAGCAGTGAATTTAACATTTTTAATCGTTGTTACAATAATGAAACGAATGTAGGCAACCAAACCGACAACCCGGATCACCACGTTTATGGTTTCGAACGGAATTGGTACTCAATATCTTGTAGTTGCGATAAAAGACAAATCAAAACTGTCAGAGCACGAAACATTAAAATATGTTCAATATTATACTAATCGTACAGTTATAAGAAATATTTTTACGAAACAGTTGAAACACAGTGAAAGGACGAATGGCTGGTGGTTTTACGCAATAATTATACATGGCTTGGTAATAGATTCTACTGTTTTCGGCAAAACTATTCAGTTTCTAAGAACATTACAGTTTCTATTCCATAATAATGAACACCATTGTTCCGTATGCATGTGAATCTGGAGCGCTTAATTTTCGTGAGTTCCAATACAATGGACAAAAGATTAATATAAACGCGGCACACGAACACACAAACGGAGATATTGTAACGTTACAGAGAAACATTTTTATACGCGTGCGATAAACACAGTAATCAATGTAAAATGTGAAAAAAATGGGCAAATTTCTTAGTTATCCGAGTGTATAACGACCAAATGAATTGGACTCTCAAAAGTTTACGCACACGTAATGCACACTGAGAGGCGTTCAAATTCCATTTCATACGTGTAGGTTGTTTTTCATGAAATCTTCGAACGTATTTCACAATATTCGAGTTATTTACACGCCTGTGTAGGTATATACATATATGTATATTATTTTTTGTTTTCGCCGTGTATTTTTAATTATTCAATCGTAATTTGCAGATGTTATTCTCCCACTGCCTACACTAAAACATGTGTACAGTCGTTTTTAAATCGTAAGATGTAAGTTTGCAATGAATATATTCACTTAAACGACCGTCTGTTAAATAATCGATTGGAATAAATATGCACGTTGGTAAACCGATATTGTTTTTAAATATACTCATTTGCTGTAAATTATAATATTAAATACTTTTTTGCTTATATTATATTTTTATTACTGCTGCGTGAACAGAACTCGTTTCGATCTACAGTTGTTGTTGTCAACTGATTCTAGTTAGTATTTTTTTTTTTTCGTACTCTACCTGCAATAACTCCGCGTAGAAAAATATCTCCGAGTTTATGCGCCACTTTGAGTGTATAATTTATGTGTTATTATTTGTCTTCCTGTGCCTACATACATATCGTACAGAACTTATAAATATGCAAATCGAATTCCACATATACACAGATGTTTTAACTATCGAATCGCTTTATCATATTCTTCTATACTAATTGATCGCATGTATTATAATGTAATAAAAACGTTTTGTTCAATAATAGCTTCTATTTATGCTTAATCGAAGGTCGTCGCGCTCGCAAGAACATCCGGTGCATAATATAATTTTGTACCCAAGTTATTTAAAAGCAATATATAATCCATAGTATAACAGGTCATGGGACATACAGTGCGGAATGTGTACGAGTGCATTATATATTCACGGAATTACATAAGCAATCGTTATAATAAAATATATAATTTAAAAAAATACCACGACATACCAAGAACGTTTTTGTACTTCATCGCATCATTTTTCGCGGAAAACACCCTTTGCTATATGTGATTAGAACGAATTAATAAAATATATTATTCAATATTTACAAAGGACTTAGTATGTTGTATACAGATCAAAGATATTGACGTTACGTTATTTGTATAAATTTTTAAAAACAAACGCACTGTAGAAAAGAATAATTCGAAGTTAGTTATTCGAAATGTGTCAATTTCTGTTATAAAAACGTATTATATGTATTAACTTATTATCAGCGATAGATTTATAGCAAAATCGCTAAAGATACCGCCTCGCGGTAACACAATATCGGTTGAAATGGTTAAAATGCATTATACTTTATCGATAACCTGTTTGGAATACATACACTTGAAACGTAAATACGAGTATAGATGGATAGTAAAATAAAATGTATTTAACGACGGACCGTAAAGATGAATGTATTTTTATATTTATATTAAGGAAAATAATTAAACGTAAGTACCATTTTATTTATTTTTTCATGTAAATCGAGAACCGGTGAAGGAGTACCGCGTTCTCGCATTACTTCCGCCAAAACGAAAATACCTACTGGGACTCAGGTTCCTGTAATTTATATAAAACGAACGTAAAAAGAAAAATATCTACAAACGATAACAGCTTTACAAGGAAATTATATTTCACGCCGTTACAGTACCTGGAGTACGTTGGATATTTTTAAATGTTTTTTAAATTATTGTGCCTCTATATAAATGGTGTTTCAGGTAACAAATTAATGTTATGATGTTGTTTTGAAATCGCATATTTCAAAGTACAAAAACCACATGTTTGATTTATTTGCAAAAAAAAAAAAACCTCACAACAGACACGAAAAAGTTTAACATTTCCTACATTTTCGCTACACGAAGAGATAATTTTGACTTTTGATGCAACTTTACTACCCAAAATGATGGACGTAAAATAAATGAATTCGATAAAATGATAATTGTAATACTAACATATTATAATTGCTCGGCTCGGAATCTAGAGCTATAAAAGTTCACAATACTTCAATGTTTGAACAACATTTCCCGCCAAAAATGTGTGTTGACAAAAGTTACCACGCTTGTGACTGGAACTCTATATTGTACTTTCTCATCTAGAACTTGAATTATTATAAATATAATACGATTTCACTGTAGATGTAACCAGTGTTCGTTTCAGACCTTCTATCCCCGGGGAAAAGGGTTAATTTACATTTTCAAGGAGACATGTGGTATACAATATACCGCGGGAGTAAATAATTAGTATATAACTACATTTTTTCGGTGGGGGGGAGGTATACAATTTTCTACGGGAAGTAATAACCTGCAACGGTCATCCTTCAGGAATAAACACTGGACATAACTGGAGCGCGACGATCATACAGTTGACAGTTTTGCGTGCGTTGAAAACAATAAATTGTGCTGAGTACGACAATCGTACGGTGAAAATGGAATCTTAAAAATACACCAAAAACGTGTACTTGGACGCGGAAAAAGATTCAAATCGGTGCCCTGATCAGCGAACGACATATTACATGATTACCGTTATTTGTTGAACGATCCGTAACACGACACCCCAATAAATAGATAGTAAATGTTTGTTTGTTTTTTTCCATCCAACGCCGTCCGGGTGCAATCACTACCCAAAGGTCTCATGTAAATACATAATCATTCGCACGGTTCTGCCCCGAAAAGCCACTGCTCGTGCAGCAGCAGCATTACGATTGGTACCATCTCCGGCACGCGGTGTCGGTCGTCCATATTCGTGTACCGATTTGTAGCGCATTCTGATCGCGTTCCCAGAACGGTTGCCGGCGACCCGGAATCAAATACGAGATTATCGAAAAACGAAACGAAATTCGACAATCCTCGAGCGCACACACGTTCGGAACGCCGACGATCAGCAGCAGTCCGTGTGTGGTCTCCGTGCGATATTTTCGGCGGTTGCCAGCCGCCGCCGTCGCGTTTCTCGTGTTCGTCTCGCGGTTAGGGAGTGGCAGTACAGGTACGCGTGGGTGCGCGCCCGGGTGAATGATTACAGGCCGATTGCGTGTGCCGGCCGAAAACGCACGCGACGTGCAGCCTAGATTTGATCCCGTTTGCCGAACGGACGCGGAAACGCGATCCACGTGTATCGCCTATAGTCACCAAACGTTTATCGTCACCCTCGCCCTCCTCCCGATTGTTAAACGTAACAGTATGTACCTCGATCCGTTTGAACATCTAAACTGGTTGTTTTTCTCACTTAGTTCAATGTAAGACTTAGTTACTTTAGTCTTACCAGTCATCGTTGTCGTGTCGCAATTAAATATTTTGCGCGCGCGCGCCGTCATGAAGTCTGTTCAGATCGTGACGCGCTGAACGGCCAAACGGGTAAACCTAACTCGTTCGTACACCACCAATCACCGTTCACTAGTGTTTTACCAGCTCGATCGGTATTACCGTGAAAAGCTTAAAAGCAACATGGGATCCAGAAACAAATATATGTTATCGGATTTTTAATTACATATTTCATTCCAAACAAACGAAACACTTCAAATCGGTACGCACTTCGAACGCTTCGAGCAAATACAATATTTTTTATTCGTGATAATCCTGGTAATTTTTTTTTTTTTTTTTCGTTTTTCAATAGTTTATCTGCTTTTCACCCAGTGAATTATGATCATCTTAACGAGATAGTTTTAGTCGAGCTTATGACCGTGAACAGACTTTTGGTACACCATATTTATCTTTCACTAGGTATAAATATATTTATCGACACTGATCGTGACTGTAACGAACGGTAACCCGTTGCTCGTCCATTAGCAGCTTTCGAACGTTGTACGATTGCGCCGTGTAAACACACACGCACACATTAGCCGTCGACGACGGTGATAACAGTAATAACACGCGTTTGCCAGCAAGTTGCGTATGCGGATCGCGTTTGATGTCATGTCTGCGGCGCGGAACGGCGGATGACTTCGACGTTCGACCGCGTTTTTGTTTATCGATCGTCGACAGCTCTGGACCGTGAGCAATGTTCAGCGTGTGCGAGCGAACGGCATTAAACGCGCACATTAGCGTCGTGTAAACAACAACGGGGTCCGTCTACGAACGCGTAATTATTAATAACAACAGCGTAATAACGTTCGCTTACGCTAACCGGACAACATTGATTTGATTTGATCGATTTCGTTTCAAAATCAGTGTTTACTAACCACGTTCGCGCCACCCAATAATTATTTACGTAGGTTTTTATACATATATAAGTATATCAAGTTACGAGTATCGATCATTTAGCGGTTTTTAATTTTTATTCTGTTAATATAACCAACGGTAAAGCAAATATAATGAAAACTTCGTGACTTGTGGTACGCGTTCGGAAAGTTTGAACCAAACGTTACCGTATTGATAAATAATTTTGTATACGTATCAACGTCACTATATAAACTACACGGTTCGCCTTACCGGTTAATCGAACGCAGACAAACACACGTACACGCATGTTGCGTAATTGCGTTCGATTATTTTGTACGAACTCAATAATATCATCGCGCGTTTCGACCGTACGAAATAATATTACGGCAACGTACCGTGTTCGTGGCCATCGCGGTTGGTCTTGTATGCACGCGGGAACGCACTACCGGAGGAGGCTTGGGAAAATATTAAAAGAAACGTTTTATCTCGCAGCCGACCCGTGCGAGAGAAAACGAATCGACCGAAAACGATGCAATATTTTTTTTAATCATGTCTTACGGGACATCGACGGCGCGGAACGATCACCGACAAGTGTATGATTATGTAATAAATCGGTCTCCGGTGAAAAACGTTCGCGCGTACGCGATCCGTTTACCGTTCACACGGTGGATCGGTATTTCAACTTGAATGCCGCAAGATTTTGGAATAAAAATAAGAGTACCGTTTTAGTTTCGCGCGCCGTCCTGGCCGATGTCCAAAAAACCTGGCCAATATTCATATAGCACGTATCTATACGTATTTTACGGGCCAGGAATCCGTACCCGAGACAATTTCGTACACGCATCATACTTACATAATTCCCCCCCCCCTCGCCCCCCGAAAAGAGTTCACCTGACCGAAAGTTGTCGATGCGATCGAACGAGTAGTGCACATCTCGATTCGCGTAACATAATATTGTACTCCGCATGACATATGCCCATTCGGTGGGGGAGGGGAA
Organism: Sipha maydis; assembly: GCA_034509805.1. Taxonomy (NCBI): domain Eukaryota; kingdom Metazoa; phylum Arthropoda; class Insecta; order Hemiptera; family Aphididae; genus Sipha; species Sipha maydis. The sequence goes on from JASXSY010002189.1 coordinate 367,391, forward strand.
GGACGGAGCAATCGCTTACCCCGTCCCGGAAGACTTAGAACGTTACGCACTTGTGATTTAATGAATACCATCACTATTGTTATATGAACTGTTATTGTATTATCAATAAACCCCTACGATCAATGTTCCGACATTCAAACAAAATTGTTGACTTTTCGCCACCGGTAAAAACGAGTCTTGAAATGTAGAAAACAAACTTGAAAAATATGATTTTTTTTTTTTTGGTTACATTTCCTTATTTGGAGATGAAATATTACTTGAAAAACATTGCATCACTATGGTTCTATTAACTTTGTATGTACCCGATGATGAATGTTTAATTCGAACCGGTCGTGCATTACATACATAAAAATACTCCAGGCTAAACGTCTGTTATTTATTTACATATATAAAATAATTAAAATATTTATTTTTATATTGATATTATATCACGTATTTCTTTAATACCCCGTAATTGTTCTACTGCACTACTTATACATTAATTCCATACCTACTCCGCAAAGTATTTACAAATAAATTATTCATAAACGCCAGGATATGAAGTTAGTATAATAATACATGATTCACCTCCTCTCATTCATTCTCTATACTTTACCTATGGTCACCCACTATCCCTTTAAAAATAAAATATATTTTGTTTGTAGTAATTAAAAAAAAAAATCATTTTTCGTATAGAAACAGCATGTATGACAATAATATTTTTATAAATCGTATGAAAAGTAAACCTCTTTTTTTTCGCTATTATTCTTCGCCGACATACCTAATATTATTTTGCTAAATCATTTTCCGTAACGCGATACATTCATCGTACATAATTATATGCTATATTATTATTATTTCAACGGGTAAATGGACGGATATACCGAACACGATGTGTATACGTACGATATAACAAATCGGATTTTGTATATTATTATGACTTTGAAATTGTGTTAGAGAGCTTAACAGCTATTACAATAGCAATAGCTGCAGCGCGTATAATGATATAGTGTCCGTATCAATATACGATGTAATATTGTGGGTGAAATAAATAAATATTTTCGTTATAGGTTCTATTACGTTATGCCATTTCATAGTTTCAATCCACATAAAACCGAATATTATAAACTGTATACGCGTAATAAATTATTACACGACGACAGCATACTCTTCGAATATTTATCTTCTTTTTTTTTTTATTAATAATAAAAACAATTTAAAATCACTATCTCAATTAATATTTCAAAGTGATACATATTGTTTGAAATTTTACAGTTAAAACATCTGAGAAGTACCATAGATGCAATTTACTCGTAGACATCATGCGTTATTTTGTTCGTGATCTGTAGAAAACATGTCAACGTTCAAATGTCTCGTCGGGTACAAATTGAAATGTAATCACGAAAACTCGAGGCGCAGGATTCCCCAAATGACCAATAAGGCGTGAATGCACCACGGTGTCTAGTCTAAAGCATATATTTTACATCGAAAATGTCTGCTCAGGAACGTTAACCGTTTTTCTAACAGCAGAGCGCCGACTTTGTTTTCCAATATGTAAAGGCATATGCATAGATATATGTTACATACTGTACAGCCGCCCAATTTTCCACCGAGAAAGTTATATTATGTATGTTCTTTGCAAATCGCAGGAAATGCGTTGTTAACATTTTTAAACACACCAATATTCCCAAATATACTCGTACCATTAAATCAGCAATTTGATTTTGTTAATTTTAAACGAGAAAATAATTATTATGGTTTACTTAAAATTCGTATAAATATTTGGACCGTTCAAACGAATTTTAGTGTTAGTGCAATTTTTCCCTACTTTCCAGTAAACTTTATTATTTTATTGGCTATATATAGATATCTATAGATAACAACTTGCGAAGAACCTTGCACTCGGTTTTCAAACTTTTAGTATTAAATTTGAAAATATTTTGAGTTTCTACAAAAATATAGTCGATATATATTTTTCGTACGGACTCAATTCGACTGTTTTTTATTTATTTATATTTTTTGGAGAGGATTCGATTCGTGTGATCGTGAGCCGTTGTATTTTTGTATTTTGTCGGATTGAGTCGGTATACTTAAAAATAATAATCGCGATCGGTATTATTCTTGCAAACGATCTCGCGCGGCTAGAGCTGAAATACTCGCACTACGTTTAATAACTAATACACGTTGAACGCCGACCAAAACGGTTCTCCGATAATACACGAACATTGTAACGTTTATTAATACGTCATCCTTTTGTTGTGCCAAAATAGATTATGATATCCGTCAAAGATAATGTATAAAATGTATTTGTCGACCCGCAAATGAATGTTGTACGTTGTAGAGATGTTTGGGCACGTTTCACATTTTTTTTTTTCAAAAATGTCATTAACATCAGATATCTTCCCATTACGTGTTGTTGAGAAATATCTTTAGGGAGTTTTAGTTGATCCATAGGGCACAGTGATAGGGTACGTTAGAATTAAAATTATAATAACAACGAGCGTCGTAAGCAGGACAACCGCAAGGGGAGAGAAACAAACTGGAAGCGTTCCCAGGATCTCGCATTTTTGAAATCTCACTGATATAATGATCATAATATTGTTTTATGACGTTAATTGCATAGAAATCGATACAATAATACATACGGCCAAACACGTTTATTTTTTTTTTTCGTTACAGATTTATGAGTTGTTATAGTGAATTAGTTTTATCGTTTAAAGAAATATTGGTTGGTTACCCGTTGACAGTTATAAACTTATAAACACTTAAGTAGTGGAATGGAAGAATTATAAAACGCGTGAACTATGAAATTATCGTAGATCGCAGGAAAATAAATTTTAAATAACGGTTTTTTTTTTTTTTTACTTATTTATTCATCACTACTTGTGTTACAAAAATATTTTCAAAACTAGAGTTACAAACAAATCAAATGTTTAATTGAACATAATTGTTAAAAAAAAAAAAAAAAGAAAAATGATTGGGTAGTTTACAAAATTATTATTTATGAATGAATTCTTCGAAAAATATGCGACAAAAAGACTAGATTTATTAAATTAGAGAATGCAAAACGTATGTTTTTATCGTTGATTTTTACCGCGAGCCAAACAAAATCTACCGCCAGCATGTGTTTCAACAGAGTGGATTCGATCGTCGGCGGACCGAAACGTCATTCAGTAATTTAATTATCATCCGAGGACGGCGCGCGGCCTTTGCCAAAAGCAATATAGCGGCAAAGAAAGACGTACGCGGTGACGGATCATGCGGTGGCGTTGCGATTTTCCCCGTTTATCTAGCCGGTACGCGATTGCCATGGAAAGCTGCGCGTACATCGTACGGGTTAAAAATATACAAACGCACCGCCCGTACGCATAACGGCCAGACAAGCACTAACAACATAATTTCGTCCGAAACACATAAATACGTGTGTACCTACTACACGTACGTAATATTCAAATGTAACACTCGAATTCAATATGTCTCTCATTCGCCGACTAACAGTGTACAGGGAGATCTAGCATACCGATTATGTTCAAAATTTTTTAATGAACGAACCCATGGGGGTCGATTCCAGGGAGGTTATACTAACCATTATACTACTGTACGTATAGGTGTACTAAGAAAGGATTTCTCGTAACGATTTTGGGCTTTTGGCTGGATGAACGTGAATTTGTATACATCATTGAATAAACGACCATTTTTTCTTTAACGTCGAAGTGTAGTGAATTATCTAATCTAAAATAGTAAAATGTCCTCCGGACGAGATCGGGTAGTTTAGCTAATAATGTTGTATTACTAACGCGTAAGTTAATATTATTATATAATCTTTCCTGTGCATGGGCGTTATACTAATTATATCATATGCAAAACAATCGGATGTAACGACGAGCGAGTGCGCCGATTTCAATCGCAGACGTGTGCGCAAACTTTTACGCATAGGCCAAGGCACCACCTACCCATAATTTATGTACCATTCATACATATTATCGTGTCTGGTATATTTCATTTCGCTACTTAAATTTTTGAATAAATGTAAAATACAAATTGATGAAAACCCACTTATCGCAATGGTGTACTACAATGTTTCAAAATAATAAAAAAATCAATTGTTTTTATTATAACTACATTAGTAGCATTTTCTAAATCGTTATTTTTCCTATTTTCAATCTAACATGTAATTTTAACGTGTAATTTTCAATCTAATATTACATTTATAAATGTTAATCAGGTCACTATGATGTATTTGATATGATGTATTTCCGTTCGACCGTTAACTGTTACTTGGAGTATAAAATACAATATTGAGAAATGTATACGATGAGCAGTAAAAAGTTTTGGGTATACGTTCAGGCTGTACAGCTGCATAGTATCTTACACGCCCTCTGTGCACTTCTTTGATTTCAACAAATTATATTAACTTCTATCGTTGGCCGACAAACGGTATTTCATGCACGTTACACGACTACCATATATACGCGGTGAATATCGATAATATTAATAATAATAATAATAATTATTATTATTATTATTACATACTTTGACGGTTTACGGGGTTGACGGACGTGCGTGTCCGATTCGCTGTTGAACTTGATATTATAGTATTGTGTACGTGCGTTAGAAAACTTTCGATGTTGTGTGCCCCTCTCTCACTCCATTTCTCTTGCACTGTGTCTCTTTCTATACGTGGACAAGCAAGCACCGTTCGAAATATCGCCCCGTGCGCCGCGAGAACAGATGACGACAGTAAAATAGTTGCCAAAAAATTAGTGAAAAAAAAATAAAATAATGTTTCACAAAAAATCTCATTGCCAACCGGCGCAGAACTGTACGACGGAGAGTTATGCTCAGGCTGTAAGTACGAACGAACGCGTCAACCGAGTGTCGTGTGATGTGCTTTCGGTAGTGAATATTTATTCTTTTAGGGGGCTCGATGGATCTTAGATGGATTTTGCTTATCGCCCTGCTTAGCGTCAGAGGTAATTCTCTTTTTTTTTCTATACATTATTATAATATCGTCTAATATCATGACCGGTAATATTTTATTTTTTATAATATAGTCTCACCAAATCAATTATTTATCCCGCGTGAAAAATTTACCATAATTATAATAATAATATTCATGTGCTACACCTTTTAATAAAATATATTACTTACCTGTAAATGACTTGTGAGTTTTTTTTATTTATTTTTTAATGGGATATTTTTATTATTACTATTATTATTATATATTAACATTAAAAAAAGTATATATTTTTTATATGCACCGTCAAGTTTCCTTTTACCGATAAATCACACAAACGACCCTATTTCGAGCCTATGCGGGGGAAGTATTATAATTGGAACATGACTAAAAGCCCGTAAATACACTATCCGCGTAAAAATAGTATATAATATCTCATAAGCACAATGTTCGGAAAATATCAAAAACATTTTAAGAAAATTGCTCTTTTCGATAAACGCCAATAACGCGTATAATTTATAATTGTAACGATGAATTATTATTGTTGGCAATTATATGTTAAGCATAATTTACATAATGTTTTTTTTTTTTTCGCTTTATACCTTTAAACGTACCATCGTCATTTGTCACTTAATCCTTGTCTCTGGAAACAATGTGCTCGTTTAAAATTATATTAATAACCTATAATAATATAATTAACGTATAGATAAGATGTAGTTCAATATATGTTTTTTACTGTGTATGTCAATGTGAAAGTCATTTAATAAAGCATATTAACCATGGGATAATATCGACTTGCAAATGTTATTGTAGAGAGAAAAAACAGTGCCACGTATTAAAAAAAAAAAAACCCCATTACGATGGTAATTTTACGAATTTATTCGATTTCGTAGAAAATATCCTAATACACACAGGTTTTCGTAAAATTGTTAACTCCCTTGCTCAACATACAGTCTCACCGCTCGCGACATTTCTATTTATGTAGGGGCATTAGGTTATGTTGTGTATTAATAGTGTACCGACAGAACACAACTGGGACACTCTGGTTGCAATTTTCTATTTTTACATTACCAGCGACCGTCTGGGATTTTAAATAATCTCGCTCACGATTATTTTATATCAATCGACATTAATTTTTTTTTTCTACAATCTATATTGCTGTACTTTTTTAATTTTTTTTTCACTCGTCTTCGATCGTTTAACTACTTGATTTTTTTTATTTTCTAACACTTTTCTTCTACTAATTAAAAATATTTTACCGCACAAATTTAAATCTTATAGGTTCATTTGTATTTTTTCACGATCAGATTTTACTCCATCACTGATTTTGGTTTAGATACATTTTGTGACACTTTTGCCAGTGTTCCATCGGCGTCTATAGCTCCATCAGAGGTGGACTGTCAGCCATACGTAGAGAAAGCCATCAAAGAATTAGTTACTTCAGAACCTATTGGTAGTTAGATATTTAAAATTTATATATTTCAATAAATATTATATTCAGGAAGTGTGTCGTATTCAGGAAGTACAGGGCAGGACCAAAACATTCAAAATGAAAACCCCCCAAGTGGAAGCACTCCAAATGATGATGTTACAGGCTCGAGTTCTCAAAATGGTAATCCTCCGGATGATAGCAGACCGAGTACATCGCCCGAACCGGTAAGACAACAATAATCTATAATAATTAAACAATAGGGCTCGGTTAAAAATATTTTGATATGGTTTTAGGAAAAATCCGAAGAAAAAGAAGAAACAACCAGAAGCGAAATAAATATAAGTGAAAGTGAGAACACAATAAATGCAAATGAAAACAATAATAATATTGTGATTGAACTTGAAAAAACTCAACAAGTTGAGTTACCCGAAGAAAATCAAACGAACAAAACTGAGGAAGAAGATGGAGAAATCGAAATTGTAAGTGCGGACGATGAAAGTTCAGAAACCGACAGTATTAACGTTGTCGAAAATAAAGTAAGAGAACCCGAAGAAAAACCCGTCCCAATTATTTTGAACAGAGATCAAATTAAGGATAATGTTGAGATTATAGTTGACGTAGAAACTATAAAAATTGAAAAAGATGAAAAAATTCAAGAATCTAGTAGAACTGAAGTAAAAGTAGAAGAAAAGATTGAAACTAAGGTAAATACAAACCTAGAAACTCCTAATCAAGTATTTAAAGGGACAAAGAGAAGAAATCCGAAATATTGGAAGTTTGATCCAGATGAGGAACCTGAAGAAGAAGTGGCACCTGTAATAAAAAAACCAAAGAGGAATCTAAAATACTGGAAAATTGATCCTGATGAATTTCCACCAGAAGAACCATCAAAACCAGTTGAAGTTCCAAAACCACGTAATCCTAAATACTGGAAACTTGACCCGGAAGAAGAAAAATTATACAACTTACTTCAGGCTAAAAAAGCTGAAGAAATAAAACCAACTCCAAAAAAAAGTAAACGAAATCCCAAGTATTGGAAATTTGATCCAGATGAAGAAGAAATAGAAAAAGCAAGTGAAAAAAGTGATGAAAAATCTGATAAAAGTACAACAAAGGAAAAAACCACGGAAAGAGAAACAAATCAGATTTTTAAAGGAACAAAGAAACGGAACCCAAAATATTGGAAATTCGACCCAGATGAATTTGTAGAGGAAGAAGATGTAAAAAAACCAATCGTAAAAACAAAGCGAAACCCTAAGTATTGGAAATTTGATCCAGATGAAGAGCTTGATGAAATTAAAAAACCAATCGAAGAAAAAAAAGAGGAAAAAGAAATTAACACAAATAAATACGTGAATACTGACGATCAAACTGTAGAAACGCACAAAGTAATAGATAAAAAAGAAGAACAACCAAAAAAGAATAAATATTGGAAGAAAGAAGAAGTCGAAAATACAAAGCCCGTAGAAGTAATAAAACCAGAAGAACCAACAGCTAAAAAGAACAAATACTGGAAAACGGAAGAAACAGAGGTAAAAAAAGAAGTGAAAGAAGAAGAAAACACTAAAAAAAATAAATATTGGAAAACCGACGAAAAAACTGTGGATCCTGTCCAAGAAAAATTAATAGAAACTCAACGAGGTATGTATTGGAAACTAGACGATGAAGAAAAACCACCTAAAACCGAAAAACCAACTAAGGACAAGAAAGTTAAATCAACCGAAGGTAATTATAACTATTTCATGAAATATTTGTCGAGTGCAGATTTACTCATAATTGTTTTGATGTATTTAGATGAAATCAAAGTCGAAGAAGACCTATCGGTAGAAGACTTGACAATGGTAATATAATTTTAACCTTACACCCTTCATAATAATACACCGTTTGCAAATAAAATCATTGATTGCAATTATAATTACAATGTTATACATTGTATTTATTTGATAATAAAAATTAGATCATTAGAGAATATTATACTTAATATCGAAATAAAAATATTACCAATACTGTTATGCATATAATTATTCACCATGTTCACTATATTCTTATCTAGGACGAAGTTGTGCCAAAAAATCTAAGAAACAAAAGTCACATCAAGCAAACGTTAAAAATAGGTGAAGAGACTGCATCGCATGACAGTTTTCTGTCAAAAGTTGTGGACACAACACTGAAAGAGCTAAAAAAAGTTTACGAATCGGCTATCAAACCGTTAGAAATGACTTTCAAATACAGGGATCTGAGCAACAGACATTTCGGAGGTAACAGTCAAGTTAATACACTTACACTGTTTGTACTTATCGGTAATCGCACGCGCTTGTGTTGTTGTATTTACATGCATTTTCAGAACCAGAAATATTCTCCAAGCCACTTATATTGTTCATGGGACCTTGGAGCGGCGGAAAATCATCCATAATTAACTATCTCCTGGATATCGAACATTCTCAATTCGCATTAAGAACTGGTGAGTAATTTGGCATAACGAAGGCGATGACATAATGAATTCCAATAACATTTATTTGAGCGACATACAAAATCGCAATTAAACAAAAAAAAAAAAACTATACGATTACAACAAACGATAATATCAATACAAAGGTAAACGTAAAAATTCAATGAACCGTTAAAATAACTGATGTTAAATGCGTATGGTTTACCGTACATGAATAAAATAGCACTTTTCGCGTGAACAGATTAACAAATTTAATACTAAATATAACGAAATAACGAGTGAAAAATAATAGATTATTAATATGTTCAGCGTTTCTCATTTAGTCCTCGGAAATTTATTGAACTCAATGTTACTCGGGTTAAAACGTTTATTTAAAATGGAATATAGTGTTCAAAGATTTTAAATCGAAATCTGATTGACGACACCGTTATGATAATATTGTTACGTTTCGATATCAGAAACCAGACTTTATATAAGTTTGTAAATCGCAAAATCAGAATTTCCATATTTTTAAATTAATTAAATTTTTTATTGCTTGAACACTTACGCCACAAATTATTGAATTTTAAACACAAAATCGTCAGTCGCAAACGATCCGAATGCACATTGACTTATATTTTAAGAACACAATATAATCAGTATTGTCTCGGTGCGTATTCAGGAGCGGAACCATCTCCTGCGTATTTCAACATCATGATGTATAACAACCGAGAAGCGATCTTGGACGGGACGCAATTAGCGGCCGACTGGACATTTTCGGGTCTTCAGAAATTCGGACAAGGTCTGTTGGACAAACTCCGTGGACTCAAACTGCCCCATCCTTTATTAGAGAAGGTAAGTGACATGTTTTGGTTTGGCTGCGTTGACAATTGCACAGGGTATAGATATATATATATACAACTAATGATTCTTAAGCTTTTGTGGTCGTCATCGCACTGTTGTGCGAGGTCACGCTTTTGAGAAACTATTTTTTACGGTTACTTACCTATATGGTAATTTCGGCAGTAACCCATTTTAGCAATAGACAGCTATTCGGTATTTAAATATATTTGTATGGATTTTACACAAAAAATTATCGTACGAACAAATATCACTGTATCCTTGTCTTTAAAATTATATTGATTTTTAATAATTACCTAATCTGATCTAAAAAAAATTGTAAGATCGAAATTTTATACGATCATAACTGTTGCTACTTTATTTCATAACTTTCTATCATCGAATTGTGTAGTTTTTCATTTGACAGAATCTTAAACATTCTTAAACAAGCAATAACAATTCATCTTATATTTGAACATAATATTTTATCAATAAGTTTGTATCAAGCCATAATTGTATTATAGTTATGAAGTTAAATTACAAAGTCTAATCGATTTGTCGCCGAAATGGAAATAATAAAGTTGCAGTGGAATAGCGTCACCGAACCGACATCGTCAAAATAACCTACGAGTGATATTATTTTTTCGTACACTCAAGTTCGTAACATTTACTGTGGCGTAATGCATATACTACGTGTATCGATAAAAATTATTTTATGTTACCATGAATAAAAATAGCGTTTTAAATAAGAATGTACTCATGAAAAGTTTACACCGTTGAAATTTTGATATTTGATCGTCTGGTGACCATAAACGTTTATGTTTCACTAGCCTAATCTGACTTAACTTTCTCCATACAGGTGAACATAGTGGAGATTCCTGGAATATTAGAAATGCGCAAGCACGTGGACCGCGTGTTCCCATTCAACGACGTGTGCCAATGGTTCATCGACAGAGCTGACATGATATTCTTGGTGTACGACCCGGCAAAATTGGATGTAGGCCCGGAGACTGAAGCGATATTGGATCAACTCAAAGGTAGAGAGTATCAGGTACGTGTTTACGCAATTTTCGCTCATTTTCGTATTCAATTTAGCAAGTGAGAAGGATTAGAGAAAGAGAAAGGAAAAAAGAAAAAAATCGATTAGCGACAATTTTTTTGGGGGCAGTATTCTATTCCAATGAAAATAAATTATGAATTTATGAAGTAATTATTTCGAAATACCTATAATACGTATGCGTAAATACTAAAATTATGTTATACCAAAATGCGTAAAAGTATCCCTCTAATTTTACCACATTAAATTTTAAATTATAGACGAACGTTTACATTCTGCAGTATATACCATATATCATTTCGCAATATTATTCTCGAAAGGTAGGTAAAAGAAATAAATTATTTATTTCAGTCGATGGATATCAAAATCGAACATATTTATAAATATGCATTCGAGTTGCATATTATAATAATTCATTTTTATTATTCTCTTTGAACGGTATCTATAATAATATATACCATTTCAAGTTAAACGATTTTTTTTTTTTTTAAATTCAAATTAGTGAAAAGTCGTTACAAATGGACATCATATATTAATATAATATATACGAAGAAAACTGCTATGGCTGATGATACAGTCTACTATTACTCAATAAAAGTGAAAAAAACATGAATGAAACATCTCATTAGCATTTACTAATTACAATATTTCCTTGTGTTAACAATGATAATGAAACTGTTTTTTTAGACATCCCACATAAACTTTAAAGATTATATTTATTAATTTAAAAATAAATACTAAAACTTAGTAATAATGATTAACATGGTACTCTGTAAAATTTGTAACTAAACATTTTATAGATTTTATATTTCTGAAAATGTTGACGATCCAAAAATTCTTAATTCTGTAAACCAACATAATTAACATAAGAAAAATTAATCCTGCAAGAAAAATGCATTTCCAAAGAGAAATACATTTCCAATAACATAAATCATGCGTCAAACAGTACTATTTTGTTGTAAAATAAAACGCCTATAAAATGGTAGTTCATGACTTCAACGAAAAGAAAAATTAAATAATAATTAAAAGCATTAAATGTTTACATCGTGTTTTGCGCTGAATCGTTTTATTAGTGTTTGAAAATACTTATAAATGTCATATTTATTCATGCGAGTCATAAAATTAAAAAAAAAATACCCCAGAGTTCAATGATTCGACGATATACATTAATGCGGGTTGTATAATATGGCGGTTATAGTACAAAACCTCGAGAGACACCCCGTGCATAGGAGTTAATCAGATTTTCTATAAGAATACTTTTGTGTTATGCGTTCGAAACAGTTATACCAACAATAAGAACAACCGTAGTGTTAAATTCGATCACTCGGGGTGTTTTACGAGTCTAATACGTACCTTATATAATAATCACGCGAGAACATCGGTAGTCTGCCAATTGAACAAAAAAAAAAAAGTTGTCCGGTAGCAAAATACTGAAAACAGCCCATATCTTAGAGGCAAGGGCGGATCCAGCATATATTTACGGTCGTGGAACGTTATAGAAGAAATTAAATAATATAGCCAATCATCAGCATGTATAGAGGTGTCTTGGGGGAAGTTTGGATCCCCCCACAAAAATAATGTTATAACATAGTTCTAAGACTGTCAACGTTTGTTTATTTTATTTATTTATTTTTTGCTATTATTTATTTCTTCTAAATATAGTTTGTTTTTAAAGTTATTTTTTCCAACGGGGGTAGCACTTGACCCAAGTGCCCCCCTACCCTGAATCCGTCCATGTTTGGGGGCCTATGTTCTGTGAACCGCACGAACGACTCATTCGGATTTCGGTTTTCGTGGACAAAACACGTCCGTGTTTGCCGCGTCCGCAGTCCGCGAACCGGTCGCACTGACGTCGGAAATCAATTCACATTGAAACGTTTAAACGTACGTGTGCCGTTTCTTTTTTTTTTCAGACCCGAATATTGTTGAACAAAGCCGACAAGATCCGCGCCGAGGAGTTGATGCGCGTGCAGGGCACGCTCATATGGAACATCAGCCCGCTAATGTCCAGCGCGGAACCTCCGGTCATCTACTCAGTGTCGCTGTGGTCGAACCCGTACGAGATCGGATCGCCCGCCCGGCTGCTGCACTCGCAAGAGCTGTCGTTCCTGAAAGACATCCGGTCGGCCGTCGACCGACGCGTCGAGAACAAAATCGCTAGCGCTCGACGGTTCGCGGTACGTGCACATAGGGACGTTGCGATATTACCGATACCCCGATAAAGTATCGATAATTGTCTTCCGGTACCAAGTACTTTTGGCTTCGATACCATTGGGTCTTATACTTTACTCGTGTCGGTAAAAAAACGTACTAGAATCGAATCGTTTACTTACTGCCGTATCGCCGACACGATCAAAAGTACTCACGTATCGTAACCTCGTACCGGATGGTACCGAATATTTTTATGTAGAATTATCTACGCGTGAGAATGTCTTTTTGGAGCAGTCGAGGTCGTAGTTGTCTATTTCGGGTTTTGCTTCCTAGCTGATAATAGCGGGTTCCGTCTGATTGTTTGAGCTTGAAGTCGACATTTTTAAATAGGATTTTAATCCAGCTATTTATTAGAGGTATTCCGGTATCATCGTGGATCTGGCGGGTCCTCGTAAACCATTATGCTTATAGGCATTTCCTAAGGAATTTATTTCGGATTTATTTGAATCTTCAATACACATTTTAGATGATTTAATTTGAACGCAATTGTAATAGGTACACGAGTTGTAGTATAAGTAATAAATAGATAAATATTTATACAGTACAATTCATCTAATTCATCTATTGAATACTCATATTAAAATAACATTTAATTTAACATTAATATTCCAGCTGAAAGGATAATAGTGTATGGAATTTCCATATTTTTTTTCATTCCATATCAATTTTATTCGATACCTATTCATATCGGTAATTCTGTTTCGATACTTTACTGATATCAGTATTTGTTTTCGATATTAGTACCAAGTAAAAAATCGATACTTTCTCTCCGTATCCCATTCCTACGTACATATACGACTACACGTTTACTACCGTCATCGTTACTTATTATTATTATTAATTTTATAGTTTACCAACTTTTTTTTCACTACCGATTACAACCGCCCACACACACACACAATACGGGCGAAATATCTTTTGAACGGTATTGTCAGGTAGATTTGCGGAGAAACAATTTCGACTTGAGTTGTCGTTATCGCGGGTCAGGATTGAGATACGTATTTTTCAGTGTTAAACGGGTTGCGGTGATGGACGTTAAAAGCGTACGAGACGATTGCCGTATGAGATTGTATTGCAAATGAAATAACAATATTCCAAGGGACGCGTTAAAATTATGATGGTTGTGATTATGATTTTAGAGAGCAGATTTTATACGATTTCGGTGTGTTCACGATTTCGAATCCGTTATTATTAATACTAATATCCAATTTATATTATTACAAAAATCCTTTCGAATCCAAATCGACTTAAATAAATTATAAAATTATATAATTTCATTTTTCTAGTCGAATTTGGATCACTTACTGGGTCATTATTATATTTATTACACTTTCGTGAACTGCATATATATGATCTGCTTCTCTGACTATAGATACGCGTAGAAAGTTTTTGTAAGCATAGAGAACTCAAACTTAGAACATGTTCTGCAGCAAAGCATTTGGAGGTATATGCGCATTTGCGAGTAACCATTCCGATGTTCAAAATCCGTTTTTTTGCATTTTATATTTTGAATATAAAATCCGACAAATAATTTGATTGGTATTGAATATTATATTTCAACACTTTTTATTGCTTTTGCTTTGGTCGTTTTTTTCTTTCTTTCTTTTTACTCAACACAAATTAAAACATACTTTTAAGTAACCGGCAATCTTGTGACACGACATAAATAACGATTAAATAGTACATGTATTTGGATATGATACATAAAAAATTAATTTTAAATAATAAATGTATACTTTACAGTTTTACTTTAACGACCGTTATAAACTTCTATCGTAAAGCACGAAGATGCTCATAACTAAATAATTGTACGGCGGAAACTTTACTTTATTTTTTTATAGTACTTGAAAGTATTTAAATAGGTACTTAAAATACTTTTAAAATGTATTTTTACAACTGCCTATAGGTCACGGATATTTAATGGGTCGTTGAAAAATAATAAGAATATTATCGTAGTTTTCATTTTAGAACTATTTCGAGACAGTTGGCAAATCTTCAACGTTTTCAGCAAAAAAATCTCAATACCTATGTATCTATATATATATCATACTAATATAATGGGCTTTGGAAAATAGAATAATAATAAAATAAATATTAATTTTAAAAGTAAATTCTACGTAGAAACTTAAATATTTGTACACATTGAACACATGTGATGACGATAAGTAATGTTTATTTCTTAATCGCTCGGCCGAAAAAATAATAACACGAAAAAAAGTAGGTTGGCATAACGTAAAGATTTGGAAACGCATTCGTTCTGACACACTGAACTGAATAATATACTGACACAGTGACACGATGTACATTAAACGTTTTACGTTCGAGTTAACATTAAATTTTCGGCACGGTTCCATACAGTGGTCAATATGACGGTAAATTAATGCAGAGGGATGTTTTACATGATGCAATAATATAATGCATAATAACACATTATTACCGTCTCTTGAAAATTAATTTACGTTACATGTGAACTGTTAAGGAAATCACTTAATATCATTATAACACAAAATCACAACTTTTGAAACCTATACGAAACGGGGTGTAAAATAGAAACGCTTACGCTGAAAAAAAAAGACATCACATGCCTTGGCATCGCCGTGAAACTCAATCAATTTTGCACCCCGGGGTGTGAAACGATCATTCCACGCCCGCGGCCACTGCAATTCTACCGGTGCCCGCGGACGTAATTTAATAGTGCGTACATTCACATTATAATAATGTCGTTACACGACGAGATAGTGTCGTAGGGAAACGCGATAATGTGTTACATGATTATGTAGAGATGTGAGTTTGTGTTATACAGTGGTAAAAAACTGTATTATACAAGGTATTATACACATGGTATAAAATTATTTTATACAAACGGTATAAAAAAAAAAGAATTAAGGCGTTATTTTTAGTTATTACCACGATTAAAAATATTTAGATATAAAATTATTATTTATTAATTATTATCATAACATGTGTTCCCAATGAGTAGGGAAAGTACTCATTCTAAAAATATCCATTACAATTATTAAATTAAATCTTGTATTATATGTTTTCTGACCTTCTAGTCATTTTTTTTAAATTATTCCTTTTTTAAATGATTCGTATTTCATAATTAATAATAGGTTTATAACCTCTGTTAAATTTCCAATAATTTGAGGTACTGGAAGGTTCTATACGGTATAATACAGGTATAATACCGGTATTATACGGTATTATACAACAACAAAATAAAATATGGTATTTTAACATCTCTATGATTATGACGTTGACGAAAATCGGTTTCCAGGTCCGGGTGAGGAATCACGCGAAGATGGTGGACTGCTACCTAACCACGTACTACAACCACAAGACGTTCTTCGGCAACAAGAAGACGGTCAGCGACGACATCATCGAGAACCCGCAGAACTATCACATATACGAGGGGCTGAGCACGCTGACCAACATATCCCGGTACGATCTGCCGGACCCGGACGTGTACCGGGACTTCTTCCGCCTGAACCCGGTGTACGAGTTCAAGCGGCTGCAGGACACGTGCACGTACTTCCGGGGCTGTCCGATAAACAAGTTGGACATGGCCATCGCGTACGACCTGCCCGACCTAATAGGGCAATACAAAAGACAAGAAGAAGAACTGGTGGTGGTGACGCCTTAACGTCTGCAGCGCGTATAAGCGTAACACGTCATCGATTACACACAAATATAATAATAATTCTCTTATCCTATCCACCGAGTGTATACTCGTATTTATTGATCCCCAATTACATTTTATTTTTAATCAAATACTATTGTTTAACAATATTCGTTTTCGTGTAGACTGTTTTTTTTTTTCTCTTCGATTTACATTAAATTATTAGACGATGTGTAGGAGAGGTACACACGCTCGTAATAATATCATTATTGTGTGTGCCGGCCAAAAAAAAAAATAAAATATGTTGCTATTTCGTGATGAAAAAAAAAATATACGTATATATATTATATATATATATATATATACTAGTATATATTATTATTATAATATATGTAAAAGTTTCGAGAATAGGACTGTGCGATTATTTCAATCGATTATAGTCGAAAGTCCTCCGAATATTCGATTGTTGCGGGAAAAAAATAATCGCGCAGCACTATTCGAGAAACGTGATAAGAACCATGTCCAGACAGCACTACGGTACAATACGGCCATGACCGTACAGGAGTGGCGCGCACCAACAACGCCGCGTTCAAAATCAAATCATGTGTACATATTACGTGATATTGTCATACTCGTAAATACCATCACGGGCGCGTTTGAACTTCCGGGGCCGGAGGGACAGGTTTCGAAATCGTCCGGCAGGAGGTCGATAGAACCAAATCGTGAATCGACAGTGTTACACGGCGCGTGGACGCGAACAAGCTTTAGGGTTCGACGGAGGAGCTTATCGCTAAAACGTGTACGTAGTGTGTGAAGGGCCAAAAGCGTTCGGATTTTTTCGCTCCTGAAACCTTTCACGCTCGAGCCCCGTGCACTTGAAGTCCCTGTTTGCGCGGTAACGCGGTCCTCCTCTACGGGTAGTATTTTCAAACAATCGCCGCGACAACGGTACAAAATACTCGGACCGACCCCGATTGTGTTACGACCTCTCCGACGGGGCACGTGAACCGTGGAACCCACCGCCACCCCCGTGGACCCGACACCTAAAACGCAACGACGCCGCGGTACCTAAATTTTTATTAATCTCTTCCCCGATTTTCACCTACACGCACGTACATCGCACGCGTTCGTCACTTATTTCGTCGTACACTAACTTGTCGGTCATGCAATGTTTCCGGGAGGGGTCGGTGAAGTGTTAAAAATCGTTATTTTTAAGCCGGAGACGCAGATCCAACCGGATAAGGTTTACTATCACAAGGATTCTATCCCGAACCGTTCCGTCCGTCTTGGCAACGGTACCGCTCGCTCGCTCGTAGTGATTTCAACGTCGGCACCCGCAAACGTGCCCTGTGCGCCGCGCGTGTTGTTATAACAGTGTACAAGTGTTACGTCGACAATCTAATGCTCGAATTATTATTATAAATATAATTAATTACATGGACCTTGTGTATTATATTTTACAGTTTCAAAAGAAATTGTTGTTAAATCAAAAAAACTCAAAATACATTATTATGATTATTATAATAGTTATTATTATTATAATTTTTTTTTTTTTTCATATACACGTCCAGTTATCATTTAGTTTTATTGCAACGCAGTCATCTCACGCGTTTATGAATATAAATTAAGATCGATTAAAACATCTTGATTTGTTGTTACTGTTTGCGTGTTCAGATACGGTTTTCAAACGTTTCAGTATCATATTATACCATCGTATCGTTACCGAAAACCATTTAATTTAATATGATAAACTCTACTGTACTGGAACTTTCCTCGACGTCTCCCAAGCTTTTGACAGGGTATGGCACACGGGTTTACTCTATAAACTAAAACATCTAATACCTAGTCACTACTACTTAATCCTAAAATCTTACCAAGAAGACCGCTTTTTCTCAGTGCGCATAGGCTCTGCAATCTCTCCTCCAGCAGGAATTAATGGTGGTGTACCGCAAGGTGCATTTAGTGCCCCACTACTTTTTAATATATTCATCTCTGACCAACCTAACTCAAACCAAACCTTAGTCGGCGATTTTGCAGATGACAAAGCTATAATAGCTAGCAGTCATGACCCTAACTTAGCTTCTCTCTATGTACAAAATAGTCTTCACCTCCTCGAAACATGGTAGAGAGAATGGGGAGTAAAAATGAATGAGAGCAAATCCACCCATTGTACTTTCACTCTTCGGCACGGCACTTGTCCGAAACTATTTCTAAACAACCAAACTTTACCTAATGCCCAGTGTGTACGATATCTTGGAATCCACATTGACCGCCGACTTACTTCTTCGTCTTCTACGACCCTTATTAACTGCCAAAAAAGTAAAGCTAACTAACAAACTATTAATTTATAAATTACTCCTAAGACCCATCTGGACATATGGAATTCAGCTCTGGGGTGCAGCAAAAATATCTAATATCAATCGTATTCAAAGATTCCAATCCAAAATTCTTCGAACAGTTTCAAAAGCTCCATACTACATCTCTAATAAATTCCTCCACTCCGATTTAAAAATACCAACTGTCACCGAATTAGCCAAACTCCATTACAAGCGTTTCAATAGCCGACTGACCCAACATCCAAACCCTCTTATTACTCAACTCTCATCCGCAACTATTCCAGGCAACCCTCAAAAAAGATTAAAACGACAGTGGTGTCGTGACCTGTTGAGATAAATTGTATATAAACGTGTAATATAGACTAACTACTTTCTTGACGAAGTACCTCCAATGGGAGGTCTCTTCACTCCGTCATTCCTGTTTCGTTATTATTATATCAAATAAGCGTATTGTTCCTATTTGTAACAGATTGCTAAATATAGAATTAAGTTAAAAAAAAAAATATATGATAAAAACATATTCTTAAAAATTGTTTCATCACGATATTTTTTAAAATTAGCTGTTTGATGGCAGTTTGGTTTTTAAAGGTTAAAATTATTTCCAAAAAATCTACCGGGTTTGATAATTGTTTGAAAACATTCAGATAAAAATACTGAAACCCGTAAAAGTCACGCATTAAACAGATTTTCAATTAAATATCGGAATTTTATAACGCTTTCGTAGCCATGACGATTTCTAAACAAACTTGACAATCTAAAATTTAAATATAGGTATGGGCATATATAAAAAAACAGTATTACATTTGTCCTATAATTGAAAATGAACAGTTATACGTATCATTTATTACTTTTATTGACTTTTGGAAAGATTAATTTTAGTAGTAAATCATTTATTTATAAACATAATAATATTTTATAAATTATTTAGTTTGTTTAAATTGAGTATACTAATAATTCACATGGCACTTTCGTTTTCGAGTTTACTGGGATGGACTTAGTCCGTAGGTCGTCATATAGTTCCCAGTTATTTTCTCCATTTCTGTTGCAATATGCGCGGTAATGTCCTACGGTGTTTCTTTGTTCGCTTAGTCCATGCGTGTGACAACATATTCCTCTTAGATGGTACTGAGTATTGTTCAGTGTTAATATTGAAGGCACATTTTCCAAACTTATGAAAACTTGTTCAGCCACTTCGGAACTGACATTCTGATCGGTTGCATTTTCTGGAATATCGTCGTCATGAATAAATATATATGATATAAAAATATTACAGTGTTGGTAGTAAAATACCTTCCCAATTCAGCAATTCGATAAATAAATGCATCGCAGAAACTCTTGGTCGAATTGATATCGTTCCTTTGCAGTTTTCTCCATTTTGATTTATATTTAGACACTTGGAAGTTTCAGTCATTAATCTTGCTTTAACGTCTTCTTCCAACAAATTTAAATTTCCATTTATGACAAGTATTGTTATGTACGACGAAGACAAAGGTACAGCTTTCGTACACGTGGGAATTGAGCATTTAATATCATCCATTATTGTCGGTAATTGTATTAATAATGCTTTAATAACATTTCCCACTGTAGTCTCACATGACGCCATTGTCGTATCATTATCTATACACTCCAGATTAGGCTGTAAATACTTCATCTGTCATCAAAAATATTAGTTAAATTAATTGATGTATAAAATATCAAGAGATTATTCTGCTACAAGATTTTCGGAGTCACAATAAAATTATTACTAAACAATATTATATCAAAAATTATAAATTGTTTCATAAAACAATTATACGTATTATAATCATATTTGTTTACACAAACTATATGGTATGCATATGTTATAGAACAAAGTTTCTCATACGTTATTTTTCTGGTTATGGAAAAAAAACCGTAAAATATCAACAATTTCTAAAAAGCGTTTTATGTTAAATTGTTTGCGAAAATCAAAAAAATATTTGTAAAGTATTTGCTTGGATTTGATTCTCTTTGAATAATGTAGATACTTTGAAATATTATTTAAAATTAGTATCACATAACTATATTACGTATACACTATCAACATAGTTACCAGTATTTCCGCTCGAGTCGAATATGCTTTGGCCGAAATTCCATTTTCAACTATTCCGGCAATGAATTTCACGAAAACGTTTTCCTTGCCATCAACCGCATTTTTATAGTTAATGCTATCACAATATGCTACCATCAGTATTGATGAAACTGAATCGAATGCACACGTGTTACACAATATAACTTGTCCATAGTTCTTAACCGTATAACTTTTCAACTCTCCAGAACAAGAACGTGGAGAACCGTTTTTTAAAATTGGTAAATTCTTAAGCTTTTTTATATTTTGTAACTGTCTTTGATGAGGATTTGAGCTTAGATTGAACCAGATTCTCATTTTATTGGTTAACTTATTCCAAATGTCGGTCGAAGTAGTTTCTTCTGCCATATTTTCTACATCCCGAGAACACGATGTTTCATTTTCTTCTGTTATTGTAACTGAACATAGTGATAAAACATGACCTATATTATCGCAGAGAATAATTTTTTTTTTTAATTATGGGTGGGCAATTTACCTTCCACACATTTTGTCTCGATATTTTTTATTGTACTTTGGTCCATATTGGGATAATTAGACGGATGTGCTGGTGTATCGCCCTTATCGAAATAACTTTCATCAAATATTGGAGAAATTTTTTCATTACTCTGTACATTAACCTCGTGGTTTTTTGAGTTTTCATTTTTATTATTTTTTGACGTGTCTTCTGCTTTAATAATATGATTCAATTTTAAAAGTGATGTACCGCGAAGTGAAATTATGTGATTTTCTAAAAACAACTCAATATCTGTAGGCAACAAAACATTTTTAAATGTTACATTTTTTAATTCGTTTAGACTTGATTTAACAACTATAGAGGTCGTCGTTTCATTTCCATAACCAAAAATGGGTATCATTAAACCTGACCAAAGAGGCACCAAGTACATGCATTTTATTACACATGGAACTATTTCAGGTAAATAAAATGGATTTATATTATTTCCTATTTCTAAAAATGATTTGCTTTCATTATAAACTCTTTCAGCCCATTTTTGAAATGGATTGTTCAAATTTCCCAGTGCATCATTTGAACTTTTACTATTTTCTGGTGCAGATTGTATTTTTTCATCTCTTTCCGGATCTAATAACTTTTCGATCAGTGTTTCGTTGTCCATTGAACCGGATGAACTAGCATTGATAATTAGTCGTTTATGCGTTTCACACGGAGTTTGTTCGTCATTTATATTATTAGTACCATCAGTTTTATTTATAAGTACTATAAACAAACTTAACAGTAAAGATGAAATGTCATCTAGGGACTGACATTTGATTAGCAAACACAATGAACGAAGTATAAATGACCTAACTCTTCTAGCTACAGTTTCGAAAGGTAACCAATCGGTAATTAGTTTTAAAAAATTAGCAACATTTATTCTTACAAAACAGCTTGGAATCCAAAGTTTATAAGCTGGTAAATTATTCATAACTAAATCAGCACAAACGTTAACATAATCGTTTAGTGAAGAATACTGAGTAAAACATTGTACGACTGCCGAAAGTGTTGCTAACGATTGATCACATATTATTATTTTTGGTAACGGCATTTTACAATTTTTCCAATTGGCGAGCCAATTAAAAATTGTCACATCATTATGTCTTTCACTTAGCATATTACTAACAGTGAAACTAATATCTTTTTCCTGATCGTAAACCGATGCTTCATAAAGGAATATATGGTTAGAATTTTTCAAATCATACTTTTTAAACTTTGAAACCACAGAACCAAACGTGTCTATAATGATTTGTGGACACTTACTATCGCGTGCATAATTACTATATAAATTAATCTGCTCTCCAGTATGATAGTGAAGAAAAAATGGATCCAGACCGATATCATTAATCGCATTTTTAAAATCATTTTCGGCTTTCATTAAAAGTAATGCGGTCAACTTATCAGGGTGTCTTTTCAAATTTCTCAAATCATGCGCAATTGGAATTACAGCTGGCTCATAATCACCTGTACAAAAAAAAAAATAAATAAGTAAATATATAAACATGGTAATGCAGTAAAACAAGTTTATGAGTATAAATTTTGATCGAAAGTCGAAATTTACACCGGGGATGACGGTATTATTTTGGAAATCTTAATGACCAGAACGGTCGCAGAACTGTTTTAGAACGAAGTTGCACGAAATCTTTTTTGCAAGAAATAACATTTTATCTGCGTAGAAATGTTAAAGAATTACGAATGGTATAAGTAATAGCTGGAGTGATGGTATCCGTATACATATACGGTCCACTTTAGCGCGTAAAAAGTTTTCATTTATTAAACCAAACGTACTCCGGCTGTTCGTGAACTATAACCGTACCGCATAACCGACTAACATACCTCTATCGGCTATAATTTTCTGGTCAATCTTTGAGAATCGATCGTGCTGTATGGTCCACTGCTCGTCGATCTCTCCCGAATCCTGGACAAAAACAGATCAGCTGTATTTCAATTACGTTATTAACCGCGAGCGACGTTTTATAACGAAAAGCTGAGAGGTATTTCATAACGTATCGGCAGAAAACGATCGGTCGGACCGATGAGGTGTATTGGCAATCGATGATTTATATCCATACTTTATCGGAGTGAGCATCAGGCACGGACGGAGCGGCTAAGACCTCGTTCGGTTGTTTTACACAGTCGTGGCCGGCACGCGTGCTGCATTTGCCGTCGCCGACCGCACTGGACGGTAAGGGAAGAGATGCCGCTTCCTCGCGGACGATAACGGCTGTGGCCGAACGTCCGCCGTCCGCGGCGGTGGTCGCGTCCACGTCGCCGACGAGAATGGCTGTGGCCAAATGTCCATCGTCTACGGCGGTGGTCGCGTCCACGTCTACGGCCGTGGCCAAACGCTGATGGTCCCCGGTGCCGGCGACGACCGCGGCCGGTTCCGCGTTGGACGTAAAAGCGTCGGCGGGCAGCGGCTGTTCCGCCCCGCATTCCGCCGCCCGAACCGCGCAGCCCTTGTGCACGTACCCTTGACAATCTGTTCGAACACGGCAAACCGGTATCGTAAAAAAGCGTTTAGCACCCGCGGCGTCCACCGACGGCTCGGCGAAAAAGTTATTTTTAAGTTTGTTCGGCCCTGGGCGGCGCTCGCGCGGAACAACGAGACGTTCGGAAAAGAAACGTACCGAAACACCGCACCGTGCGCGAGTACACGCGCCTGCACTTGCACGTGGCGCACTTCCTGAACCACCGGCGCCTGACCGGTTCGATCAGGACGACGCCCGCGACTTTCTTCCGGAAAACGTGTCGGCGGCAGTCCGCCGGTTTTCCCGATTTCAATATCCGTCTGAGGAAGTTCTCGAACGGAAACTTGTTCATTGTGCGATGCGTTTGGATGCGGACACGCGAAAACGAACGTTCGATATGTCGGTATGTCGACTGAGAGGTGCGCGATCGAACTTGTTTACTTTGTAAAATGTTGTTTACTCGTTTCGGCTGCGGTTGTCGTGCGGGACAACCGTTTTTCTGGCCGAATGGTTTTTGACGACGAAACACGGCGATTGTGAAATAGTGCACCGCAAAAACGCCGACAAACATTGTACTGGATGCACACCGATAGCTTGGTCTTATATTTTGGCCGTCTATCCCAATGAGGTCCCATAAGTTGACCCTTCGCGTCTACTAACTTTATAGCTGTTTCGTTTTACTGTATACTCCTATATCTTAAGTTATATAATTAATGACTATGCATGTGATGTGTTATCGTGTTAAAGGGTTGTATCCCGTTTATTTAATAATAAAAATAAAATAAGTGTTATCCTCCGGTCATCCATTGATAATGAATACTAGGGCGTGGGCTTGTACGCATTTGCTTGTTTCTTTCCTCGAGTCCAAATTGATTGATATCGTTAGATATGTCTACGGTTTGGCTTGTCCTCCACCTTGTAGGACTTTTTTTTTTATTTTGCATATTTTTATATGTATTGAACGTAATGCGTATAATTGCATAAATATAGATTTTTGAAAATATCGTTGTTTTTTGTTTATTTTTAATCTTTTCAAGTTATTATACGATTGTTGAAAAATGTAAAGAACTGTTTGGATATAAACATTTTTAAAAATGATTTAGCTTGTTTAAAAAATAATTTTTTTGCTCGCCGAAGCAAATTCTATCCTAGAAAAAAAAGCACACTATATTTTGATTATGGTTCAAAAACTGTTTTAAACGTGAAAGTTAAACTATGCAAATGAAACGGAAGAGTGCAAAATTTATAAAAACTAAAATGGACTTGGTACTGAAGAAGTATAAGGAATTCAAAATACTTTTAAAAATTTGTAAAATTTAAAAGATGAAAATGAAACAGAAGAAGATTTTAACATTAACACCGGGATAAATCGCGTCATTTACGTATGCTTCAATAACATCGTGTGATGTGGAAAGGAATTTTAGTCAATACAAATATACTCTACGTCCAAATCGCTGGTGGTTTATAATTGATAATTTAAAACACTATATCATAACAATATGCAATATACATTAATATGAGTTAACATTTAATGTAATAATAAATAATAACTCAAAAAATAATAAAAATTTGTTTTGGCATATTTTACATATTTTGGTAAATAAAATGCATGTTTTACAATTTTTTTATTGCATGTAAATCCTAGCCTTGGAGATTACTATTGTTTTTATTTTATTTATTTATTTTTTTTTCAAATATTTTTTTGTACGAATTGTTGTGACTTCTATGGTTGTTAGAAAGCTCAACATTTTATGAAACGTTACAGAACAATTTTATTTTCATTTTGGAAAATTTTAGTTTTCTAGCACATACGATTGCAACGTTAGAAATAAAACACGTATCCTAGAATGATAGTATGCAAATTGTGGAATCAGTGATAAAAAAGTTAAAACTCTTATGTAGACAAATAGGACGTATTGTAAAGAAGAAAATTCACGCTGTTATAGAAAAAAATTCAGACTTTATTGATTCTAAAACGATCAACGACATAATGATTGGCAGGAACCTTTATAAAACTCTGGAATTATCGTCTTCGGATATTACGTGCTTCAATTACACTCCAGTTACGTTGGTTAATGTGGAACCATCGTTTAGTCGTTTTAAAAAGTATTTTGAGACCTAATAAGCGACATTCAATAATTTTAAAGAAACCGAAATAACTCAATGCTACTCATAATTTAAAATTACTCATAATTATACTTAATGTTTTTTTTCACATATTTTTTATTAATTATACTTCAATATTATTATATTTTTATTACATATAAATCTATTCCCTAGTATTAACACACTAATATCAGCACTAATTCAAATATCGTTTAAAAATATTAAGCATAATTATTACTAGAATTGAGATGTTAAAATAATTTGGTAAAACTTTTTGGTGCCATCGAAATGTTCGCCCGTAGCGTTTGAGGTTCTACCTCCCTCCCGACAAAGGCTCTGTTTGTCGGTTTAATTTCATAATGTATTAGCTAACTAACTCGACTGATTAAAATAATAAAAAATAAAATTTAATATATAAATGTATACACTTGAATAAAATTAAGTTCAGAAAACTTAAACTTTTAATAAATGAACTAATTTATACATATATATATATATATTTATATATACATACATATCATAAACATATAAAAAGATTGTTAAGTTAATCGCATTGATCAGAGAAACATTTAAATATTTAAATTAGTATAAAAACTGAATTAGAACTTCTGTGGAAAATATTGCAGTAAGCACTTTAAAGAAAAAGTTTTTTTGCTATGCTTTTATTAAACCAATCAAAAAACAGAAATTTCATAAAAAAAAAACTACTCGTAAGTACATTACGCATATAATTTTCATGGTTTATCGATTTTTAACTAAAGATTTGTAAGAAATAATATAAATATAATACGAGTTGATATCATCATAGATTAAGTATAAATACAATATTATATCTATGAAATCGCATACATCATAAAGTATTTTTGTTTTTAAATATTCAATGTTTTTTTTTTTTTTTTTTATAACTGACAATAAATTAAACCTTGAAAAGAATCATAGAAGAAGTAATTGTAAACATATTTTATTGTTTGAACAAAACGAATAGGTTAAATCGTCTAGACAAACGCTGTATGAAAATCTGAACCAGAAAAAATATTTTTAATTTCTAAAACTGAGTGCATATGACTGATTTTTCACGTTAATTGCCCGTAAAGCATCTATTAACGAATATATTAATAAACTATGCGTTTAAATTGCTCACGCAATGAAATACGAAACGACCAATACAATAAGCACAATTCGCTAACTTAAAAATGACGACTCAATCCAGAACTAGGGGTCCAAATAATCGTTATTTCAGAAGAAATTTCTCGTATTAATTGAACGTGTCTTAACGGCGATGTCACTTTTGCAGCCTCTAAGGGCCGGTAGAAAACACGAAACCGGCTGTTGCGCGTCACTCGTCCGCTAAAAATTGTTACCATAAAATCCAACCTAAATGAAAACACCGTACGATTTCCATCAAACGTCAGTCAGTCCTCCGTCCGCAGCATCCTAAACGAGCGAGACTCACGATCAATGGGCAACGAAAGACTCCGGCTGCCTATCTGACACGTGCGACAACGATTTCACACTGCGATTCAGCCGTACAAAATCTTCGATCAACTCGTCTGCATCAGCTAGAGGCCATGACCGTATTGGTTCCGTCACATTTTCGTGATAACATTGATTTTAATCGTTCGGGTAATTTATTTATTTTTTTCTTGCGTTAACCTCTTGCCTCGGCAAATAAGATCATTAGTAAGATTTTTCATAAATACCAACAGTTAATTTCATCAATTTGAATTTTCAAATTTTCAAATTGCATGTCCTTCGAACAACGTTAAATTGTTATCAAAACATATATGAGCGAAGTACAAATTACTATGGTGAAATTTGACGGGCGAAGACAATCTTGACTACTTTCAATCCGAATGCACGAATAAATTTGATGTAGGATAACGTTGATCATTATTTTGTTGGAAAACATTTTCGTATTTTACCGATTCCTAATAATTTTATAGAGAAAAACGACGGCCGGCCACACCATCCGTACGGGCAGGCACTGCGTGAATGAACTGAATTTAACTGAACAACACAAGAAAAAAACGGTCTGTCCAATTTTTTTGCTACAAAAAAAAAATTACGTCACCTACGCGGAAGAATAATACATTAACTTCCAAAGAAAGCTCTTTCGCTTCGAAATAACTTTTTTTTAAGTCGTCGTCCATCGGCATCAACGCCCGCGTACAGAACCAATTCTTGATCTACGAAGACCGGGAAACGAAAAAACAGTTGTGCCGCTACGACGTGTCGCGTCTTGGAAACCGTAACCTTTGAAAAACGCGTCGAGATCTCGCGACTTCCGAGTTCCGGAGCTTTTGCACGTGCACCAAATGCGGTACAGTTGGTCACACTGTTATTCGAGCTTATCGTTGATAACGTCTTGCCGCCCGACTGATGTTCATAGAACTTATCACGTCCAGAAAATACCGCGATAACCGGCGGCAACTGCAGCAAACTCGAGTTTTTAAAGCTTATCAGTTATGTGTTCTGTTTCTGTAGTTTCCCTAAACAGTATTTTATACCCACTGAATCATGTACGTGCTCCTTAGCAGCATACTGGAATGCATCGAATTCGTGTCCAGCACCGTGACAACCAACCTTACAGAAATTACTGACACTTGGAATAAATGTTCACAGTTGTACGCTGGCACGGTGGACAAAATCAATGTAACCTGGAGGTAAAGTGCGATTGTTGTTGCTTAGATTTGAGCATGAATCAGTGATTCTTCTTCTTCTACTTCGCCTTCCTCCCAACTATTTGGGGTCGGCCACCCTAGTCCTACACCTCCACTTCACTCGGTCAATCACATCTCCTCTGCACACACCGACAGCCCTCATGTCATTCTCCAAAGTCTCCAACCATCTCTTTTTTGGTCTTACTCTTCCTCTTTTCCCTTCAACGTCCATCTTCATAACCACTCTTACTGCATTCCTTTCCTCTCGCCTCATCACATGCCCAAACCATCTCAGCCTATTTTCTCTCATCTTGTCCACAATTGGCGCTACACCAACACCACTCTAGCATGAATCAGTGATTATGAAAGCTAAATTATGCGAATAAATGTGTGATTATCAAACATTTGGACCCGACACCACTTAATCAGATTTCATTTTAACGAATACAAATTTTTAAATAACTCTTGCACAAGCGTCACAGATCATGCTTACAACGATTAATCCTAGATTAAATATGTTTGTGTTTTGTTTTTCTGTTACACCAAAATCTATTTAGATTCAAGTTATATACGGTTTACTAAAAATTATACATTTGAGACCTAATTATAATTATTTCTAAGTATAATGTGATGGTATATTATTATAACTTACCTCTTAACTATTTCAGAGCTGCCTTGGATCTGGATATTCTAAAAGAATTTCCAGATATCAGAACTAAAGTGGCAAAAAAACTTGAATATGTAGGAAATGAACAACTTTCTATTTTACATTTACTTGTGTAAGTATTTACATGTATTATAAATTTTTTTTTTATATATATATAAATTAGTTGTTAATAAGTTATTATCCTATTCCTTGTATTTAAGTGGCCGTATGTTTCGTATCAATGAAAATCTCAAAGCTAAGTTGGATCAAATCAATAATACAGTTGAACAGATATCATTTGAAGAACACATCGAGCTCAAACATTCAGTTTTTGAACATATCATGTGGATAGAAGATTGCTGGAAATGTCTCCATTGCTTGTATCCTTTATTCATGTATACTATTTAATACATTGTAGTTAAAACCCAATCCTAAATTTAACCAAGGAAACCTAAAATAAAGAATATTAATTTTCTGACTTTTATCAGACATTATCTGTGTATTCTATTATTTTCACGTTTTTTTCAGTTAAAAGTAAATAAATAAAATATATTTAATAAAAAAAAAAAAAAAATTATCGTTTTAAAGTGTATTTTTATGTTAATAACTGAGATTTTTAACAAAATTAAATTTAAAAAAAATAGTATATGTTAATGTTAAAATAATCAATATGGCTTTTACAATTATTACCTATGAATGTATTCATTGAACTTGATTTGTTTTATGGGAAGTGTTTGGTATAAAAGTCAGAAAAACAACAATTTTAATCTCAATGGATATAGTGTACACTAGAAGATAAATCAGTCAAACTTAGTAATAAAATTGTCTGGCCATTGATTTTAGACTATAATATTTAAATATAAAAGATAATATTATTTTAATAACCTTTAATTTTTTTTATATTGAAAATTTTCATTTTTCTTAACCACGTTTTAGATACATGCAACTTAATTTTTCAATGATTTCATTGGAAGTTTTAAGTGAAGAATCTGCTACAAATTTAGTCAATGCTATTAAATTGGATGAAAATGAAAAATTGACTATAAGAAAATCACAGATTTATATTCAGAGTTGTTTAAGTTTACTAAAATTCTTAGAAAATAAAAGTAAGATTAAAATCGAACAGTGATATAAGAAAATTAATGTATGTTATATATTTTGTAATCCGATTCCTTTGTTGTTGAGGCTAATTTTATAAATTTCATTGTTGTCACCAATAAAAACAATAGTACATATTAACAACTTGAATACTAATATAATAATATAAATAATATTATGAACATATAATGTAAGAGGTGTTTGGTACTTGTAACCAAATTTTGTTCTTTTGTACTATTCTTCTTTGATCTCCTTGTAATCATTCCGTTTGATGTAGCACAACATATTAATCCATATAAATGAACACATTCCAACATAAATCACTCGAGCGGGTGGCGGCACCAACATGAAATTAATAGCTTGTGCGGGTAACCAAAACACACAACTTGTTTTGAATGTAGGAATAAACTTCTGTTTGCATTCTTCAAGTAAATCTTTTTTACCCTCTAGGAAACTCATAGCTGTAAATCATCATTGCAAAAATGTCAAGTATATCTGGTTACTAATAATGTATGTACTGTAAAATCTCACTTACTGACAAAGAATACTACGTAAAATGGTGGGGTCATGATAAATTGATCGATTAACAACTTCTTAACAATTAATTTCGGTGCTGTACCCACAAAAGTTTTGTCCAGCCATTTATACCTAGATCAATAAGTGAATAATTTAATGTACAATAGTTCTTTGAAAGTATGTGTATGTAATTCATTTTACCAAAAGTATAATATGTTCGGACTAATCAAAGTGCCCACTATAGCGTATCGTCCCAATACATCAGTGTCTATCGGTTGCGGTGGCTCTGTTTTGTTCTGCAAAAAAAAAATAATTAGTGTTTATTACGATACTGTACCTGTATAATACAAATGGATGCGTTACCAATATCCGCTTAGTCAATATTTGCTGTGAAAATTCCGCGCCGACACACATTGTACCGTAAACCGTCGAGTTGGCGATCATCGGATATTTCCGAAACGTGTCTTTCACCACTCTGATAATTCTCGACATTTTAGGTACGAGAGAAGCTGTGGCGTTTTTACGATGGTTCGTCTGAAACGAATTTTAATATTATTCTATTTCCGAATCGATAAAATGCGATGTACGATAACGTGTTCTCCATATCGGCGAGTGTGTTCCGCGGATGTGCCGCAAGATGTATGTAAATATTGAGAATAGTAGTTGTAATAAACAACAATCGTATAAAATTCTTTAAAATAATTTTTTGGAATACTGGTTTTTCAATAAATATTCTAGAAATTGAGGTTTTGTGGAAAACAAACTATTTCCTAAAAGCTCTAGGGTCGTCAAATTTTGTCATACTTCATAGTCGGGAAAGGACTGGTTTTGAATATGGCGTCCCGATGTTCCGATAAAGTGTTTCGGAGCGACTAAACGTCACGGTATGAAACTTCAATAGCTTATGTTAACATTTTTTATTTTAATAAACGCTTGGTTGAACAGTTAAAGCTTCGTCGATGGTTAAAATATGTATTGACAAGACATTTAGTAGCCTATAAATTAATTAGAATATAATATATTATGCATCCGGTAAAACATCGCTTCGAATAGTGGACAGTGCTGAGTGAAGCATAAAACAGCTCGGATTTTTCGGCCGATGGAGAACTCTTATGTTGTATCTTGATATTCACACTTTAAAATATTATAATATGTAATTGAAATAATTTTAATTCTAGAAATTTTTACCAATGGCCAAATTCAATGGCCTATTTTTTTAGTCATAAAATGTTGTGCGATATAATGGTGGCGGGAGCAAGGAGAGAGAATGTGGTACGATTATTTTCCATAAAAATTATTAAAATAAAAAAATAAAAATATTAACAAAAAACGTTTGTCCCGATTTTTCACCAAATAAAGTACGGTAACCCTGCAGCCCATACTCACCTAGAGTTACGACGAAAACGATAGGTGACGCGCACGGATAGTAACAGAAATGAAAACTTTGGCCAGTGCTCGCGCGTGTATAACTGTAACGAGAGTAATAACGATATTTTCACATTATATGACGATCGTGCCGAATCGGATACTGTCCGGCTATGTGACATGAGTCTAGTGGTTTAGTTACGCGGCGTAAAAGTCCCCCCGAGTTTTTTCATTGGTTTCGTTCTAGTGTTCTACCGCGCGATGGTGTTGATTTCGAGGCCGTATGATATTATGCTCCGTGATGAATTAATTCATAATAATCTACCGACAGCAGTGCTTATACCACGCGTTGTATAAATGACTATATCGCGCGTAGACGACAAACAATACGCGCGACGGCGACGATTACGATGAAGATAATTAAAATACAAGCAAATACAGACGTCGGAAACGAGCTAATCAATATTTACGTAATACGTCGCGTTAAAAACGTATTAATTATTTATGATATAGGTGCATTGATGTGTTTTAATACGGCGATGTCCCCCCCGCCGCCCGATTACAATAATCGTGGTTTTATGTGATTCGCGACTCATGGAGTCGAAACGATTTCATTTATAACATCCTCTACGGCGGTCCCGAAAGGGGAAACAGGCGCAGATTAAATTAAGACAATTAGTGCTACGCCCGCAGGAGGAAACGGTTTATTGTTCTATAACGATACGCGGGACATGTGAATCGCATTCGGTGTTGAATTTTCCGAAATCCAACGCCGTTCGTCGACGTTCGACGATTTGTCGGAAACGAAAATCGTTTCAATCGTGGGTACTTATGCACACCTTTCTCAAGTGAATCGATCGTCTTCAAACGTTCGAGCACCGCGTTCACAAAACGCAAATGATACCTAACAATTACTATAATAGTGTTGTTAACATAAAACACGCCACACCGTGTTTGCAGTGCGTTACGTAACCACGTCCGATTTATTCGTAAGACATTCAGCCGTTCTGTAACATTCATTAAATTATGACTCGAGCGGTCGGCAACGTACTCACCAGCGGGCTGCGACGTATTGATGAATTAATAGCGTGCCAATCAGCAACACTACGATGACCTAACCTAGACCAGTAGTTCCCAACCAACGGAGATTTACCCCTTGAAGGGGGGGGGGAGGGTAATTATTGCACGAATGGAATATAGTAATGATGAAATAACAAGAATTTCGTTATTAAAATAGTAATGCCATTTTACAATCGGTAAAATTGAAATAAAAATAAGGAAATCATCAGTCGTAATAAAAAATATATTAAAATCTAAAACGAAACATAATTATAATTTAAATGGGAGAGAAGCGTGAAGTTTTCGAAAATTTCCTAGGGTGGTGTAGAATAAATAAGGTTGGGCACCACTGACCAAGACTGACATTCGCCTTTTACAGTAAAAATGATGTACCGATGTGCACGAATATCGAATACCAACTGGACACTACAAGGCTCACATAATTAACAATTCGATTAATACGTTCTTTGATATTTGCGTGAACGTTTTATTTAGGTATGTACTTGAAGATATACGGCTTACGATAACTGCAATGTATAAATATTTATTTCAGTATTTTTTCTATTATAAACATTAAATTTTTTTGTTTGAGAACTTTTTTTTAACAAATATTCCTTCATCGATAAAGTAAGTAAATTATCTATCAGTGTACGATAATAGTTCAAGCGCAATAATTTTATAATAATGATATTTATCCTAATATCAATCCATAGGTAGGTATCTATGAATACTATTCTTAAACCTATTTAAATATACGATAAAAACATTTATGAAAGGAAATCAAAAAGCTTGAAAATTGTAATATAACAATGAAAACAAAAATAATCATAGCAAAATTGACATCCATAAATATTGATACCGTGTTAAGTCGTGTACGTCAAACTTCAAATGTGGTGGTTCTTTGTGGCGGATTACATACTCTATCCACTAATGAACCGAACGTGCAGTTGAAATCGGATGGCTTTTAAAATCGTTTGGATGCTATTTATGCATTTTTCGTGTACCTAAAAACGTTCGCATTCTATTATACTAGTCTTCAGGTTTCAATTATAAAAAAAAAAATGCAGCGCATTACTTTTCATTATTTATGAATTCGAAAACATTTTGTAAAAAAGTTTCTGTGTTTATGGTCTCAAGTCCATGTAAATCGTCATCCTCGTACTGACTAAATTTTCTACGTTTACGGATTGATAAAAAAATAATAGAAATCCTAACATTGGATCCTTGCCGTCAACTGTTATGTCATATATTTTAATTAAGCCTCCGCGACTGACGAAAGTTTGACATTTGGATGAACTTAAAAACAGTTTAAATTAAAATAAACAATATATAATTTCTGCACCTACTAACAGCTATTCTATTGTATCTAATTATTATTAACTGTGTTCAAAGATATCACGCAGTATATCACATTGGGGAAACCATTTGTTTTTCATCACGTTTTTCGGTTTGTCTTTCATTTCACTTTTTTATTTGGTTCATGCTTCTTATAATTCATTTTATGTATAATCTGATAATATAAACATCGTAATCCCCTAATCGAATGCAAGATAAATAACTCCTTGAGGATAGGTTAACCAATTCGATAAATTCTAATATTTCCTGTGGTGAACAAAAAACTCTTTTCCTGAGTAAACCTAATTATATGTTTTTCAGTGTTTGAGTAGATGTTGAAAAACATTTTGTACAGTTTGAAAATCATAGGTAAAATTTATTTTAAATAATATTATTATTATAATTATAATTTTTTTTTTTTTGCAAATAAAGTTGTATGAAAAACTTGTGTTCAGTTTTCAAGCCTTAAATATAAAAAATGAAATTCTATGAATTTTTTATTACAAAATATAACGGATTTTCGAAGTTTTTATCATTATGTCAAAATATAATATTTAAATGCTTATTTTATTTTTTCTTAAATCAAGCACAATTTTATGTGGATCCTTTTATCTCATTTTTAAGATTTTTTGATTAAACAAAAATTATTTTATTAATATTTTCGAAAAAAGTTAAAAAAAAAAATACGAATGTTTCCATTTCCTTTAGATAACACTAAAAAAATGTTATAATAATATTTTATAAAAATTAATAGGATCTTATCTTATTAAACAATATCTTCATATAGGTATAGGTACTTGCATAAATATCATCTACTTAAAAATTAAGTATTTGTTCCGTATATATTTTTGATTGAAATGGGGTTTGATGCTGAAGCCGTAGAAAATTAAAACCGGTTAATTAATGTATTTCGCGTTTTCATGAAAAATATCTCATCGTGTTAGTAAACCATATGCATTTTAATGGTTTCCGACTGTATTTCTTTTTCTGTAATCTTAAACGGCAACTGTGATACTATTTATATTCTATTCGTACAGAATAAATATCGAATTAACAATTAATAAGTGAACCACGAACGATGATAATCGGGTAATTGTATACATAATTTTCGAACACTGTTCATCTATTCCATCCCGTAGTGATCGAAGGTGGAGAACGCATAGTTTAGTACGGTTTCTACCTAGTCGCGGTCAGACAAAAATAATATAGGTACTATACATGGGCACTCTTACAATTATAATATGAACTATTACGTATAGTATATAATTTTCTTATAAAAAAACTATTTTGTTCTTTTTTTTTCTAACAAATCTTTACAAATGTATCGATTGACAACAGTGGCCCAACACAACGCACTTATTGTATTCACAAATTGTATGTTAAATATGTTATGTAACCAGCGAACACTAATTCTTATGGTACCTAAGCATTATGCCACTGCGAGTTTAGTTTTCCTTTTCAATTGCATTTATATCTTGAATTTTAAGATTACTAACAAATCACATTAATTCTTAATTGTTGCAAACTTAATTTTATTTTCAATGCATGCGTTTCCGACGATCGCAACCATTTTCCGATATAAACAAGTACTACATTCTTTGTTGCTGTTAATTATATTAATTTGTATTAATAAATTACAATAATGTAATCAGATGAAGTGGTTTTTCGATTTATAGATAAATAACTGACCCGAGCCCATTTTGTTAGGCAATAAATATTTTTACTTGTGATGTTATTATGAGTGTGGTTCGGTTAGTACCTACTGGTGCTATGATTTATTTCCTGACTGCCAAAAGGATTATAGTTTTACTGCATATGTATGTATGTATTTGCATGCCAATTTGACTAAAACACCAGATTTCAAATGAGTGAATGAAATGATTATGATTAAATAACTTAAGTAATAACATAATTATGTTTATTTTAATTGTTCAAAACTTCTCTGTGTACCTACTATATTATATGTAATGTTATTACTTGGTACCAAAATATATTATCTTTCAGTAGTTCCAATCCGAGATAAGCCAACATAAACTGCCTATGGGAAAAACACTACTTTCTCAGGTCAATGCCCACCAGAAAGAATGTTTGACTCTGGGACTTAGTAATAGAGAGGGCAAAAGAGATCTTGACGGGATACTGTAATCTTTTAAATGCCATAAGTTAATCCGTCGGAATCATGAGTATTCGTAGAATATCAGTCAACTTTCCCTGGTCCAGCAACTCTTTTGTAAACAGCCTTGTGCCATTACACATGTTGGGAGAGCTCAAGTATCTTAGTAGAATGATAGGAATGCCAAATTTCAACATAAGGTCATGAGGAGGTAAGCCAGAAGGGCTCAAAGAATTTAAAAATTCTTGAGGATAGCGCACTATATCCTCCATATTACACACCATGTCAATGGACTTAGTGTTTGACTTGACCTGAAATTGTCTCTAATATCAGTTTATTTATCTCGTTCACTGTATCGTATTTGGGTGACACTATTACCCTAGAACAAATGCCAATGATAATCTCTTTTTAATAAATTTTCAAGACCGGAATTGCGTCCATCAGATGTTCTAATCTATGTAATATTGTATATAATATGTATCTATGTGACATAATCTATCGTCAAGTTTAATGTCATCGCTAGTACTGATGGTGTTAGCACAGCTAATTTTTCCTTCTCCAAGATTCAGTAGTTGATGCGGAAAGTCGTTGTCGCTCAAATGGGCTCTCATGTTTTTTCGTAAATTGGGAGTTTCAACGGAACTCCATCAGTAAGATGATTTTAAGCATGCCCTGATGACATTGACGCGTGTTACTTTTTTCATTACAGGTAATGTTTGCCGAAAATCGCCCGCAAAAACAAAAGTAACACCACCCAAAACACCATCTGAGGTCTTCGAGCATTTCGGTTCACTGCTTCAACATGAGCTCCATGACTACATTGGTACATTCGTCCCATATAATTAAAGATGCCTCTTGTTCCAATTGTACTATATTTTATATTTACGGTGGAGTGAGCTGTTTTCTCATAATTTAATAGATAAAATTAATAGAAATATAACTCAATATATTACGACACGGTCGCAGTTCCATACCTATGTTGTATTATCTCTTTAGACATCCATCCAAATTATATGCAGTAAAATGGAAGTCTTTTATTTAAACACTTGAGACGATAAGTTAGCTTATTTTGATAAGAATTCATAATTGTCGACAAACATGACACCTAACGATTTAAATTATTTTTTTAATATAGAAAAATTACTTTTATGACTTTAATATAAAAGTTAGACATATGCTGTTGCTGATTTTTTTTTTTTTGTAGACATTATCAAAATCTATAGCTTTTCTCGAAAACTCAATCACATATCTCTCATCATTAAGATACCTAGCGTTAGTAAGAAACGTTTTCGTTTGACCGTTTTTTCTCCGACTTACTGTTCAAATCTGGCTACCACGATAAACTCTTTTCGTTTTTCGGGTTAATATCTAGCCAACAACAATCACAAACAATGTGGCTTTCTATCGGTAAAATAATTTTCAAAATCGGTTCAGTAGATCTGGAGATTACCTCCTACAACTTCACAAACTTTATTTCTTTATAATAATACATTTTTAGAAACTGGAATAAATTTTAAAAAATATTAATTAAAATTCATGATTATTAAAAAAATTTTTTTCAACAAAAAAATCAATGGAAAATAAGATGGTATTGACATAATTTAAATTAATTATGACAATGACGATTTAATAACAAACCTCATCATGAGCTATTAAATAGTGATTTTACATTGAGAATAATTTATCAAATGAATAACAGGTGATTATTAATTTGAATTTTTTTTATTCTTACACAGTTATCACTCATACCATAATTTAATTTAAATTTACTTATAATAATTAATAATTTACCGTAAGGATTTAACTTGCAAGTTTACTGAACACTAAAAATGTAATTAATATTTATTATTGCTAATACATTTTGTCGATCATTTGATTTCATAAGTATTTTACTGATCTTACTAGATCAGTAATTCTCAACCTTTTTTGATTCATGTCATCTTTAGCCTCTAGAATCAAACACTGCGTCACCCTAACATCAAAATAATAAACAATCTTAGCTTTATATTTTAAAATTATTCTTTTATTAAAAAAAAAAAAAAAAAATACAGTACACAAAAACGTTGACAATTTAATTTAAACAGATAAACTTTAAAATAGCAAATAAAAAAATAAAAGTTAAAATAAAAATAACTTTGAACTTTGAGGTATGTTATGTACATTACAGTGGTGGTATAGGTATACAATATATTTAAATATAGAAATATGATTGTTTTCGAAAAAATTAATTTTAAAATTTTTTTTTTCTTTTCTTGTTAAAATTCTGCATCACCCCTAAGCTAGGTCTATGTCACCCTAAGGTGACATGTCACCCCGGTTGAGAACTACTGTTCTAGTAACTAGATTAATGTTTTTTAAACTGTGTTCCACAGAGATTACTAAAGGTATCGCGAAACTAGTGTTTTTTTCAAAATATTAAAAAAAATGAATTAAAAAAAAATCTAAAATCAAATATCAGGAATGGCTTGTGAGAAGGTCGTGCCAGGCATACATAATATATATATATATTTTTTAAATTACATAATAGTCAATTACAGTATGCAAGTTTAATATGATGCTGACACTAAGACTTTCATTAACAAATCTTACTTCATAGATAATATATGCAGTCACATTCAATCTTATTTGTCCCATTAAGATTCTTACACTAGTTTTATTATAATTTTTGCTGATACTGAAATTGTATGTAATGTAACTTAATTTATGATATAATACTTCATAAATAAGTATTTAAGTTTTAAATTAATTTTTCTGTATTAATTATTTTAGTGTATTGTTAATGTTATTATTTATAACATTCTTTTTTTGAAGATAATTTTCATAAGGGTTCCACATAAAAAAAAAATTATTGTTTGATGTCCTGTGATCTCAAAAAGTTTAACTTTAAACTTTATTTATTGAGAAATACTGCTCTAGATATTTATTTAATATAAAAAAAAAAATGTTCATGGAAATATATTTTTAATAGTATTACATAATATAAGCACTATATGTATTGAAACAATTTTTTAAATATATATTACAAAGTTATAAATTATTAAAATTTTATAATTTTAATTATATAAAAATAGTAAAATATGAAAAAATGGTGTATTACATTTTTCAATTAAAATATAAAACATTTTCTATCCAGTTCTCATTTATATACAACATAGAGCATAAATTGAATATTTATATTATTTATCCAAATGTGTTCAACAATTTGTACATAAAAATGCAACTATTATATATATCATAACATTTAATACTCTAAAATATGAACTATTATTTAATGACAATCTACTTGACAAATTTTTTTATGGAATCATAGCATTTAATTAAATAATTACTAGTACAGCTCTACATATACACATCAAAATGTATCTACTAACACACTATTATAATACTGTACATTAATATTATTCAAACATATTATATATTATTGGTTGCATATAGTAAAAAAAAAATAATTTAATTCATTTTATTTTCTAAAAAATATTTCAAGATAGTTCAATTATACAGTTTGTATAACAAAATTAAAAAATTAAAAATTATTTATTTTTTTGTTAACTAGAAATAAGAGCAACTGTTTTTAGAACTCAATTATGTGTGTGAAGAGTGAAGATTTATTCCCTCTTTGTGGTTATCCTCCATCTGGAAAGTGATACAAAGGATTATAAGGTTTGTACCAACAACTGTGCATTTAAACACAGCCACCTTATTCTACTCAGTTATCACAACCCTTTCATTATAATTGAATTTTTTTACATTTTTATCATCTTATAGTTTACTATTAAAATATTAGTTCAAAATATTTAACTATCATAGACATCATGAACGTTATCAAGTTCGTATACAGTAACAGTTTTTGTTAATTGAACGTTATGCTCATTTTTAAAATGTCCTTTCATTTGTAACTTAGAACTGAATTTTTTCTCACAAAGATCACACTCATAAAAATCAATTTTACCATGTACTTTACGCTCATGACATCTTAAGTTAGATAGTAAGTAAAATGTACTGCCACAAAAACTACATTGATAATTTCCGCCATGAGTTTTCAAATGCGATTTTAGAGATGCATACGTAGAAACCTGTAATAATAGAGAATTATAGAATTTTTGTAACTATTGAAAAATTAAAATCTTACTTGAACTGGACACAGATGACATTTGAATGGTTTATTATCACTATGAGTAATAAGATGACTTCTCAGGGTACTAGCTTGAGCAAATTTTTTGTGACATACATAACATTCATGATTTTTTTCACCATTATGAGTTCGTTCATGGGCTAACAAAGTACTAATATGGGAATAGGATTTGTCACATCGAACGCATACATACGGTTTATTGCCAGTGTGTGAATCTAAGTGATATTTCAGACTGTTGTACCATTGAAACTCTTTGTGACAAATTGTACATTGATATTGCTTATGTGCATCATGTTTACGCATGTGCTTATTAAGGTATCTTCGATTTTTGAAACGCAGTTCACAATAGTTACACTTGAAGGGTCTATCGCTTGAGTGCACATCACCATGCATTTTGAGTTTATAATGGCAAGTAAACTTTTTATTACATATATCACACTCAAAAGGTTTTTCACCAGTATGAGTTCGTATATGTTCTTTGAATCTAGAAAACTGAGTAAATGTTTTACCACATAGAGTACACTCATAATATTTCTGTCCAGATTCTGTATACAAAGCCCATATTGTACCTGGTTTTGGACTGTCATAATGCACTTTTAAATGAGTTCTAATACCTGGAAATAATTATTATGATTGATATTAGTACATTTGATCTATTAGCATAAATTATAATTGACTAAACTATACCTCTTTTGGTGTTGTAAATGTTTCCACATAAATCACATTCAAATTCCATTTGGTCACAGTTATCTCTTCTATGTCGAGCCAAATGATCAGCTCTAGTAAATTTATGCCTACACAACTCACACTGAAATGGTTTTTCACCCGAATGGCTCATTATATGATATTGTAAATTTCTAGCTTGTTTGAATAATTTATCACAAATATGACATTGATGCTGAATGATTTTGTGTACCTGTTCACAGTGAACCTTAAGTTCTTTCGCTGACTGAAATGTAGAATCACAAATACTACATGTGTTTACTACTTTATTATCCATAAACTTTTGATGTCTTTTCAAATGGAGCATAGCTAATGATGGAAAGAGATAATGTTTATCACATAACAAACACATGAAAACTCTTTTCAATTTTTTTTGTTTATTGACATTTAAAGGCAATGGTATACAGTTATGTACTTGGTGTTCATTCTCAAAAGTTAATTCACAGCGTAAGCATTTAAAAATATTTCTGAACATACAATTGTTGTCTAAAGTATCCTCTTTGATATTTTCTCCAGATATAAGCTCTATATTTTCCTGAGCTAATATCTTTTCTTCATCATAAAACATAGGTGATATAGATCTGACTCCGTCCATAATCCTAAAAACAAAATATTGTATTAAGTACAAATTGTTTAAACATCATTTTTTATTGATTTGTATTAATATATAATTCAATAAAATGATATCTATTACATATTAGATATAAATTTATTGAACTTTTGATTATCAGAGAAGAAAATATTTAGGTATATTAAAATCAATAGTAATAGATATTAAATCCAACTATCTTCTAAAATATTATTAACCTTCAAAATTTTACAATAAATTGTATCATAAACTATGAATGATGCAAGTATGTATCCATTGATATTTAATTAATAATATATTTTTGTTGACTTTTTGATCACGACACTGTGTTGTTATTGGATTTATGTAATGAAGTATAAAGACTGTAGATCTTGATGATGCAAATAATCTTACAGAAATCAAAATCAACTTTTAATTTTAAATTAATATATTTTAAATTATAGTGAACAAAAAAATATTCTTTGCTAGTAACAAAACTTAAATCGAAAAAGAGTAGTCTAATAACAGTATAGAATTTCAAGCACTTACGTCAATGACGAGGACGGAATCTGGGTAGACATCTATAAAGTAGGACGATATCTGCAAATTTTTTAATGATATTGAGAAAGAAATTAATTAAAAACCAAATAAAAACAAAAAAAGTGACAAACAATCTGATGCGAAAGAACTCACATTTTTACGTTTGAGACTGCGTCGTTTACGATCACGATAAATAACCGTGTACGCGATTGACGAGACGTTATCAAACGGATAAAGTGATAAAGGCGAAACTGATAACGTGCAGTGCCGGTTACACAAAAAAAAAACTTCGACCCGAAGTCAAAAACGGCATTCCCAATACAATATCGAAACGGTGATCAACATTTAATAACATTTCAAAAGCTGTATAGTGATGCCAACTTGTACTTAATTTGGTGGGGCCTAGTATAAAAATTACTCATCACCACCACCCACTAAGTTAAAGCAAATAATGTCCGGCAACATGATTATACAATAATTTCAACCATCACAAAGTTAAATACGGGGGCGAATCGCTCCATAAAAGGACGTGTTCGACGCCATATAGCTGTGTCGCGGAGTGGAGAAAACACAGAAAAGAGGGTGCGGTCTTGTCGTATGCGGTCTATCGCACATTTGCCGTCTACTACACATATTTTTATACGTTAGGTTAGGTACGAAAAATAAATTATTTTTATCTGCATTTCCCTCTGATTGAATAATTACATTGAAATGTTTGGCTAACATAATGTTTAAAGTGTATAAACTGCAGAATAACGTATCACGTATGTATTACAGCACAAACTAAACTGGTTATCTCATATTATGTTGATGATTATTGCATAGGCGTGCGCAGACTTAAATTGCAGATGCAGCATATAAAATTAAACAGCCCATTTTTAACAATCGGCCAAATTATTATTGAACAGTTAAAATGATTGATTACATTATATATATATATATATATATAGGCTGTGTTATTGATATCGAAGTGACTAACAGTGTAATCAATTTTTTTTTAACAATTGACAAATGTAATCATACTTTCTTACATTTATTCACTGCTTTTGAAAATACCAAGTAACAGTTACTATAGTATACTGATATATCAGACATTATTAGTTGTATAACATAAAATCATAGAATAATTAGTCAATTTATTTCTTTATTTTTCTTAATTAAATAAAAATTATTTATTATTTATATTTAAGTTATTAAATAATGAATTGGCCCGACCGGCCCACAGATCAATCAATCGGCCCAAAAAATGTGGC
Organism: Sipha maydis; assembly: GCA_034509805.1. Classification (NCBI taxonomy): domain Eukaryota; kingdom Metazoa; phylum Arthropoda; class Insecta; order Hemiptera; family Aphididae; genus Sipha; species Sipha maydis. Next base: position 411,432 of record JASXSY010002189.1, read on the forward strand.
AGATGCAGCACATGAACCTTCTGCTGCACCCGTGCGCACACCTATGGATTATTGCTGGACCCAGGTTTTATTATAGTCTTATATTATTAAATTTATATAGAAAAACATCGTAAAGACAAAGCTTTAATCGTCATTGCTGTCAAATAGTTGAAAATGATCATATGTATACAACAGGTGTGCTGAATGTTGTAGACCGCAAATGACGTATAGAAACATGTATGGTAGACAGTAAGTTTGCGGTAGACCGCATACGTCAAGAATACCGAAAAGAGATGAATGGCATCCATTCCGTGAAAATACCTATGCAAACATGATAATTATCTAAAAAACGTTCAACTGTTTTGATGTGTGACAGATGGCGTGTAAGTTATCGCGCATAGAATATAGATAATACAGTTAGTGTAGAAAGACAACACGATAGAAGGAACTATAAAATTATAAATATAATAGAATACTGTGAACTTTGGAAGGATGCAAACCGAGGAATGTAAAAAAATGGCAGAGGTCTAGTAATTAATAGTACATATCTTGAAGTATTTTTTGTATTTTTTTTTTAGGAATCTTATAAACAATTATCTCTCTCAGGTATGATTTTGAAGCTACCACAAGACCAATGGACATTCACAATGGGTATAAAGATAATTGATTATACGGTGAATTAAGTCACAGGAAAACAATAAAATACTTACGTTGTACATAGAAGTTAACGTTTGTGAGCTTCTAAGGATTTTTAAGAATATAAGATCAGTGATGTTGGCATAGAATATTATGTACCTATCTGGGAATGAATACGAGCGTTGAACAAACAGTAGTCTACGGATTATTACTGGTGTCATTCGGGCTTGGCCCACTTGAACGCTGTCCGACGTCCGTTCGATCATGTTGCGTAAATCTAATAAAAAATAAAATGTTTCAATGTGCCACGTTTGAATTCTTAAAGATTCTATTGGTTTCTTAAGTGCAACTCGCACGAGATCAGTGTATCCGTGCAGTTCTGATAGATTTTTACGTAGCTTTTGGTCTGCGTGACAAACTGTAATTGGCACCGATAAACAGCACAGTTAACTCGGTTAATCGAACAGTTTGCACAGTTTCGTCTAGTCGTTTATAACTCCGCACGTCAACTGTTTTCTGTATTATTTACTCTTAATTAACTGTTTTCACCACCATGGCGAGCAAACAGAAAAACGTTTGTATTTTATTAACGCGTACAGAAATCTACCAGAATTGTGGAATTGTGGAATAAAGAATGAATAGGATATAATTATTTAAATGTATGTTCTTTTCTCCCCCTTAGAAACTTCTCCCAGGCAACCCGCATTACAACAAACCCATAAAAAACTAAAGCTGGGCTTTAACGAGTTAAAAAGTTAAAGTTAAATTAAAAAGCTAATTTTATTTTAACTTTTTAACCTAACTAGTTACTTTTGGATTTTCATTAACTAAATAAATTATTTTTTTAATTAACGTGAAATTAACGAATTAATTTTTCATTTTTAGAAATAAGTTAAGTTGATTTATTTTGTTTTTTATTTTTTTTTTTTCATTTGATTATTTTAGTATTTTTTTTTATTTTCATGTCAAAATATATTTACCGTTAATTGATTAAAGTTAAGTTAGTTAAATTTTTCCAAACACTTCGTAATCTAAAGAAACATTCTGTATATATCAGAATATATTTTATAATTAATAGATTTTACGTTGTCAATGTTATTAATTTAACTATAACTATCAAATAACAATAATAATAAAGGCATTATTATATTTTATTTATAGTATTATATCGTACATTGTACATTATTGTTATCGACGATTAACGAAATGCGACATCGTCATTTCGGAAAAAAATATATAACATATAATAATAACATTAAAATCTATAAAACAAAAATAAAAATCTACTATTAATAATCAATATTGATTTTACGATTTTTTGCGATAATATGGGCCAGTTATTTTATCAGTATTAATTTTCAGTTATGAATTTTGGTTATACACTCCTACAGTAACATCACGGATTATTTATTATTACTCAGAATATTTTATTTAATTAAAATATTAAGATTAAAAATACTCATCATATTATTCAACAATTTTTACCAATAAAGGTAAATAACAACTAATATTAAATTTGAAATCGATGTTTATTTTTTTAATGAAGATGACGAGATGACTATTTTTTTTTTCCTATAGGACTTAAAAACTTCAATGAAATACATAGGCATTAAACATAAATACTGTACGAAGTATCAGCAATATGATAAATAATTTAGTTTACGTTGTTAAGAAATAAAGTACGTTAACGTTGTATAATAAAAATAAATTAACTTTTTTGCAATTTAATAAAAAGTTAAAACAAAGTGTATTCATTTTTAATTTTACTAAGTTAACCAAACATTAAATTAACTTATAACTTTTTCTTATTGACACATATTACCTTAACTTAAGTTAAAAAAAAAATCATTAACTTGTCCAGCCTTGTCGAAACCCAATGATTTGATCCTTAAAATGCAACCCTCAACACTGACAAACCTAACAATGGTAAAACCACGACTTTTAAAAATCCCATTAAAATGAAACTTCTAATCCGGAAAACGTCCAGTACTCTGGAAAAAACGGAAACGCAGCTCGTAACCATCGGATTAGTGTGTCGTACAGCGCGCGTTTGAACACACGGTTTGTAGGCACATTTCATCCCCGTGCCAACGTATATAAATTGCACAGCGTTTTAGTTCGTTAGAAAACTAAACTTCCGCCAAAGGATTATCATTACTATAAAACGTGAGCAGTTCCGTCGTCCTCTATTCAACCATCCCTTTTTCTATATTATAATATGACGTTAATATCCGTGTCGAGTAAAAACTCATATTTTAATCCTCCACATTATTACATACATACACACGTGTTAGTGCATCATACGCGCAATATGTATTATAATCAGTGATGTAAATTGTATAATACAAATTGTATAATATTGTATTATACAAGCGTATTATATGTTGTGTATAAAAAATAAAATACAAATGGTATAAAAAAAAAAACTAGTGATAAATGGTAGACCGATAATGCATGCGAATAAATGCGATGCATATTGTTTCAACTGATAACAGTGATATAACGACAGACGCGACAACTGGTCCCCACAAACGCTGCGGTAAAGATGGCATGGTCGCATGGCGGTTTAATTGAAGTACGACACAGTATTACACCGCTCTGCGCTCACTGCAGTAGTGCTCACCGCTTATCATTATATCAAATTGTCAATAATAATTAAATAATGCATAATATATTATTAATATAATAATATCCATGTTAGTTGTTTGATTGTTCTGTTTTCTCTTTGTCATCACTTTATGTTTTGTATAAATGTATTTATTTATTAGTTATTAGTGTTATTACTATGTTATACTTATATTAGATACTTTTTGACTAAAATTTACAATCATTTTTAGTTCTTGAATAATTGTATAGTTAGGTACTGTTTATTTTTCAATGGGTCGACCTTCGAAGCAAAAAGCTTTTGTTGATAAATATTTTATCAAGTATTATGTTGAAAGGGCAGAAAAACGAAAATGCATATTTTGTAAGGAGTCTTATGCCTATAATGCATTTCGTTTGGCTAAGCATTTATTAACATGCAAAAAAACGGATTCCAAATTCCAAAATGATAAAGTGAAAATTGCATCTTTGTTTAAATTAAACAACTGTGAAGAGGTTAGTTTCACTTCAAATAGTAGCACTGAAACAACATCTTCATATAATTTGGGTGCAATTATACCGGCCTTTTTAAAAAATTATCAAAATGATGAGGATTTTGAACTTGTAATTGAAAATCAAGATTTAGTACAAAATTTATGTATTGATTCCGATGAAATTATTGATCAACATATTCCTGCTCATTCTATTACTACATCAAACACAAATATTTTTAAGAATAATTCAAATGCAACTAAACTAACAACTTTTTCAAATAAGATTTCAAGAGAATCAAATACAAGAACTTTGGATGGATATGTTGATCGCCTCATTAATACACAAGAACAGGTACCTACCTAATCACTAATAATATTATTTATTTACTTGTTTAGTAGAACTAAAGTAGTAGTATTAATGTATTATAATTTATAGGAAGACATTTGGGAAATTCTTGCTAGAGCTTGCTATGCATCTGGGACAGCACTGAGTTTTACCGAAAATGTTTATTGGCAAAAGGCAAATTTTTTTTAATACTGTATAATACACGTATAATACACGTATTATACAAATGAAAAATATAATACCGTATTTTTACATCACTGATTATAATCGACAAATGTATATTGTTTACGTATGCCAGTGTGTGTATGTGTGAGTATGTGTACTTAAATAACGCGAGCCAATGCTCTGCACCAACCACCATGCACATTCCTAGCCACTGGGAGACATTAATACTCTTTACGGAGCCAAAGACTGCATTTACCATCTTTTACTGCAAGGAAACGAGCGGTAATCTCTCCATTCGATAATCAAACACTCAAAACTAACTCATATGGTTGAACGGAGTACGACAAACATTCAGTGGCGGTTCTAACGTATGGGCAGGGTGGACAGCTGCCCATGACAAAATTTCTGATGCCCCTTATTTTAAAAATGTAATTTTTATACATAAATAAGATGCTTTATCATTTGATAAATTATATTGATAATTAACAATAATATTATTATTGTTCATGAATACAGTCACGCCAAATTGTCGCCGTCGCATGACCACCCTTACGCATCCTCTATATGCACAAAACACTGCGATAGGCACTGTATTCGAGCTCATTAATACTTATACATTTTTTTTTATCATAATTCATTAATTATCTCAAGATTATTATTTGATATTTTTGTTATCAACCTTTTATTATAATTAATTATTAAAATTTAGACATAGCTTTATCTATCGCACTCGACTAGCATATAAAAGAGCACCGCGACGCCACCAACGGCACCATTCCTCGTCTTTTTAACTCTGGAGTAAGACCTTCCCAAGGCGACTCTCCTTCCCGAACCTTTCGAACGGTATTTACATCGATCAATGGTGTAATAGTCAGAATATTCCGGCATTGTATTTGTATACGTCACAGTTATTGAAATATTGAATTATATCCATGCAAATGATCTCAAATCAAATGAATTCTTAAATTCAGATTTGTCAGTTATAGTAGGTAATATGTATCAACTATATACAACTAATGACTTTATAGAAGTATTGAAGAACCAGTGTCTGATTGGAAAATCTTTGTTTTTGGATAATTTAACATTATCCGACCTACATCAACAAATAAATCACTATGGTGATACTTTTGGCAATGTAAAAAAGTAATTGAGTTGGCCATGGTTGTTCTAGTGTAGAACACAGTTTTTCCACCATGTAACGTGTTAAAACATATAAAAAGTCAACTATAAAGAGTTCACGATTAAGTACATATTTAGTTTTACACGATTTATCAATTGATTTAGAAAACTCGGACAAATTATTAAAGGATCTAACTGCTGTCCTTGAAATGTTTGCAAGCATGAAAAATAAGAGAATACAATTTCAAATTTAGCTTACAACATTTTTTTAAATTAGTCTGAATAGTCTGAACTCTTTTGACATTTAAATTTAAATATATTTAAATAAACATAATTATTCTTAATTAGTCCAAAACTAAGGATTACTCTGTTTTATAATATTTTAAATCTTTATTATCTACCTATTATAATTAATATAAAGATTTTAAGCTATACACTATAATGTAAATAATTACCTACTGCTAATATTTAAGGTGTTAGTGGAAGACCCATAGTCTAGTGGAAGGATAAATATTTTATTAAAAAAAATTTGTGGGGAAGAGTGAGGAAATGAGGAATATTATTCGCAGTTAAAACCTAATTATAAATCTACTGTTGCCCATATGAAAATGTAGTCCTAGAACCGCGCCTACAAACATTTCCAACCAACCCTTTTTCCAGAGTTCAGGAGGTCTTTCCTTCCGCTTATCTTTTTCTTTAAGCTGCACTGTTGCAATTACACAACACAATGATATCCTTGTTTTTTAGGTCACTTATTGTCGTATGTGTACAATAAGCTGTGACTGCAACGTATAAGAAAACTGTGAACATAACTGAGGGAAAAACTGTTGTAGCCTATACACCTTCAGTTCAGATAACGGTACAATTTTTACTCAGTTAATTTCACAGATAAACTGTATAGTTAAACAGATCGTGTGTGGGTCCCTAAATTAGTTCTACCATTGATTTTATAATATAATATAATATAATATAATATAGTCTATTATAAAATCAATGGTTCTACTTTGCACCGATAAATTGTGCAGTTAGCTCAGAAAATCCCACTATTCATACTGTTTAATCTCATATTTTTAGTAGTGTCTTATCACGCGCATCACCAATTTTTTTTAAATATATTGACAAAAGACAAGAACAACTGTTGGCTTGCATCCATATATACAGATATCTACCCATTGTGAGACAATGGCCTTCATATTCTAATCATCTAAAGAAAAAAGGTGGATTATTTTTAAAATTTATTTGTTTATACGTATTTATGAAAATACTATTAAACGTAATCGTTCAAAGGTGTTAATTTATTATTTGTTATTATGATTAATATTTTATGGAAGTGTAATTGATAGAATATTGATGTTATTTTAAAAAGGGGTTCATTTATTGGTATTTTAATTATTTTAACTTTTATATACAAAGAATGAAATGTGTCTTTGTTAATTATAAAGGTTTATGAGTATTTATTTATTTATGGAAAATTTAAACGGGCTAGGCCCAACATATACAAAGAAGACAAAACAATGTTGGTTTACAGAGTATAGTTTACATGTGTTTTCTTATGCTAATATAATTTAAAGTAGTAGAACAAAATAGAGTTACATTACATACAAATAATAATTATACAATATTTACATTATTTTTAAGATATACATTAAAAGTGACAATATTATTACAAATAAACAAATCAACGTCAAACATGTTTACATGGCGCATTAACCTAGTGATGGGAGCATTTTTAGCATAGTTAGTACGATGGAATGGTGCATAAAATGTTAAAAATTTAAAATGAGTTCCTGGTACAAGAAGTGGGTACTATAAAATTAAATTTAACCAGTAGCCCAGGAAAATTAATGATACCATTTAGTAACTTAAAAGTGAAACAAAGATAGAGTCTAATTCTCCTTATTCGTAAAGTTTCTAAATTGGTTAGTGTTAGTAATGGCGGATACATGGCGATAACAGATAATAATAAATCTACAAAATAAATAAGAAGACGAATTACATTAGCAAAATTAGCTTTCGAGAAAAACGGACACTTCTTAATAATAAACATTTAAGTATAAATTCAAGAAACAAATTCGTAAAAGCATTTGGAGTATATTACTATATGGTTGTGAATCGTGGATAATAGGAAAGTAAGAGAAAGATAGGATGGAGGCTATGGAGATGTGGACGTGGAGGAAAATGACTAGGACAAGCTGGATAGAACATAAGACGAATGAAACATTGCTGTACGAGATAAATGGAGAAAGATCAGTAATGAACACAATAATGAAAAGAACAATAAAGCTAATTGGACATCTGCTAAAACATAATGAGTTCATCACTATTATTATGGAAGGAAAAATAGAGGGTAAAAGAACCAGAGGAAAATCGCGTAAGTCCTTCTTTGAAGAAATCTTCTGACGAATGGGTTGTACCTCTTACCAAAGTCTCAAGAGAATGGTATATGACAGACATGATTGGCTACAATAACAAAGCTTGGCCTTTAGAAGCTGAGGATGAGTAATGGCGAATAAGATGTGAGTCGCTAGCGATGGACATCGCTTTTTAATGCAAGAAACCTTAGGAAGCGATTTTGAACCGCTTCAATATCATCAGGGGGACTAGACATGTAAGGAGACCAAACGACAGAGTTATATTGGAGTATAGAACGAATTAATGAACAATAAACAGATTTTAGAGCTATAGGGTTGTTGAAATAATAATAATAATAATAATAATAATAATAATAATAGTTTATTCAGTAGAATAAAACGGGCCGAGGCCCAATAGTACAGAGCAAAGTTTGAATACAAATACAGAAAAATACAATATTAGTAATATTACAAGCAACAAATATCTTATAGGTATATTAAGTTTACAACAATCTAAAAAGGGAAAAAAGTGTTAAATTTTAAAGGCAAACCCAGCATTACGTATTCACATTATTCACGTGAGCGTTTATTATCTCCTTTAAGGGAGAGAAGAAAAAGTCAACTCTCATCGAAAGTGTATTACATAGAGCCATAGCCCTAGGAATAGGTGAGTTTTTTAAATAGTTTGTGCCATATACTGGGATGTAAAACAGAGATGTGGAACGATTGTTGTAGGCTGGAATAGTAAAGGGGATGCAATTTAAAAGATCAGGATCATCAGTGATACCATTAATTAACTTATATATAAAGGATATATCAGTTATTTCACGTCTGGTGGATAAGGCTTTATGTGGCGGCGTTCTGCCTGAGTACGGTCTTTGACGAGGGAGATATTATGTACAGCGGTTGGAGATTCGCGTTTTATTTTCATAAAGGACGTTAAAACTCTATCAGCATCACAGGGATTCCGTAAAATCAACTTAATTGGTCTTTGATTTGATGAAGATGGATGACCCAATCTTGAAATGTTAGCTATTACATCCGAGTTGATGGATAGTAGGGTAAAAAGCTCGTTGATTTTATTGTTGTCGTGAATTATACGCTCTTTAGTAGCCGTTTCGGCAGATTCCTTAATACCATGTAGGATAACATTAAGAGAGCGCTTTTGGAAATCAAAAACCTCATTCCTGACAACCAGGGAAAAGTCCATAGAGGTAGTGTCCAAGACTGATTTTTGGGTTTCTAACGCTTTAACCCTATCTTCAAGACGCTGCGCTTTATTTTGACACTCAGCTAGAGCCGAGTCTAATTTGTCTAAATGCGTTGATAAAACGTCAATACGAGAATTAATTAATTTAAAGCCTTTGTCCTGATTAGAAGACAACGTACTAATCATTTTAGCTAAGTCGCTTAACGTAAGAGTGTTATTAGATTTAACAACATCTACGGTTTTTTTCGGTGAATTAGGCATAGTTATAAAGTGTATAGGACAGGTCCAATTGCTGTTTGGTTTTTTGTAGAGTGTAAGAGACTTAGGTGATATATCCAGACATGATGAATGGTAAAGGGTAAAACAAATCGAACAGCCAATTGATGATGAATGTCGTGGAACGGCGATGTTGCATACAGGACAATTAGGTGGCATTAATCAATTATAAATATTCCGCGTTTCATGTAAGACATGGAATAAAACCATTGAGACGATGTTAGGCAGGTAAAGTATGCAATCAACGGTGGGCAATGAGAGCGTATTGCGATAAGTGAAAGTATAATAAAATAATATTTATAATAAATTGACCTGCGATCTTGACGTGGAGAACATTGGATTGGCGATAACACCACAGCGGCCCAGCGGAAACGACGCGTACAATATACTAATATGGCACAACTGACTGAACACAGATAAGATAAATATAAACGGATATTAAACAACGTAGTATTAAACTAGAAAGAACTAATAACTGCGATAGTAGGTACGGAGAGAACAAACATACGTCTTGTCTCAACCGTGGTCAAAACTGTACTGTCAGAACAAATTCTACTTATAAAACCTAACATTGAAGATGATTTGCATTGAATGATAAGAAAGGGTCAAAACAAACACCAAGGTCCTTGAAATGAAAAACTATGTAATTTTACATTTATCAAAATTGAAATATGAAATAAGTGAATCGATTCAATAAACTAAGCATAACTAGGAGAATCGATTAATTTAACTGAATCATATTTCCCATTTGCTTCTTCAAGGAACCGACCAATTGCCAACGACAGCAGCAGCTGCTGTCCGCCAGCGACTACGCGGGTTACCAAGTACCAACTGTCCCGGAGCAAATGTCGTAACAAATTGAACCGGACGTCTTACCACGGTCACAAATGACATACGCACCAACTGGTAATACCGGTTCACGGTCCATCGTTACCAAGCGGTAACAATAATTGTACGTAATCATAGGCTTTGCAACCAGCCTGCATCGACGGTCGATATTGTTACGCATTCATGTTCGTAGTACCGGGTATTTGTAGTTTAGTTCAACACCGAAACGCGAGCATGGTCGATCCCGACTCTTAGTTGTTAAGTACGTTTTGCTTACTCCTACATCTATCATGACAATTACATTATGTTCTGGTACGATAGTGATTCTCGTCTAGCCACGTTCGAAGACGTTGAATTTTATTTATTACTTTAGTGCAGGTATACATTTATTGATTTGTGTATGTGAAGCTTTAAGATGGTTTTCGATTAAACTGTATGGGAATCACGTTGTAAATGTTTCCAAGTACTAATGTTATAAATTCACAATTAAGTTATAAAATGCTAATGGACACACTTGTACATGGAGGGAATATGGAGGATAGATCCTCCCCCCAAGGTTCTTCATTTTCTTATATTCATTATTATTCGTATATTCGTTTCATCTACTTTTGATATGCGATTTCAATATTGACTAGTTATTATTTTTATTTTTTTTTTGCTTACGGCTTATTTTGTAACTATATTTTTTTCATCCCCGCCCCATTGAAATATTTTGAGAATGCCTCTGCACTTATAGATTTATCTTCTATTAAATGTTTCTGAGTTCGATAATATATTTAAACGAAAGAATAATAGAATTCTAATTGATAGGTGAAGTTGAGAGCTTTAAATATTTAGGATCTTTTGTTCAAAAGGACGGGGGCTTTGACATTGATGTAAAACATAGGATTAAGTGCGGGTGGATGAAATGGAGAGAAGCATCGGGCGTATTATGCGATAAGAGAATTCCAATTAGGCTGAAAGGTAAATTTTATAAAAGTGTAGTGAGACCAACTATGCTGTATGGTTCAGAGTGTTGGGCGGTTAACAGGAGAATAGAACAAAGTATGAGTGTCGCGGAAATGAGAATGCTTAGATGGTTGAGTGGAGTGACAAGAGAAGATAGAATAAGGAATGAATACGTGATAGGCAGTGTTGGTGTAGCGCCAATTGTGAACAAGATGAGAGAAAATAGGCTGAGATGGTTTGGGCATGTGATGAGGCGAGAGAAAACGAATGCAGTAAGAGTGGTTATGAAAATGGACGTTGAAGGGAAAAGAGGAAGACCAAAAAAGAGATGGTTGCAGACTATGGAGAATGACATGAGGGCTGTTGGTGTGTGCATAGGAGATGTGATTGACCGAGTGAAGTGGAGGTGTAGGACAAGGGTGGCCGACCCCAAATAGTTGGGAGGAAGGCGAAGCAAAAGAAGAAGAAGAATAATAGAATTCTAACATTTTTATGTTATCAAATCTTATTCGTATTAAAATTTTGTATCATGATTTTTTTTTAGGAAGAATTCAAGACTTAAAGGACTTATACAAAACAGAAGTTAATATATTATATAAACTCTAAATATAATGCTAATAATAAAATGTAAGTATAATATATTATAGTTATGAAATTGCATTTCAGTCATGGTAATTTAAAACTCAAAAACTTAAAATTTTGAATAATTCTTTTTTTTATTTTTATTCCATCAAGTGTATTTTAATGTTAACTTATTTTGACACAAACTAAAATATATTTTTTTTCTCCAATCATAAGGTATCGTAGTTTAATTGGATTAAAACAAAATATTGAAAATATTATTAACAATTTTTTTTGATCATTAAATTAATTTTTTTCAATGTCCTATGTTAATCTAATTTTTCTGTCTTAATAACCTTAAGTATAAAATAGTTTTAATGCTATTTATTGGATTGGCTAAATGTTCAACAATAAATTTTTTGTATACTTAATTTAATTATTAAAGCATGAATTTAGAATTTATCATTGTTCATAATTTTTGAAAAAACAATTATAATTCATGTATAAAATAAACTGTTTTGTATTATTAAAGGAAGAAAATTATTGAATGTAATGAGAAACCTATGCAATTAGTAAATGGAAGATTATTGCCACATAAAAACCATCATTATAATGAACAGATTTTCAACAAGAATATGGCAAAAACACATGTTAATGGCCCTACAATACATGTGCATCCTCATGAAATTCATGTTGAAAGCAAAATACATGAAAGTCAGGTAAATTTTGAAACTTGTAGCGATGTAAAGGTACAGCAAATCACTAACAAAAGCCTTCAGAATCAAAGTTTCTTTAACAGTGATGAATTAAAAGTAACATCAATTCCACTTAAAAAAAATTCCCTAATGTCTCCTTTGGTGAAAAGCTCAAAAAATATTTCTAAGAGTAAGGATTGCAATATAGGAATTCCAATTAAACTAGATTCCGAAGTGAAATCAAATGTAAATAACAATATTTCTGAGTCTAATGTACAATCAGTTTATTCTAAAAAACATAGTTGGATCAATTGCAAGAATAAAAGTAATAGTTGTACAAACTACACAGATATAAATAAAAAATTGTCATATCTCTTAACAGAAAATGGTGGATCTCTTACGGTCAATAAATTACCTCATTCTTCCAATAAATTGAAAGAATTCCAAAATTGTTTTCCAATTAAGGATGGAAGTAATCCAGTAACTATTATAACTAAGTCAAAAGTTGATAGTTACACAGGACAAAAAAATTTCAATAAAAAAACTTGTATCAATAAAACAATGAACAAATATGGAAATAAATCAAAAGAACATCTCATTAACAGAAAATTAACAGCTAATTCTGTAACAGTTCCAAGGAGACTAATGTCTGAAGGACCTATTATGGTCAAACAATTACCTACACTTGATAAATTAAATAAATTTGATATTTGTCTTCCAATTAAAGATAAAAGTAATCTAGCAGTGTTAAAAATGGATACTGATAAATCAAATATAATTGGTGATTACTCAAGACAAAATAATTTCAACAAAGGATATAGTAATAAAGGTTCTATGACCAGACCTATAATAGATGAATCTAAAACTCGTCTTAGCAATAAAAAATCAACTGAAAATTCAAAGACTATTTGCATGGGACAAACGACTGAAGATGAATTACTTGATTATTCGATTACAGAAACAAATGAACCAAAAGAACAAGCTAGTAGTAATTTTAAGCCGAAAATGGTTGTAAATAAACCATTTGAAATTGATAGTTTCTCAAAAATAAACCTTAAAGTCAATCAAATATCAAGTGTTAAATGCAATGCTAAACATGATGATGGAACCAGATATAAGTGCATATCAAGAAATCAACATTACAACAACAATAAACAAAACTGTTTTAAGAAAAGAATTTCAACCTTACAAACTGAATGTGGATGTTTAAGAATTGAAGATTGGCCTGATTCTTCTGAAAAATTAAAGAACATCAAAAATTGTTTTAAATTTAAACATGAAAATATACATAAAAAACAAGATAATATTAAAAAGGACTGTTATAATAAAAATAATGTATTGCCACAATTGGGCATAAATAGTTCTAATATTGTGGTTAATGCTATTAGTTTCTTAGAAAAAAACAAGTCTAATAAAATTCAAAATAACATTACTGAACAAGTTTCAATGACCCAAAAAGCTGCAAACAGAACTTTCAACAGTTTCTCAAAATTCAACAGGAATGAAAAAGAAACACCAGCAATGGGAGGCTACATTATGAACCCAAAATCTTCCAAAATAATTAATTCAGAAATTCAAACTAAGTGCCCCACAGTTAAAGACATATCATATTTAAATATCAACTCGACTTGTATACAAAACAATGCTCCAAAGGATAATAAGTATACGACATTAAAACAAAATTGTAATATTCAGAATTCTCCAATAATTGTAATTGATGATTCCTCAGATTCAAATGAAAATTCAAATAATATTGAAAAAGGACTGCAAATTAAACATAAGTCTATTAATGTACCAATAGAGAGAAAATGCAATGTAAAACAGAGTTTTTGTGATAAAAATAATTCAGTGCTACAGTTGCCTATAACTGGTTTTTCTAGGCAAAATAAAGTCAATGAAGAACTAGTTAATTTTCAAAAAATTCCTCTAATCAGTCAGAAGAATGTATCTGAAAAGTGGTATGATGATACTCAGCTAAATAAATCAAATAAAGAAGTTGCAATGTTAAAAAAAAATAAATACAACAAATTCGTTATGAACAAAAAAAATTCTAAGCTCGCTGAAAAATTAACCAAGATCGAAAGAAATATTCCGTCTGGACAACATAGTATATTAAAAAAAATATTGTATGAATCCAAGACGAAAAAATGTATTGTAAGTAATCCGGTTCCAAGAATTAAACCAAATAATTTAATTGAAGTCTATGGTGTTACAAAATCTGATGAAATTCCCACAAATATTCAAAAAGACATTCAGATAAAAGATGATGGTGTATCAAAAAATCAAAAAACAATTGTACCCAAAAGATGTGTTAAAAGAATTCAGTTTTCACAAAAATTTAGTAGAAAATCTATTTCTCGACCAACGTTTAAAACAAAATACACTTTTAATAAAAATATGAGTAAAAAAAATATCAGAAGTAAATGTCATCTTTGTGGTAGGCTAATAAATTATAATAATTGGATGTTGCATTTACAGGGAATACATCATAATTTATACCAATATTACTGTAATTTATGTGGTAAGAATCAAGCAAACTACCGTTTGTCAGTTAATCATGCTGAATTGCATTTTCTTAATGAATGTTATCCATGTGAACACTGTAACAAACAGTTTTATAATGGAATGATGTTAGTGGAACACATGCGTAAGGAGCATAAAGTGTTTGTGCCATTCCAGTGCCAAAAGTGTGATGAGTTGTTTGAAAAAAAGAAATGCTTACAAAGGCATAATTTGTTTGATGCTTGCAATTTGATATCTCAACCCAAGTGTATTGAGTGCAATATTATATTTCAACAAAAAAAAAACTTGAGTAAACACCAGGAAAAAATGCATGAAAAACCACAAATTAAGTATTATTGTGATCATTGTGATGTCCATTTTAAATTCAAAGAATCTATAAAGATTCATTTGAGAGCACAGCATGGTGAAAATGCATTAAAATATAAAAAAAATAATAATGTATCCATCGTTGAAAAAACTTTTTTAAAACATCATATGAATGAACATGTTGAAAATACAATTAAATATGTTGATCAATCAATCAAATCTTTTTCCAATCTTAATGATTTCCCTAATAGACTTGATAGATTTATTGAAACAACTAACAGAGACATTGATGTAGCAATTGAATATGATGATAATTTAATTGAACGACTTAACACACCACATGAATATGTTTTCAATAGAAACAATTGTATTGAGAACCCTGGTAAATTTTTAAAAACGTCTTACAATCGTATTGATTTTCCAAATGAGTATGCCTACAGTAAGAATGAATGGCTCAAGAAGCTGCTAGAGTTTGCTGATGAACCTTATGACGTTGATTCTGAAAACATATATGAGTGTGCTGATAAGGTAAATAAATACATTGACAAACCGAAAAAATTATTTTATGCTTGTAATACCATACAAGTGTACAATGAAATATCTAATTGGCGGAATGAAGTGCAAATTTCACGGAATCTTCACAAAAAAATGGTTGTTACTTTGTTTGATTGGATAGCAAACTCTCAAATAAGTATCAACAAAATACGTCTCCCAATGGAGATGTATGATAAGATGCTTAATACTGTATTGTCACCTAAGCACAACTTATTTGAACTCCTAGCATTTCAGCGGGTGCTCAGGTGTAGTATATGCTACAAAACATTTTTCACCAGACTTCTGTTCCTAAAACATATAGTTATTGATCATGAGATTGATAAGTTGTATGCATGCAAATATTGTGATAAAAAGTTCTTAAGAAAATTAACATTTCAAATGCACCAAGCCTACCATATAGCCAAAAATCAATATATTTGTAATTTGTGCCCAAAATCATTTTTAACTGCTGTAAATCTTAAGCAACATGTATGCATGAAACAAAAATACCTTAGGTGCCAAGTATGTCATCAAGATTTTGATCAAATAAAAGACCTCATGACACACCAAGATACTCATAAGAAAATCACTTATTACACTTGTGACTTTTGCCCAGAAATTCCATTCTCATGTGTTGCAGATCTACAGAAACATACCAGTTTAAGTCACGGAATTCCAACACTTGACTGGTTCAATTTTTAGCAACATTATAATGATATAAATTTATGCGATTCCCATTTTCCAAATTTGGTGATATCCAATTAATAAGTGTTTCTGTGTACAAAATAAAGATTTTAACTTTGACATTGTTTGTTTTTACAAATTACAATTAATAAAATTAATTTAAATTTCTATTTAATATAATGTATTATTTTGTTTAATTAATGCCTGTCTTCTAAGTGTTTAGCTTAAGTAACTGGTGAGATTGTTAAATACCTATGAATAAATCACCTACAATTAAATTAATTATTATTTTATGTACTTAAATTATTTTTTAATTTTATTGCTTTTATAAAGATATATAGCAACTTGATAGACAATGCATATTACAAATGTAAACTACTCAATTAGTACATTAGTATTAATAATTAATTATTATGTTTTCCTAAAGATATTTTTTTACTAATATTTTTAGAATCTGTATTTTTTTTAAAGTATTATTCATTTGACAGCTTAATACATATAAAATATTTATAAATAATAAAAAAAAAAAAAAATTAATATACATAAAATCATTGTCAAATTCAAAATTTTTAAGTGAGAAAATAAAGTAATTCCATTGATGAACTTAGGTGTAGTTGATTGTTCGTTTATTTTATTTTTCTCCATACACTTTTACACAATTTTCATTGTTTGCTACTGTGATAATATATCTGCAAACAAGACTAAGGATTAAGTATGTACTAAAGTGCTTGATTATTACTCACACACCAACAGGTTTATTATTTTACTTGTGGTGAGTTTTTAATTAAATAATTAATTTGTTATTAAACTAATGGGTTTAGCCTTTTTAAAATAAAATGTGAATAATTTTAAAATAAATTAAATTAAAAATAGTAAGATTAAAATTTTATTATGATTAAACCATTTTGAATTTAACCATATTAGAGTATACTCAATATTATATAAGTACAATAAAAATGTATACCCAATGGTCTTTGATCTTGGTGGTATGTATGATGTTAAAATGTTATAGTGAATTTGGATTAAACATTGAACAGTATAGCAAGACAAGTTCATAAGATTTAATTTTTAAATATGGAAAAAATGCCAAAATCCTTAAAAGTATATTATATAGTAATTTTACATATTTCAAATGTAAAGACAATTTTTTTAAAAGGAACCTTCTAGAATTTTAGTTTAAATTTATGGGCTCCATTATTCCTTTACCAATCAACTAATACTGAAACATTGAGAACTTGGATAGATATTGTAGTACACTGTTATGAATATTTTCAATTAATTTAAACAGTAATCAATGGATTTAAAGAAAATAATGCTATAGCTATTAAAAAGTGAAACATTAAATGGCAGTTAAATAAATGTAATCAAACTAAATATTTATAAAAGCTAACCATGGAAATATACCAATCTGTATAACTTCTAAAGTTATACTTTTAGCTGAGACAATTGGTGTCGTAAGTTATGACATTTCAAATAATAATTATAAAATTATATACATATTAAAATTATGTATTTCAAATAATACAAGTAATTATAGAAAAGCAATAAAGAAAAAATTGGAAAATATCTTAGAAAATAATAGTAGTTATAATATAATGGAAACAATTTTAAACATTTTAAAAGAAAAGTAAACCTTTAACAATCATATCAAAATAACTAATACTAGAAAACATTTGCTACTTTAAATATGTTCCTCAGTCAGTAACCAATGTCGCAGTCACAAGTTAACATTTTTAATTTTAATTTTTTTTTTTTTGTAATTACATTTCAAATTAACTAATTACCTATTAGTCTATTAAAAAAAAATGTAGTTGTTATTTTTTAAGGACATTTTCACGGTATAAAGCCTTTTATGAAAAAAGCATTTGTAACTACATTCTTAGTACATTTTTTTATGATTTTTAATGCATTTTAAATCCGGAGCCCTAATAATAAGTTACAAGATCGAAGACGACAAGGACGGAAAGTTTGACGATATAATATTATATAACGGGCGGTGCGTAGAGGCTTTTATCGCAAGGATCGCCGTCTTAGCGGTTACTTATGAAACTAGATCAAAATACCACCAATACCCACGATATCTAATCATGCCCATTGGCGTTGATCAACCTAAAAGATTTCTGAAATGTGACCATTTTCTCGTGTCCAGTCCAGTGTACTTAAGTCCGTGTAAAACCCTTAGGAGAAACATAGAGATGCCAAAGAGTGAAGCCTAATTATAATTTATATATTTACCAGTGTTGCCTATATAGTGGAAAATAAAATGTGATCACAAGGTGTACGATAATATTATCTCATTCCCGCTATATTATTACTCTTGAACCGTGTGTGGCACATTCTGCGAATTACAATTACGTGTAGATTTATAAAAACAAAACTGCTCGAGTTCTTAAACAACAATCAGCCCTCCTCGGTAAGCGATAAAGCGACTCCGAGGCATAGACCTTATACTTGTACAACTTCTCCGAGGAAACAACACACGAGATAACAAATATATCGGAGATAACGGCATCGCAGTTGAATCGTTTTACCAGATATTGTACAATAATTTTTTTGTACTATCCATTTACACTGTCAATTGTACACGTATTGTTCTTCAATTTCTTGTGTAGCTGAGATATGTAATGCATTCTCTAAATTCATATAGATTCAATAAATTAATGGATAGGCCCCGTCTACGTTGGTATCACAAGGGTCGCCGGCCGGAATGAGGAAGGGAGAAAGACTAATTTCATTTGTCGTTATCACTCTTCCAAGAGGAATTATCAGTAATGATAACAGATAAAAATGCGCGCGAAATATGAATACGCTACATGAATTTATTTAGTTTTGTTATAATTTGACATGAACTGTCTTCAATAAATATCTACATAAATAGGTATATGGTCTACATTTTTTTGTTTTAATATTTTTTGTAGTTTTTAATTATATATTTAGCACAGATACAAAATATGTCTAGTACTTAATCATGCTCACGTAAAAAGAAAATGTAGAAGTTTTTGCTAATTTTTTCGTATTTGAGGTCATTTTATTATTGTTTTTTTATTAAATATTTTTGTTGAAGAGCACATTGAAGTTGTTCGACCGAACTACAATTTTCCAAGGTGGCGACTTTTCCTTTGATAGCGTCGATTTAGGCACAGAGCAAAAAGTCCTAGG
Source organism: Sipha maydis (assembly GCA_034509805.1). Taxonomy (NCBI): domain Eukaryota; kingdom Metazoa; phylum Arthropoda; class Insecta; order Hemiptera; family Aphididae; genus Sipha; species Sipha maydis. Next base: position 430,829 of record JASXSY010002189.1, read on the forward strand.
CTTTCAATTCAGACTTATGGTAGCCATATATACTTATCCCAGTAGCACATGGGACAGGTCAGCTTTTAGGTTGCTATACTGGGATGCTTGAAAGTCAATTAAGGATTTATTAAAAGCTATAATTTTCTCTTTGAACGACTTAAAAGTGATCATTAAATCTACATTAGAAATATAGACATTTTTAGTGTTGGAGCCGGAAGCGACTTTTATCGTTGGTTTAATTGGAGTTTCAAGTTTAGGCATGGTGAACGATGGGTAGTTAAGCCGTTGAGCGATGCATTAATTCGAAGACAAAACCAACAGTAGAGTAGATGTTAATAGTAGCCCCTTAAAGATATGAGATGCAGCTCAAAGAACAGTGGTAGAGTAAACGAAGGTAGGCGCAAGAGCGAATTTGTGACGATAGATTTAGTTAGTCCACGCAGAGGAAGGATTAGAGAATAATAATGCAGACCCACGTGAGCAATTGTAAAGTTTAACCTGGCTAAAAGCTTCGACAGGCGTACAAACAAGATCGCAGATTTGCCATTTAAAAACAAACAAAACCGTATATAATACGGATAATGAAGCCAAACGTTGGATTAGTTGGAACAAAAAGAAAAGTAAGAGGTTATCGCAACGTTTGTTATTACAAAAAAAAAAAAACGTACATACGTTATACGTAAGTATAGTTTTCAATTCGAACCCGATCATTAGAATTACATTTTTCGGCCATCGCCCGTGAAGAAATTGTTCCCAAAATAAACTTCCCTCAAGCTCTACTCACTCCTACAAACAAACGATCACTCACTCCTTTGTAATTTTTAAAATTAATACTAACAATTCTTTTACATTTTTTACATGGAGTCAAGAAATTTAACTCAACTTATAAATAAATAATTGGTAATTTCTGAACTTAAAACTTGTTTTTCATATCTGATTCTTAATATTCTCATTATTTGGTTCTGAATTACCAGTAATCGTTCAATTGCTATCAGCCGCGAATGCAGAGGAGTTAGGGGTTCACCCTAATCCCCCCCTAAAATTATCAGGAAAAATGTTATAAAAAAATGATAAATGAAAAATAATCTCCAAATGTAATAGTTATTTCAAAGTTTTTCATTAAACTTGGAAGTAAAATATATTATATTATGTGTAATACAGCTTAATATTTATCAACATTTTATATATTTTCAAAAGTCCTTCGACTTTTTTCCTTTGTTCGTCCTTGATCGTTATAGTTATTAATCATAAATTACTTATTATTACGAATATGTTGAGAAACAACGAAACACACGTTACTTTATCTGTATTTAATAAAAAATTTGATCTACTTTTGTCTATTCATCATATTGAAATCCTAAATTTACGCTTGTCTAATGTCTTTGAGGAGTATATATGTAACTGACATATTACTTTAAAATTATTAAAAACAATTATGAAACTAAATAATGGCTTTGACTTTTTGAATTTCAACATTATTGCATCGGAGATAATGATGTTTGTTTCTAAAGATGGTGTATAAATATTTAAAGTCATAAAACTAATCTATGCGAAGAAATGTGAAACAACTGCATGACTAACGTCTCTAGTCATTTATAAAATTCATATTTTAAAGTCTAGAATATTGATATTCAATATAATTTTTGATGCATTTATCGTCGAAATATCAGAAAAGTTTTATGCTGATCTCACTGAAAGATCTGCAGTAAAATATTTTAATGAACAAGTTAATTTTTTCGTAGAAATTTTAGAAAATTTAATAAATTATAAGATTTGTATAGCTGAAGCCTATTCAAATATTGTTCTTTATTGAACAACAAACCATATATTTGTCAAGTTGATGACATTAATACATTTTTATTTGAGCAATATTATTTGGTGGATCCCATATATCATATGTATAACTTACATAAATTAAATGTATTTATATGAATTAAAATATATGAAATTTAAATTGTTTTAATATTTTATAATTTTAATTATTTAATAACGTATAATTTACATTGTAAGATACATTGTGTTATTAAAATAAAGTATTGTGTTAGTAAATTAATTTACTTTGGTTTTAATTTCTAGTATATAATTTCAAAATATATAAGATTTTTTTATGAATTTTTTTATATATGGATTGCAAATAAAAATAAAACTAACGTTGTCTAATTTAAGTTGTCAATTAAATTAAAAGAAACTAAAGTAATTGTTTGATTAAGTTGTATTTAAGAATGGCCCAACGAAAACTGAGACAAATTTATTGAATATATATTTCATGAATAATCATATTTTAATATCATTATATTAAGCTTATTACGAAAACATTACATTTTCTTTTTTGCTTATTGAGTATTTAATAATCATTTAAACATACCGCATAATTTCAGTAGCATAAGGACAATTTGTTATTACGTTATAAAATGTAAAAATTAATTATTCGCTCTAATAATACAACACAGTTTTAATATCTTTATTTATTTCTCTAATACCTATCAGTTTATTATATAATATTATAAGTCAATATGATTGATAACGAAACTTTTATTTACAATTAGTAATTATTACTGATGATCGTTTAATCATTGTCGGTGTTAGTATATAAATGTTTGAGTAATGTATAAGTATGATTCATTTTGATGGATTAATTATATTTTTGAAGACTAAATTGATAAGTTGATAAGGATAACTTCTATTACTCCCATATCCTGACATATTATTTTATCTTCTACGCCATTTCGAAATGTGATATTTAACATGATAAACAAAATTTAACGAATCTAAATTCATCCATGTACTTTTATCCTTCGACACAGAATATGTTCAAATTAGTTCAAACTAGCCTTTTCCTCTTGCTCAATGTGTATGTTGTCTCTGTATCCTTATAAATCGTTAGCTCAATGTCATAATTGTCAATTTTTTTGTATTTTTCAAAAACATTAAACAATGTCCAACATAAGCATGGTATTGCAGTTACCAATTTACATTTCGTTTTAACGATTTTGGAATTTTTCACGAACCTTTCGGTTAGCTCATACCAACATAAAAAATACTGAGTGTTCAGTAAAAAATACATTATGATAACAATTTTCGTAAACCGTGAAACGTGAAGTGGCGCAAAATAAAATAACGATGATTCGCCGTCGTCTGGAAAGGAATAAAAACACGCTCTAAACGGAACCGCCAAACCGCACGGAGGTTTCGAGGATGCTGCGGCATCTGCTGGCCGGCTGACCGAACGAATGGTCGCGAGGAGGACGTGCATAATAATAATAATGTAGTCCGAGCCGTGACCGAGAGAGTTGTGCTCGTCGTTCGTCGTGGTGTGCTGAATAGTAGTAGAGTATCAACAATAATAATAATAATAATAAGAATATTTGTAATGATAAAAAACTAACGCACTTTCATCGGATGGCCTAGATACTGGTGACCATGTGTAACACGAATGCACTCGCGTGCGCATAGTTTCTGTGCAGCCAAGTCTAGTGACGGCCGAACTCTTGGACAATTTGATGGAGCAAATATAGCGCTTGTTTTCAAGTAAAACTGTAAATTTCGCATTCTCCTCCGAGTACTTAACATGAAAACTTTATATCAGGTAGTATTTGGTACCGGGTACCCGATCACCGTCGTCTACGTTCAGAACGCGAAGCCGATGCTTCACTTACGGCGCGCATCGAAATATCTGGTAACGACGGCATTAAAATCGCCTTCGTCTGGACCATGAAAGTTGGCGGGCCAACCAAAACACAGTGTTTAGTAACAATAAACTATAACATAATATCGAATCGACGGGACGACGACGAGTCGTATAATACGACGCACATGTACGAATCGCGATTACGTTCTCTTTCTCACAATACGTGTCTTCTCTCCCGCACTAGACTGTACACAGCCACCGCTGCCGACGGCGTTAAAGTCACCGGTACGCGACTGCGGGATTTCGTTTTCTCATTCGATTTTCGCGAGTGTAACAGCGCGCACGCCGTACCTCGAGAACGCCGTCACCGGTGAGTACAGAATAGATGTTCTGGTTTTATTACAAGTATTATTACTATATTTTTTTCATCTCTACTCTAATTTTCGATTGTGATTATTAAATTTTCATAAGCCGGACTCGCACCGCACCCCGTGTACTTTTTAAAACGTGTGATATTTTAACGAGTGATACCGATACACACCACGAACGTGTTTGTTTACTTCATTCACTGCCTGTCGATAACTTTGCTTGTATAATATCATATTATAATTTTATTATAGGATCTATTAAAATCATTAACCGCACGTGATCATAAGTCGGACGAAATAAACTTCGAGATAGCGCACCACGGTCATGTCGGTAACGCGTAATGATACATAGGTACGCGTGACGGATTAAGGGTAAACGCATGTTCGACGAAACCGCTATGTAACACACATGTGATAATATTGTGATGAACCAATAAACTATCAACATGTTATGCAGTGCATATTTGTTGTGATTAACGTTTTAACGAATTTCATACGCTGACAACACGAAAAAGTTGTGTCCAGAACTAGTGGCGCACACTGGAGCGTTCGAGGGTAGCAGCTGCAACCCCTGTTTTTAGGTGGTTAGGTGGACCTCTGACCCCAAAATTTCTACACATTATTCTGCTACGTATAAAAATATTAAAAATGAACTTTATAATATTATAGCTATAAGTCTACTATAACCTATTATAGAAGTAACTGACAATATTTTATCAGACAATCGAAGGCGTTTGCCAATAATAGCAACCTATTAGAAAATTCTTTATTATATTAGTTTTTATTTGTAAGTCTCAGTGTGCATTAATGTAATTATTAAACCTTGCAATAATAATAATAATATTTGTTATTGCATAAATTTCGTTTGTAGTATTTAAATAAATATTCAATACTTTAATATTAAGTTGATGAAGTTAAAGATTAAATAAAAAAAAAATTGAATACCTTTATCAATATGTTATTTATATTATAATTATAATTATTAACAAGGATATAAAATTACATTAAGTGAATGTAAGGGTAAAGCCCCCGCGGATCTGTTTTTAAAAGTGACTTGGTGGGTTGACGGTATTTTTCCATTCAATATGCTACCCCTATTTGTCTTTGAGTGCGTGCCACTGTCCAGAACACGGCGAACGGTTGACCAACGTCGTCCGTTCATAGTTTATCACGTGCGTACGCACATGTACAAAATAATATACTTACCCGTTGTTTTACGAGCAGAACGATTGCGTTCCGTTTACAACTAAATTGATTTGTTACTTTCGTTTCAAACGTATGACAGTTAATCACTTTTTTTTTAATCGTTCCGCCCGTCGAAGTGTTTGAACCATGCCAGTCAATAGAATATGTCGACATAAACCTTGCCTAACCTTCGGTTGTCCGAATGTTTTCCCGAAAACCGAGTGCATACGGTTACATAGGTAAGTCATCGGAAAAACCAACGCGACGAGGATAAACGGTTGAGTTGTTCTAACTAAAATCTCATCTCTCGTACCAATTATTTGTAACCTCGATCTTTTCAGACGGCTGTAATGGCTTACGGGTCACGTGAAACACGAACACAAGTCTGTGATAACGTATTTCCTTATATTTAATATTTTATATTTGCTTTACGTTTCAAGCAATAAATATTTATAACGAATCGAACACACGTTAACTACTTTTGTGTCTCCGTAGCTCATAATAATATTGTACACGATAAACTATACAATCGGTTCGATTTTTCTATATCTTATACGTAAGGTATACGTGCATACGTACGTCAACAGTGACTCACTTACCAACGCTCAACCAACTCATGGACATGGTAAAATATTCAAGTCTTATACAATGGAATTGAATCCGTCTTTCTTAGTTCGTGCGCCGATCCATTCTTTTATACGTAATGTGCATAATATGTATGCCGATAAAAGTCTTCGTCGGCTGCGAATTGGATTTGATTTGTATGTATTGGAATAATATTAATTGAAAAGTTTGCCTTAAGATATTATGTTTTTTTTTTTAACTTTTTTTTATCACCCGATACCGATTACCGCTGTGAAAACGATTTTGCAGCGTGTTGCTTTGAATTAGGAGCGTTTACTTCCGTCAAACGTGATTCGTACGATTATCTTTGGATAAAAAGTCGAAACCGACTGTTTTACGATTATCTACAGTGTACAGGTCGACTGATGTACATGATCGTTATTGGGTCAAATTTCAATTTGAATTTAGTGTCTTGCCATGAACTACTATGAATTTTCTATGGTACATTTATTCACGATTTTGATCCACTAACGCACAACTTCGATCTCACACCGGACTTGTCAAACGTCTTGCCAATAGTGATTTTTAATTCTATTAACAAATGAATCTGAATACTTATATGGATAAAATATACAGAACACTTTAATTTAATTTGAAAAAAATAAGTTGATAAGCAAAAAAAAAAAAAAAACTATTGCACTTTTGAACCAAACTATTTTTTCGAGTAAAAATTCAAACGATTTAGTGTTTTAACCTTAAATCGATTTCGAGAAAGTAATTCGTTAAAAATGCACATCCGGTTACTACCTCGTATGTGTGACAGCAGCCAAGACATGTTACGACAACGTTCAACGTAAATGATAACAACTCGAAGGAAATACTGATAATTTTCGGCGTTTATTAGGTTTTTTTAAATTTGTATATGTTTATCTGCAATTATTTAATTATTACTGTTTTTCATAGGTATTAACAAGATTTTTTGATCTTCGTAAGAAATTGATAATATTTCCGTAAGAAAATACTGATAAGGTCGAACAATAGTTGAATTTCATTAGAATAAATATTAAAGATAACATATTATATATAATAAACATAACATATTATTTATTGGTTTTTAGATTAATATATTTTAGAAATGAATAATATAAATATGTCATTTTAAGTTCCTTTATTATATTTTTTCTAAGGTATTATACGAAAATTACACGAATTTCGTGTACTAAATATTTTAACAGACTATTGTGATTTTCTGATATTTCTAATATATAATATATATATAATATTATATTATAATATAAGTTGAGTAATAGAGCATATACTCATTTAGCTAATTCTGCGTTTCAAAATCAATGGTTACAAATGAAATAACTATTCTTTAATATTTTAAACTAAAAATAAAACACAAGGATATTCAAATTATATGCTAAGTATTTTTTAATTTTTTTTGTACGTATCTATTTATTTTGTAAATAGAATATTGCTCAATAGGACTATTATTGCGTATCATTTTTTTTTTTTTTTAATTCAAATAAAATCAATTTAAAAAATAAGATTCACTCAAAAATTATTAATAAACGTTTAAATACTATAAATCATTTAAGGGTTCTCAACCTTTTGAGGTCCACGCCCCTTTTCAAACTATTTTATGAGTTCACGCCTCCCCCTCCTCACTACTATAAGATTGATGTATGCATAATATTTACATGCAAACTATACTTTAATGTTGGTTATTGGATTAATATGAATACAACTTCAATGACGTTTTTTTAATATTAAATGAATTTATTTGAGCAAAAAAAAAATATTATTATAATTTAAAATTAATATTAACTATTATTAAATATACAATTAATAGGAGGGTTGGCCCTGTTTATTTTTAATCAATTTTTTATGTTTGGCGACATCTGTGATAATGCGCATCTTAAATCACTCTCCACGTCCAATCGTGCTCGATATTTCGATTTTATACAAGCAAGCGCCGAAAAGCCAGACTCGCAGAGGAAGAAAAGTGAACCAATAGCTTCGCAGCTTCATTGGCAACTTCCGGTTATATAGAGAGATAACAAAGCCAAAAATCTTTAACAGTCTTATTTTTAAAGTCTTCTTTTGCTTGTGAATCATTCTTAAGGTCGATGGTTTGCTCTTGAAGATAATCTGAAAGTATGTCCACATCAATTTTGAATGGATCTAATACTAATTTAAATTGCCTGTTCTCTGTAGAAATATCAGGAAAATACTTTGATAGTTGGTCTTTTAAAGATACTAGATGTGCTGAAATAAATTCCTTAAACTCTTTCTCGATATTTAATATGTGATTTTCAGTATCATCAAGAAGTTCATTAAGCCGTGGAAAAGATGAGAAATTAGGTTTGGTAGCATAAAGACGGCGTTGCCACAATGATATTTTTTTCTAAAAAAGTTTGAATTGTATCGTACGACTTCAGAATATTTGTATGTCCTTGAAGTTTTAAATGTAGAACATTTAGGAATCTAAAAAAGTCTGCTAAATATGCTATATAAAAAATACATTTTTCATCTGTAAACTTGTTATATAGATCTAATTTCCCAGCACTTATTAAAAATATTTCAATCTCTGACTGTACATTCTATCAAGCATATTACCTTTAGACAGCCAACGAATTTCTGGGTGATAAATAAGAGTTTGATGGTCACTTTGCAACTCATTACACAAAACATTAAAAATTCTAGTATTTAACGCCCCCCCCTGACATTTTGTCACGCCTCCCTAGGGGGACGCGCCCCCAGGTTGAGAATCCATGCTATAATTAACTAGCTTCACTCAAAAAATGATTATGTATCATTTACTCAAAAAGTAATCGCTGTTGGTTATCACAAATATTTCCTCGCATTAATAAACCTATTATTATTGCACTCGATTAACTCATTCAAACAAAATATCCAATTAAAATTAAAATTTATAATAAAATATTTTTTCTCCTAATTATTTTCATATCTAAATTGTAATTGATATATTATAATATACCTCATATATTTCTAAGTGATTTTTATGATTTTAGTTTTTTCAAATCAAATACCTTGTGACATTTTATTAATATATATAAATATATATAGTTTACATTTATACAATATACAGTTACAGTCAAAATGTATAAAGCGGTATTGTACATTATTCATATATGTATTATGACTAGACATTATATAAAATAACAAATACGTTTTAGGCAATGTATTATTAGTTCAATCAGAAATTAATATTGCAAATAAAAGTAATTTATGTTAGATCGATAAGAAGTATCGAAAGAAATCCGCGACAATTCTTGAAGCAATTATATGCAAAATCACAATCCACAGTATGTAAAAGAAATCTTCTTCGCTTAGATGAGATTTCATTTGTAAAAGGAATGACACTGTAATCAATTGCGATTAAGCAGTCAACAGGAAATAGACAGGGATTTATTAAGTGCTCGTGCACAATAAAACGCCAAAATTAAAAATGTATGTGTTTAAAAAATAATCTTTTGTGTAACTCGAAATGTCATTCCAGTTTATCTTGTTGTAATAAGTAAATAATATTCTATGATAAAAAATAATACCATTTTCTTATAACAATAAAAAAATTTAAATATGTAATTTAATTTAAATTTTACTTATTTAATAATTGAATTTTATGAAATTTTTAGATAGTGTACTCGTATAAACAAATTATTAATTATTATTAGATTGCCAATAAAATCAATTTATTATTGTATACAATATCTAAAAATTGTATAAAATAATTAGTTAATGTGTATACAAATACCAATTATTATTACTTTGCCTAAAATTGTATGGTTTTCTATAAAATGACACGACATTATATAAAAATACGGAATTTTACACTTCGATTATAACACATATAATTCTTATACGCATATACATACACATAATTAAAACGAACCCAGGCTGAATTAATCCGCAAAATTTTAAAATGTGTAATGAACTCGGTGATATAATAATATATTTAAAGGGAATGGTGAGATTGTTCCTTAAAAATTAAAAAATAAATATATTTTGTATTATTTTATAATAATTATTATACGGTTCGATATGTACTATAAAATGTTCATTAACTGTGTGTACATATTTACATAAATATAAAAAAAAAAAAAAAATACAAAAACATTTAAACGCGTTCACTATTAAATATAACAATGAACGACGTATTTATTAAAACGTCATTTTTTTTTTTACATGTTATAAATCAATAGTACAAATATATTATAATTACTGTAACTTCTTATTAAAAATCTTAATTTACAACAAAAGTTGCATAACATCATACCTAATGAATAAGATTAAAAATAAATGTAATTTTGGAAATATCTATTATGTATTACTATTCATTATAATATAATATTGTTTAACACAGTAATTTTTACGTTACAATCTCAGAAAAAAAAAATGTGTAACACTGTTTTCGTAAGCTTCGTTGGCTTACAGGCGTATGTTAATATATTTTTCAATTGATACAAGTGTAGATAGCATTACTTTTTTAACGACGTTTAGTGAGTTAACAACGCACGAAATAAACCAGTGCTTATTTTGTTATGCGTTATAATTATAGTATTTTAACACCTGTTATGGTAGCAATACCATGACCGTCTGTCTTGGCGATTTTTTTTTTCTTTTCGAAACGTAGTTCGTAGTATATTACAACATCATATAGCTAGGATTTGATTGTCAACTTTGTTTTGGCCACATTGTATTTAAATGGACCAGGCCCGTATGCAAGAAAGAATTTTAGAGATTCAAAACTCTCTCCCTAATCCGATATTGTGAAAAAATGATTATTTATATTTTTAAGTTCACACTAAAAAATCAATAGTTTTTATCCATGTAAATGGAAAATGGAAATGGCAACTTAATCAAATGTTATATTTGATACATTTTTGTTATTGTAGTCCTTGAAAATCTTTATAATCCTCCCCAAAATATTTGTTTAGTATACACTTGAAATTGACGTACAAATAGACGATTAATAAGAACAAAACGGCAAAAATTAAAAAAGTTTAGACAAAAATTCTATGAAATTTTTCTGTGAAAACATTTTTACATTTTCCATTAATTTTTATGAAACATTATCGCTGACCATTGATTTTAAACGCATACTTTAAAATCTCATATGTATATTATACCAGATGTTATGTTCAATTTATGCGTAAACGAATATTTGATAGTAGAAAGTATGTGATTGTTTTTTTTTTTTTCTTTTATGAAAACTGCGAAAAGAAACCGGATTGCTTGAGATGAAAGTTTCACAATATATTATTCGCAGTGAACATCAAACCTGAAAACTCCTTTTTACTATCCATCATCATAATTATTTTTGATAAAATTCGTCCATGACACCAAATTCAAGAGGACGTACGCATTTATTTTTTCCCATTAGTATTGCGTAATATTCGGTTTACACTATTCTGAATCAACTGTATTTTTTTCGATTTAAAGCGAATACTAGGTCGGTAATATAATAAATAATTAAGCCTAGGGTTTAAATTGTTTTGTGAGAACTATAATTATTGTACATATTTGATATATCTATAAATGTAATTCAACCCAATTGTATATTCATAGTAATAGTTTTATATATTTTTATCGAGGTTAAATATTTGGAAATTTATCGAATTGTGGTATATTTTTACTTGTCATTAAGTGTATCATTGCAAACGGAATTGTTCACTAAGTATGACATATTTTACATTTTTCAATATACGACTTAAAAATAATAACGAATGTGATGTACAATATGTGCCCATAAAATATTTATACTAATAAGTGTCGTAAGATAACGTCTTCGATGATAGTAATGTAAGTATCAGTAAACCGTTTTCTAGTTTAAAATATTAATGCTCTAGAAACGCATTTATTTAAAGATTTTTTTTCATGCAATACGAATAGAAATAAATAAATAAAAATCCACCAGAAAATTGTATGCTTGTTCTTATCTATTATCATTAAATCGCACAATAGAGTCTATTTAAAATAGTTCAGTACCAACGTCATACTGAGGAATTTGTAAAATTTAACTTCACCGCATTGATTAAAAGGCAATTTTTTTTTTTTTAAATCTCAGTTAATTCGTTTAGTACGTGCCAAAAGCAATTCACGTACAATTACATGAAATTTGTACCAATCATTGAAACTTTAGTTTCGCATGCATGGTATACATAGTAACTTTGTACTGCTAAGACGATATCGTCTATATGTAGAAATAACGAATAAAATTACTCAAAGAAATATGTTTAATATTTATATATCCTTCGCAAGAGGGATGTTTGAAGATGGGGGATTTTCTGCGATTTTTTTAAAATAAAATAAAAGGAAGTTACATTTTCATTACATTGTTGGTCGTTTATGAGCTTCTATCGTAGTATCCTTTTACTTTTATTGCTAGAAGAATCGCGAAGAATCGCGAGGTCGTTGTTCAAGAACTGACGAGGATACTAATTTTTTTCTTTTGTTTGACACTGATATATCTGATTCATTGGAACACTAATAGAATATATATAATACATTAAATTCTTTTGTATTGATTTGGTATTAAAATTATTGAGGATTTTAATTAATATACTAATGGAACCAGAGACGAGACTGTAAAAATCATCAGCTTTAACATAATACGAGAATAATATATACAGATACAAAAAAAATGCATTTTAGGAGAATGAGAATACCCATTGATCCTTTTGGTCACCTAGGGTACAATAGAAATAAATCATATTAATCTGTTATGTATTTCTAAGTGTGCACTATATCTGGAAAAAAGTATCAAAATAAAATTACTCGGGGAAAAAATATTACATTAAAAAGTAAATATTAAAATAATAATACAAATATAAATAATAAAAAAATTAGTCAAAAGGTCGTCTTCTTATATTATGACCTATATTGAATAAAAACTCTTGTAATGTACTTTCATTATTATTTAAACAATCACACAATGTTTTTAATAGACGTTGTATTTTTTATTTTTATTTTTTTTTTAATTGCTTGTTCTCCAATTTCACTTAAAGATAATTGTACTTCATCTGAGCTAACTTTTTGTCTCATTTTTTGAATTAACTTCCATGTAGTGGGATGTTTCTGACCGTCAAACTTCACAAACGTTTTCGTTCTCTAACCTTAAATAACTAATGATTAATTATTTATTATCTACAAAATCAATATTATAAAATTATAACTATAAAATATTTATTTCCGTTACCTTCAACAAAATTAATACTGAAATATTCAACAATATTTTCTGGGCCAATTTGAATGTCAGTTTTCAGTATATTAATTACGTCTTGTATTAAATGCTAAGGCACAAATGCTAAATCTTTGAGCATTGCACATAAATGGTTAAAACATTTATCTTCGGGATATTTTGATTCAATACCATGCTGTTGAATTTTGCGACATGTATTTTGGCACAAATGATAGAAACAATCTTTCATAATTACATGATTACCTAGACACTTTTTAATAGCTTGTATAGTTCCAATTTCAAAATCTATATTAATAAAAAATGGGTCCGGAAATAGATAAATATCGAGCTTCGTATTCTTTTAAAATGGTATTAAATATTTCTTCGTTTGTAAGTTGTATTTTTGTTTGTAAAAGACAATGTTTATTGTTTACTCTTTGATTCTTTAACTGTTGGAAAAATATAATTTATTGAACTCTTATGACTTACAACAGCGAGAATAAATTAAGAGCTAATCTAAAATTTCCATCAATATACCAAGTTTCTGCATCATCTAGTAATTTTAAACAATTATCAGTTGAAAATATTTTTCTTTCAGAACAATCTAGTTCTTTATCAGATAGTAATAATCGTTTGTCTTGATATAAACACCACTTTCCTATAGTAAAACAATATACATTTGTATCAAAAAATGAAATAAAATAACATTTTGTTTTTACAAAATTAACTTTTTTAATACATTTAATATAGGTATATTTACCTTCATTTTTTAATTCTCTGAGATTATTTGCAACTCTTTGATTATTTTCATGTCTTTGATTTCTAACATATCTTTTTATTGTATCTTCTTTGGCATGTTCATAAGTACAATTTTTAGGAAAATTGTTTATAGTTTCAGAAAATATTTGACTTGGTGTATTGTCGCATACTTTTTATCACTTTTTTACTGCAGAAACAATCTTTGTTGCTTTAATTGAAAATACATCAGATAAATGTACATGTATGTTTGTAATTCTCAGATCTTTGTACTCAAAAGTAGTAGGACATTTAAATGGACTATACTTCAAACATTTCCAACGAATATGCAGTTTACACGTTTCAAGTTTAGTGCATGTTTAATCATCTAACATAATTTTTTCATTATTTCTGGAAGTTTTATGATTTTTATAGTTAAAGCTATACAATCATAAAATACTGAACACTTTATTTGCGATATTTCTATACGCGTATAAATTATTACACAACGCATATACTACTACGTAAACTATACATGTCTATACATTATATAAATATAAAAAAACGATTAACCCAATAAACCCGATATAATGACGAATGATAATTGCAATTAACAGGCTGATAATTTAGAAAAGTGGTGCTATTAATTTATTAGCGAAAAATAGTTCATTCATTTTGATATATGTACAATGTGAAAATATCTAATTTATGATGTATCAAGAGATATGAACAATAAGTGTCTTACTACAACACCGTATATTAATATAAATCATTTTGTTATATTTTCATGTATATTAAATAAAAAATATTTATTAAAATTAATTTTAATTTATAATACTTATTACAAAATATTGTTTAGATTTTTTTTTTTTTTACATAATATATACGCAATCAGATACTTTTTTGTTTTGGTACTTATATTCTTGAGTACTTTTTTCCTTGGTAATTTTTTTCCTAATATCTTATGCACATTACTTATTATACATAGTTATTATTGTAATACATTATTGTAGTGAATACAAGATGAATGGATTCTAATTATGATACTAAATAAGTAATATTTATACACACTTATATACATATATATTATGTACGTTGACAAGTATGATTCTTTTGGGATTCATGAACTTTTTTTAATTATTATTTATGTTCAAGTAATATTCTTTCAATTATTTTAACTATAATTAAGCATTCGATGGCGCGAGCAATAGTGCTCTTTTAACCATTTAGTAATGAGATATTTAAATTATATATTTCAGTATAAATTAAATTTACAGTTAAAATAATTATAAAAATAAGGGTTAAATGCACTTAATTGTATTAGCATTATAAAAGGTGTTGTTTAAAATATTATAATTTTACTTTTATCATGATACTGTATTACTTTTAATTATAATAGAATTTCGTTTATAATTAGAGATACTATTATCAGTAGAGTGCATTTAAAATATTTCTAAAATATTTTTTAATTTAAACATTATTTTAAACTATTAGTAAAATGTTATCGTATAAATGTGATTATTATTTAAAATAGAATAATATGGTGACAATAATAACATTTTTATTATAAGACACATTATTATTGCATCAAAAGTATTTTTTATAATCAATAGTATAAAAGGTGATGAGCTATAAAAGTAGGGACCAGTCAACATACTGTATTTGTCGATTGACGAACACAATTTTTGCTAGTGTCTCTTGTATCGAAATGTACATGTTAATTATATCGCATTATTATAAATGGTCACTGAAGCATTTAGCTCTTATGTAGTCAAATATTTTAACTGTCGGTTGTTTCATAATACACACCTTGGATCATTTTGTTTTTTTTTTTACCAATCAATGTATACATGTATAATTTTGATATAAAAATTGTGTGGATTGAGTATTTCTTATACTTTTTACGAAGATAATAAAAACGTTTTTCGCAACGACAATGTTTGGTCGGCTGATTTCCAAGATCACGTACACTTATTCTCAGGGGGCCCAGTATTAAACATTTGGAGTGTACTCATTTACGTATTGTATTTAGGCGCGGTTCCTTTAAACCATACGAATGCCTATATTTACAGCTATATGTAAATAATATTTTTTATCACGTCACGCCTATGAGTGCAGAATATTATTATTACCGTCATCGTTGGTATCGTCTCACACCGGTACGATGTATGTATATTGTTATCCTCGATTATAATAATATGTACCTACATATATTTTAAGTTTCTTCGCAGGAACCGTTATACGCCGCCGCCGCTCGTCATTGAAAATATAATCCTCTCACTCTAATAGTATAATATACGTTCGAGGTCAGAGATCAACAATTATTACCACTGTGACGGAGAGCAGTGTGTAGTGTGTGCCCGTATAATATTAGTCGTATTGTGATGGTAACAGCACGAGTCGTGTACCCGGCAGCTCCGCGCAAACCATAGTGCCTCGTACAGTGTCCGAGTGAAGACGACTCGCGTTGTTCGTCTTATGCGCGCGGGAAAAATATAGAAAAATAAAACAGCGGTAAGATCATAGCGATAACGATTAGGTACAGTGGACAGTTATCACATCGTTAAACGTCTCTCGTTTAAAGATCGCGGTTTTTATAGCGCACAAATTTCGAACCGAACGGCCATCGTGTGCGCGGTGCAGAAACGGATCCGGAAACGATTGCCGTAAGCTCGTGACGTGCCGAATGATTTACAACGAGCGTGAAACACGCGAAACGTGCTGCAATAAAAAATATACCGATCGTTGTACTGTCGATCGTAGTGTAAAGTAATCGTCGTGATTTCGTTTTCCGATAATGATCCACGCGCTTGCTTGCTTGTAGTTACGGAGTTATACCGCAACAGCGCGAAGATAGGTCTCGTATACAGTAGCGTATTTTCGGTAGAGGAGGAGAGTACCCGGATATCGACTCCCTCAGAAGAAAAAAAAATGTATAATAGTTGTAAATGACTTGCTGCGAAGGTACAGAAAAATATAACATTATTTTATATAATGCGGTTGTAAATAATTCTTCATTTGTATTTATAATATTAATTGATTAATATACAGTGGAACCACGATAACTCGAATCGGTATGGGGCGAAAAAAAAATTCGAGCTATCAAAAATTCGACTTATGGAAAACCTCGATAATTCAAATCGACAAAGAATTTCGAGTTATCGAAAATATTTTTTTTTCATTTCAAAACACAAATACATACATACTTAATTTTATAATTTTATTTATTCATGTACATAATTACTATTAAATGTATAATATATGTAGGTATGTATATTGTATTAAAATTATAAAAAATATATTCTATAAAAAAGTATTAAGCAATAAAGTATGTATGTATAAATTGTTTGTAAAAAAAGAAAATACAATGTAATAAATAAATTAGAAATATTTTTTAAAAAATCAGATATTTTTGATTGTTTTTTATTGTTTGACCTATCTGTAAAGTTTTCAATAACGTTTAGCGCGGAAAAAATCTCATCTTCAATTTCTAGTTGTTCTTGAATCTACTTATGGACAACCTGTAAACTATCTAATGCCTGGGCAAGAGTAGTTTTAGTTAGTAAGAGTAGTTAGTTTTATTATATTGTTGAATTTATAATTGTACCTTTTTAGCATTAGGTAAAGATTAGATTGATAATATTAATAGGTTTTCGATTATTGTTATTTATAATAATACATTTAGTTATTTAACCTTCGAGTTATCAAGGTATGTACGTGTTATATGTACATACATAATATGTATATAATATAATATTTAATATGTAATATATTATATTATTATATAAATTCGAGTTTTAAGCCGAAATTCGACTAAAAATATTTCGACTTATAGAGAAATTCGAATTATCGAGAAAATTTATCACACATATCATATATTGTAAGGCCGGGGCCAAGGCATTCCTTCGAATTATCGAAAATTCGACTTATAGAGGTTCGAGTTATCGAGGTTCCACTGTAGTTATTAATTCATACCATATATGTATTTTTCATAACATTATAAAATCACTTATTTTCCAGAAAAATGTAAAACCCCACCTCCCTCAAAACATTTTTAAAGTACGCCACTGCTTATATATTCCACAACATTATTACCTATAACTCATAAACCATACATCATCAACGTTTAGTATTTCGAATACGGGTAATATCGTGTACGGTGCGCGTGGATACGTATCGTAAGTAGCGCTCGTCGTGATCTTAGACGTTAATCTCAAGACATGCGCGCGCATTTTTGATCTTCGCGTACCGTGACGAAGTCGATAACTTGCAACATTTTTATTTATTTTTGTTTGTTTGTTCCTCTTCCGTAAGTCTCTATCTGATTTTTTTTTTACATCCACAGCAGGCCAGAGACGACTCCGTTTCTCGCTAACCGACACCGGATGTCATGTAGTCGATAGTAGCCGTGCACAAAAACACATCGTACACACACGCAACCTACACATACGCATTGTCCACGGGAGTGTGCCGATAAACCGCGACCAGAAATGTCGTCGATCACCAGACGTTCTGCTGCGTCACCGCTCGTGTGGCTGCTGCTGCTCCAGGTCATCGTATTTAGCGCGGTCCACACCGAGACCAAGAGCCCGACCAAGGCGTATACGGGATACAAACTGTTCCCCTCGTCGCTCCGCATGATCTACTACCATGACCAGACGATAGCCGTGGTCGAGATCGGCGAGGGCAAGTCGCTCCTCAACTGCGAGCTCATCGAAATCTAGTGAGTACGCAACGCGCGCCGTGTGGATAACGTCTATATAAAAAAAACCGCAAACATCGCATACGGTTTGGACGTCGCATATCACGGAAAAGTTTTAACGGATTAGGATATGTGCGCATCGATTTTTGACGATTTGAGTTAGTTTTGCTTACGCAGCACGGTGAAAACAGTTTTGCGAAAATGATTGGTTTTTCGAATGAGAAGGCTGCTGCGTACAAAAAGGAGAAAGATCTTTCAGCGAATAGAATACGTGTATGCTAGGAAAATACGTACCGCGAGACTACCATCTACATTGTTAATGTTGTACTTACTGATAGTTTTCGAGTCTTGTGCCAGGTGTGCATCTTCTGGTATTTTTATTTTTCAGCATATTTTCGTCTTGAAAAAACCTCGAATTGCAGTAATTAAGATCAGTAAGTGTAACGATTTTATAACTTCAAGTGTTTAAATAAATCCTTACTATTTTGTAAAACGTTACTTAAAATTTACTATAATATCATTGCTTATCTATCACATTTTTTTTAAATCACGTAGTAATATCTATTATATTTGTTATTACCAAGTGATTAATGATAAGAGAGAACGGTATGCTGGTATGTCTATAGCCCTATAGGATCGAAGGCATGAGTACAATCGGTCGCGTACGATACATTATGATTATCGTAATTATTCGAGCTCCATTATTACAATCGTAAACTATTGTTCAACACGTTTGAAATGTTTAACCAACACGGATCGTCCGCGGTGATGGTTGATTTCGTATTCGTCCACGAAGGCGATTAATTTTCGTCCGCATTTATATTAGTTCAACGTTTTCGGTTAGAAGATTTCTAGAAAATGTCTACGGTATGCCGCGATTTTTACGCACTGACGAACACCGGAAAAAACGAGAGTGTCGTCTCACCGCGTGCAGACTGTAACATATTTTCGACGAAAAAGAAAACTCTCCAGTCTCCGCGGTAACGTTTCGCATAACTCAGTGCCGCGGCGATTATCTCCAATCGATGTAGGTATTTTATCATTGTTACGACGTCCGGACAATCGATTCCCGCACAAACCGTGTTCTCCTGATCGGAATCGATATTGCTTATGTGACCGTTCAATGTCAACTCGCGTGCGTTGTACAATCAATATAGGAGGAAATAATAATAACGAGAATCCAAACATGCGAAAACTTAAGCAGTGAAAACATACGGCGTAATGAAACTCGGACAGGAAAATAAAAGTATTTTGCGACGGTAGTTATATTCGTACCACCGTGTTAATATAATGGTGCTCGTGATGTTTTGTTCGTTCCAACACGGCGGGGCGTTGACGACGACGATAGGAAATTTAAGTAATACTAAACATTATATTATTATTAATTTATCTGTAACGTGATAGAGCACGAACAGTCATAGGTGACCAATAGGCATAACACGACTGACGGACATTAATTACACGAAGGTCGTAGAAGCCACTTTGTCCAGACCATCGGCTCTCCGTGCGCGAATACAATATATAGATGCGTCTCCAAGGTGGCACTTCCGATCTGGAGTCAGGGCCGCACACGTTTCGGATTTAACGATTTTTTTATTTATTTGTTGGCACTGTGACTCAATAATATTCATAACATGAAATGTATTCTAACCAATGTAATGTTTAGTGTTCGTGCAGTACCAATGGCGTCGCGAACAGTGTATAAATGTTTATTTAAACGTTAGTGATATTCATGACATCACGTGAAAGATATAAATTGGTTGGTCGTCGCGAAACAAATTGATTTTTTTTTCGACCTTACGCGTATAACGCAGTACAAGACCGGAAGTAACTACGGTCAAACGACAATTAAATAATTTTCACATTTGAATTATACATTATATATATATAGGTATCACCCGAATTCGCGTTGACCTTTATTTCCACTCAGTGCGCGCACGAGTCACATTCCACGCGCTGCACGCATATTTATACATTGTAACGTTGGGCGTACAGTTAATACATTTTAAATCGTATTGAATTTTTCATTTATTTACTTTTTTCACTTTGAAATTTTATTTTTCAGTAGATATTTGAAACAAAAATTAGATAGGTTTCAACGTGAGACCGCGGACGCGTGTAATCGAAAATATTATGTTCACTAATCCCATTGTATATTTGTCTTGATATTATTATAATAGTCGGAAGTGCGTATAATATGTTGTTCGTTTGACTTTAAAATCGAAAGTAATAGCAAACGGATGTTCTTAAACTTTTTTAAAAACTAAGTCGTATAGAGTTAACGGCTGTAGTGCAAATATCTATCGGATGAGAACTAAGTGGACTGTTGTACAAAAAGACACGTGTTTTGTTGAAAAAAATAAACGTGTAACTTTATTATTATATTATTAACTATTCGTTGTAGCAAGCAATAGGTGGCTATTTGAGTGATGCTTTGTTAAAGAAAATCACGCTATTAGAAGATGAGAACATTATATATGTAACAGGACATCGCGAACCGTGGGCAGCTGTACAGGACTGTTGTGCATTTACACGCACGATATCGAATGTAATACACGATTAATATAATATAATATAACTTGTAAAAACTGCCAACAATCGTGACACTCCAACTTTGTATACATACATGTTGAATACGTATTGCAACAAGTGCAAAATTCTCGGGGGTTTATTTTTCTCAAAACACAACGCCGTTGATAAGTTTTGACCCTCCGTGCAAATGCGACTGGCGTCACTGCAACCGCGTATCTGTCAACTAACGCTTTCAAATGTAGATGCTTAATTCTCGTGATAAACATCTGGGTCTTACTAATTAACATTATATCGTACCTAAAGGCAGACAGTGACCTCATGGCCGTTCGATTCGTTCGACCGGTAATGGTAATAGGCTATGTTTTCATGTACATACGCAATAATAATACGCAGACGACCCAGTAAGTCACATTAAACTATTGGTGTAAAATCGCATCTTAGAAAAACTCAAATAGAGCAAGCCGAATCAACAACAACCGGTTATGATGTGTTGTTTTGTCGACATTTCAAAATCCGTTGACTAAGACGCGATTATTTATGCATGTATGTATATGCTGTTGCACGTTTATATATATATATATATATATATATATATATATATATATATATATATATATATATATATAAAATTAAAAACAGCTTATACATATAACCATACATTTTTATTATGTTGCTAAACCAGAATATGTCAAAAATATTCTCTAACACTATAAAGCTATATGAATATAACATTGTATCTTTCATCATATATTATTAAAATTAAATATACAGTGGCGATTGATAATATTATTTTCATTTTGTTTTTCAAGTAGAACGGTAAAACTATTTGTACTTATTTAGTTTACCTATACAAACTTTTTTCAAACAGAAAGAAAAATAAATCTCAGGTTGCAGCAAGATGTTTACTGGAAAAATTATGCCATTGGACGAAAATATGAAATTTGTAGACATTCAGATTTTTATAATATTTATACCATAAAAATATGTTTCCATGTTCAAGAAAGCTGTAAATGACTGAAATCATAACACGATACAAAAATATAATCATGTAATTTTTTCTAGTATTTTCTTACAGAATAATAAATACTTAGTTTCTAGAAACTTTGTGTTTTTACACTATGTAAAATAATAATTTGTTTAATAAAAAAAACAACTACATTAAAAAAAACATAAAGTATATTAAGATATATTTATGAATTATTATTTTGTATTATTTTTCTAGCCAGTGATTTTACTAAAAGTTAGAATCTAATAATTTACACCAAAATATACAATAAATACTATATACATATATTGTATTAAGATTTTAAGGAGTAATTTTTATTATAATAAATGTTTGAAAAAATATAATATTTATACCGGTACAATAACGAACTATATAATGTAGCATAACAGTTTTCCTCGTAATGTATAGTTGTTCTAAATGTGGATGTCGGAATAATGTAGTCTACTAGTTCTGCGATGTAGGTACTCTACTGAAACAAGAAAAGATAAAATTAAAAATTAAATAAACCATTAATCACACACTATAACACTGTTCTTATGACGGTATTAGGATTTTCTCAAACTATAATCAAGAAGTATTATTTTAATTATTGGCTTAGCATTAAATTTGTATACGCAACCGAAATGACAATAGACCGTGACCGCATAGCAAGGTCATAGTAATGAATGTTACGGAATGGAATTATCTTCTATATATTTTGCTCGATTGTGTGCGAATAACTCATTTAAAAAATCATTTTTTATCATCGCTTTACGTTATAATGTAATATAGGTTATAAATATGCTTCTAAATTAGTTGTACAATTTGTATCTGTTTACTATTGTAATACGTGACGTGGTAAATGTATATTTTATAGTAACGACGATGAAGGCAGTGTAATACTCAGAAATTTGTCAAGGATCAACAAGCCGTTGCCAATCAGTTTGAGTCAAATGATGAATCTAATAACCCAATGCGATCTGTTAGACCCACAGAAAGTGAATCCAGAAGAAGTGAGATTGCGCTCGATCAATTCTTCCGTCGGCGGAATGGACTCAAACAGAATTCAAACCACTATGTCCAACTCTCTGTACTCTGGAATATTGCCAGGTAAATATATCGTTGTGATATTTTTAGTAAAACGATGTTAATTTATCAGTGCGTATGAAGTATTATTATAACATGTTGACAAAATTGGTTTAAAATCTAATCGTTTTGTCTTATTGTAATCGGTTTGCCTTAAGACGCGATTATGGCTGTTTATTAGTAATTTATTAGTAATATACTTTTAAAGAACTATATGAAATAAAACATGTTAATTTGTTTGTTTCATAAACTGAATCATTTGTTCCATACGATAATGACTGAAAATGCTGAATTCCCATGTCTTAAGGCGTTTGTGTAGCAATTTAGTCGTCGTCCCTCATAGATCAATTATAATTGTACGATTTGACACAATAAATATTTGATGTATTATATATTAGTTATTTTAGTTATTTCCATGTATATTAGTTAATTATGCATAACATCCCAATTCAACATTATAAAAACGCCCAATAACAGTTATACATCATGTTGACATTAAAACACATTTTAATTTGTGAATGTGAAATGATTTTGATTCATTAAACTTCATAACACATTTTAATTTCATATAACTGTTGAAAAGCGATTGTGTAGTGAATGCGTTTTACTTTTAGAAACATTTTCAATGCATCACACGAACGTATTACTTTCTATTAACGTGTAACGCGTGTCAACCAAAATTAATACTAACATGAACAAACATATTGTACTGGTTTTCTAATGTTCGTCGCGACGATGAATGCAATAATTATCTCCCAAATTTGTTTATACACACCTATAATACCATGAATTACTACCTACCTAAGAATGGGGAATTTCTTAAACACTAATTTTTTAAAAATGTATGTATTTCTAAATTAATCAAATAGATTTTCGCAATTTTGACCGCAATCATTTTTATTTTAGATTCTGAACGGAGTGATGGAATCTATTGGTTTTACAATGATGTGTGTTTTTTTTTTTATTTTTTATTTTTTTTTTTTTGTGTCTGACGACTCCTTTTTTGGCAGTAAAAATGCTTCGATTTGCTTATATAACAACTTTTCTGAAAGGAAAGTGAATGTAGATGGTACTTTGGCTAGTTACCTATCATTGAATTCAAATTTAACAAATCCATTATAATGACCTATCCTATGAATGACCTATCCTATGAAGAGTCGCACTTCACCCCCAAGTGTATAGCAGAGCGAGGCCCATCCGGTTAGTTTTTATTTTTTTTTTTTTCAAATGGCTTTGTTTATTTTTAATTTCATAATTGATAATAGAATATTTCTCTTCAAATGCCAATATCAAAAATTTAATACCAAGCTAGTAATAAATTATGAAATATAAAACGAGAGAATCGGATAGGTGTAGGTGATACTTTATTATATACTTATGCATTATCGCAGTGATGTAGTCAAGATTTATTTACGGGGGGGGGGGATGTTTTACCTTTGAAAATAATTAAATTTCGGAAGATGTTTGATAAGCTTAACTTAACAACATATTTCGGGGGGGGGGGGAGGTGAAAACCTCCCAATCCCTTTAAACCTTAAGTTGTACTACTGAACTAACCTATTAATATAGATTTTATATACTAATAAGTAATAAACTACTGACTTGACATTTGATTTTTATGTATATTTTTCTATGTTTTGCATTAGAATGTTAAATTAAAACCATACACATTTATTAACCATCGTAAATCAAGGTTAAATATTACAAAAATAATATAATTAGTTCCTACATACTGTCAGACGTCGGAAAACCGTTTGATTTCGTTTTAACTTTTGTAATCTACTAATTACGCTTGTTATTAATGTTATCCTATATCATACAATAATAAACGAAGTCCTAAAGAAACTTTTTTTTTATAATGTGATCAACACCATGTTGATCGTGACGAGTAAAACAACGAAAATTAGTAACTTTTCCTCTCTTTTACAACACAATATATATCTCAATCACCTTTTTTCTTCTCTTGATCTAATCATTTTCTACACTAATAATGCTCTTTCCTCCATTAATATTATACTAATCAAAGTAATTCGAAATTTCATTCCTCAGATCGACTTAAAAACGCAATCTTATGAGTCATACTGGAAATATCTTAATACTGTTACCTGTAATCGATTCTATCATTTAAGTATCATTCACAAAATCTCTTGATATATATTTCTTTTTATATCGTAAAGCAGATATTGAATCGTTACACAAATATCTTTACTAGTAGCATTTTAAAATTACAGAAAGATGAATGATATTTTATTGACAAGTAACAACCACCTATCACATATTTACCGATTAAAAATGTCCACTATAGTTTTAAAAAAATGTAAGAGTATAAAATAGATTAAAAAAATTATTTTTCTATATTGAATTATAGACTGGTATATTTTATAAAAAATAGAGATGAATAATAAGTATTTTTTTATAATAGAAAAAAGTTGAAAAGTAGTAACAATCCCTGAGTGCCCATATGACCAGAGGATTTTTAGTGCTTAGAGCAAATTAATTCGGGAGCTCTTTAATCATCAAAATAATATACGAATATAATAAAAATATATACTCTAAGTTTGCAAAATATTCTAAAATTTAGTTTTCTAAACCTCAACCAATCAAGGCCATTACAATACATCAATACAATTAATTATATTTTTAATAACTTCTCAACAATGTATTACCAGTTATCAGATTTAATAAAAATTAAATTTATTCTTAGATAACTTTTAAACAGTCATACAAAATAAAAACTAGTATGTTATCACGTTGATATATATATATATATATATATATATATATATATATATATATATATATATATATATATATATAATAATGAATTTATACGTAAATTTGAATAAAATTTAAAAATGTTCACTCTTCACATTGCGGCAATAACCATAATAAACAACTATTAAAAGTTAAAACTATTTAGAAATTAAAATAACTAAAAATGTGGCCTGTATAATAGTGCTTAAATATAAATTTAAGTTAATATTATACAATTAAATTTATTAATATTTCATAAAGAAAAATACTTTAAAGGTACCCCTTTAAAGTTTCCTACATTGAGACTAAATACTACTGTTCCTCCTTTCCTTGTGACGACTCCGCGTATGACGTGTCACGATAGCACAATACAATTGATAATAAAAATAGTAAAAAATAATGAGAATTAAATTAATATCAATAAGTCTTCATAATAATAATAATAATTATTATTATAACGTGTGGTGATATCAAGGCAGAAGGGTGTAACTAGTCAGACCGCGGTATTTGTGTGCACGACCATTCTTAAAAATCTCGAACATAATCAAGTTAAGATTTTTCAAATAAGCCTTTTTCACGCTACTGATATTGACAATAGTTTTTATTTTTATTTTTTGTAATTCAATCAATAAATTACATTGCAAATTATTATTATAATAAATTAAAGATTTTGATTATCTATCTCATGTAAGCATATACCTTGTAATAACCTAAAAAAAATATAGGATAAATTAGACTGGTTGTATTAACCAAAGTTTTTACCTTACTCCTTGTTTAAAAGAAGAACTATCAGGGTTACCAAGGTTTGAGAGCTGATCAGTCTAACTAGATAGCTTTGTAAGTTGGATAAAATTGCACTTTCCTGATCTGCGGCAGATGAGTAGATGAGTAGTGTATAGAATTATTGGTGAGCCGATCATCAACGACTATTGTGGAGGAAGTGCGAAGGCGGAAATTAATTGTCATAGACACCGTAATTAGAGCAAATAATGAACACTCTTCGATACTCGCAAAAACGAACGACACAAAACTTAAAAAATGAAAATAAGACAATCGTATTAGGTTCATTGCAGCAAACTCCAGCCTCGCATCAGTACGCACGTATATGACTATGAGTTCAGTACGCATGTACTGATGGCCTATGGGCAATAGCTCTGGAGAGGGTTGTGTATCCCTGTTGTGAAGAAACATATGGTGAGATGAACCTTGGACCGGTCCCTTGAGAAATTTGATCTATTTAATTTTTCAATAGGTTATTGTTGGAATATACCTCTATTATTTGAATTGTGTTGTCTGTGTCCGTATCGAAAGAACCATTAATTATTAGATTTTTTACATGTTAGAGTGTTATTACAAGTTATTACAATTTCTTTTTAACATGATATATGATTCAACGATGCACATCATTACAAACCTGTGATAGTGGTAGGGAGTTATAATTTTTAACTGTATAATAAACATACAATGTAGTTAATTAATTTATAATTAATACAACAAAAATATAAATTATTAAATTAAACTATTTAAAAGTCCTTCATCTTCACCATGACTATTATATTTTCAAGGTAAACTATGGTTAAGACTTCGGTTTTTACTTTATTTATCCTAACCATTTGAATGTCACTGACGAAAATAAATATAATTAAGAACACCATTTTAGATTCTGAACGGAGTGAAGAATGTATTGATTTTACAATGATGTGTGTTTTTTTTTTTTTTTTTTTTTTTTTTTTTGTGTCTGTCGACACGTTTTGGGGCAGTAAAAATGCTTCGATTGCCTTATGTAGCAACTTTTCTGAAAGGAAAGTGAATCTATTTGGTACTTTGGGGGGTCAAAAGTTAAAAATTTCCAATATTTTTTAAATGCGACGGGAAAAACCATAAAAAAATTTGGGAAAAACGGGAGTTTTTACGCAAAACCAGTTTTCGACATAATCAAATTTTTTATTTTGCTATAACTCAAAAACTAATCAATGTAAATACTTGAAATTTTCACCAAATGTTTAGATTAGCGTTCTCTATACACCATTAAATTTTCAAAGTATTTTGACTTTTATTGAGCTATTTATAGACAATTGAAATTTTCAATTTTCATTTTTTTTTTATAATCGGTGATAAAAAAAATTTGGCTTCTACAAAATACTTGAAAATTTAATCGAAGATTCCACAGAAGTAGTTCTTAATGTCATTCAAATATTATTAAAATCCATAGGCACAATTTTTTTTTATAAGCGTTTGAACAGCGAATATTGACAAAAAATTACATGTAAAATATAATATAATGTATAATATTCTAGACTGACAAATGATATCGGTTTTTTTAAAATGCCCTAACTCAAAAACGAAAAACCGCAACAACTTGAAATTATCATTAAATCTTTATATTGACGTTTTCTATACATGGTTAAAATTTCAAAGTATTTTGACATATTTTGACTTATTTATAGACAATTTAAATTTTCGGTTTTTCTAAATTTTTCGTTTAAAAATAAAATATACATATATAATATTTATAAATAACATTGTATTATATTCTAGACTAACATATCATCTCCGTTCAGAATCGTTTTTCGTATACAATGATACCTATCATTGAATTCAAATTTAACAAATCCATTATAATGACCTATCCTATGAAGAGTCGCAATCCACCCCCAAGTGTACAGCAGAGCGAGGCCCATCCGGTTCTTTTTTATTTTAAAACCAACAAATACGTTTACTAAATAGATACTTTCTTAAATTTGATAAGCTTGCTCGGTCCTTAAGATTCCATAAATTATATAATAATATATTTAAAAAAAACTTACTTATTGTATGTTTTGTTTTCCAAAAATGTGATTAGTGGGTTGGTGTTATATTAACATTATTATATTAATGTTAATTAATTATTTTTAATGATAATAGATTTTTATAACTGCATCAAAATAATTTTCTTCGCCGTAGCAACACTAATGAAGTGTTAACGAAGAGTACATAATATTCGAATCACGTTATACTTATTCCGTTCTTAAATTTTTTTTCAGGCACAAAATGGTGTGGTAGTGGTGATTTAGCGACTTCATATTTCGATTTGGGACCAACAGTAAAATTGGATATGTGTTGCAGAACACACGATTTATGTCCATCAAAAGTCAGACCGTATGCTACCAGATACAACATTACTAACAACTCAATGTATACAAGGTAAGCATTTTCATTTAATTGTCATCATTGTTTTAAAATATATTGTAAATAATTAAAAAGAAACATTTTTTCCCCTTGAATAAAAAAATTCAAAAACATATTGAAATTAATACGGGTATATTTATTATTTTTACATTAAATATATAATATAATTACATGATTACATGATTATAAACAATTTTATATGTACAGTTAAAAAAAATTAAAAGTTGCGATATTACACCAAACGTTTTAGACTTTTTGGTGTTTCATTAACTTTGATCTATAGTATAGTTTGATAAATTTTGCTATTTAATTCATTATAATTTAAAATGTAGTATGTTAAGTTTCGATTTAATAATAAAACAATATTATATAATCTTTTGTTCAGATTTATTAAATTTATAGTTTTAATTTTATTTTGCAAAATTAAATAAACTAAGATTGTGGTTTACAGTATAAATTTAACTCGAATTTTTGATTTCTTTTACTTACGAAACTTTATTTATTATTATTCAGTAAACAAAAAGTTTTACTCATAGTTCAATTTAAATGACATAGAATTTGACATTTCTAAAATTAAACAATCACATGCTCTTCTGATCAAAAACCATGTAAAAAATGATAACTAGCCCATAATAGTTTTTAAATTTAATAAGAATTTTACAAAATATTCTATGAAAATCTAATAATAATTAATTTATTGCTATTACAAAACTCATTTCGTATAAACAATAAAGAAAATGAATAATAGACTATCA
The DNA here is from genome assembly GCA_034509805.1 of Sipha maydis. Taxonomy (NCBI): domain Eukaryota; kingdom Metazoa; phylum Arthropoda; class Insecta; order Hemiptera; family Aphididae; genus Sipha; species Sipha maydis. The sequence goes on from JASXSY010002189.1 coordinate 460,480, forward strand.
TAAAAATATAACACATGAAATGAATAATATGTATATGCATTGTTTTATAAAAAAAAAAAAAAAATAAAAAAAATAACCATTAAGTTTTGTTTTTTAGATCGCATTGTATTTGTGACAAAACATTATACAACTGTTTGAAAAAGGAAAATAATCCAACGGGAAATATCATGGGAAACATTTACTATAATTTTCTTCAAATACCATGCTTGGACGAAAAAGACGGAAAAACAGTATTCAAAATACCACCTCAATACTAATTTTATTTATAAATTAGAGAAGAGGAGTTATACTTGTTATCAACTTGAAACAATATGTTAATACTTGTACCTATAAAAATATTAACAAAATATAAATTGTACATTATAACAAATGAATAAATACTGACAATAATAATGTCACAGTATTGATACATTATTATTTTATTTAATATACTTCAACGTCAAAGGATTACATATTTTATTCCCTTAGTTAATCGATTATTTTTTTATTTAACTAATGCCCAACTCTGGTATATTTTTTTATAGAATGACCGGTCATAGCCAGAGTTGGACATTAGTATTCAATTAAGTACCTTATAGCTCAATCTTCTGATATCATGACTCGCCTGAAAAAGTTGAAGAAAAAATTGAAAAATAGGCGATGCTATGATAATTCGAGATAAAATTCTTTTTTTTTTAAGTTTTCCAACTATTTTACACTATCAAGTAGAACCAATTAAAAAGTTAGTTAAAAATTAATGAAAGATATATTTCCTTTTTTTATTATATTCTCCGCTGTACATTCAAATATTAACTAAATTAATTTAATTTGATTCGATCAAATATAACATAACGAAGAAGTCAATGGCAGTTTATCAAATTTGAGATACGCCATCAACAATATTCATAATAACCTTAAAATTACATGAACATTAATTTTTTTTTACTTTTTATACGCTTTTTACATATCGAATGTATTGATTTTTACATTTCGTTAAATTTATTGTATTATATTTATTTTTATCTTGTAATGTATAATATTTTTAAATTTTTTTTCTTATTTATATATCGAAAAAAACTCTTTATTACGATTAGAAAAAGTATACACGACATACATTTTTTAGCAAAAAATATTTTTTATTTAATCACCATTTTGATAATTTATAGTGAAGATGGGCAAGTTTATAAAAAAAAAAACATTAACCTACGTCAAACTTCAGTCGATCCAAGAACATGAAATTATTAATCATCATCAATAATAAATCATTAGTAAGCTGACACGTCAGATGATTTAATAAGTTACATAGTATAACTTCTGAACAGATTACGTCAAATTTTAAAAATTTAAATAAGTTGATTCAAATTTTATTGAAGAATATGTTTAACCTGAAGTTTCTTGACAAGCAACGTACTAGAACAAATGTGTACTGTGTTAAACATATATAAAAATTATAAATTTTAATGTCGTCATGTACCGCTAAAAAGTTAAAACTATAAAATATAGTATGTGGTATAGTGTAGTATTACGTCAGCCATTCGGCAGTTCGGTAAACATTCGATAACTTTTACGGGAACATCACAAGATTTGGTAAAAACTCGCATGCGTTATTAAAACAGTACATAATATTTATGTATAAATATTATATTAGTGTAAATATAATAATTATATTTATATTACGATAATATTAAGTAGTTTGTGTTTTAAAAGTTATGAATTTTATCTTACACAACGTGAACAGCAGTGATCCGAATGGTCAGTACACGAACTTCGAGTATAAGGTTACGGACACAGATTGTACGCCCTATTCCAAAAGCGCGAACTTCTGTTCATTAGGATCGATTAGAAAGTAATATAACACGTTAATACCGTTTAAAGTTGATCGTATATTTTTAAATGATCAATTGTGTGTACATATTCACGCTCTTGAGGGGGACTGTGGCAGCAAATGTTATTCATCGCAATAGGTAATCATTGTTCATCACATCTTGCGATGAACGTTTGATTGCCTATCATACAATTTTCGCCGGTTTAGTCACCTGTGCCCCCCCCCCAAAAAAAAACCGTGCTGTAAAATGAATAATTAACATTTTGAGTTTTATCGTTCAATACGATTAACAATGATAAAACGTCGATGTTTGCTTTTGAAGGGTGACCACTTGGAATCGGTACTAATCTGCAGTAAGTCGTCGCCGTCTTCTGTGTTAAACTTATATTGTACTGCGATCGAATAAAACTATTGTGTTGGCGTTGTGTAATACGGCCAGATCGTGCACATCCGGTGCTCACAAATACCCGTAACCGGTGATCGAGTTGGCGGTTTTTTTCGCTCGGCCGTCCGTCCACGACCACTGGCGCCGGCCACCGTCGTGCTCGTCCGCGCCGACGACCGAGTGATAGTCGTCCAGCGGCGGCCGTGCGCAACGGCCGCGCCGGAACAGTAACGCGGCCACGTCGCTCTGCGCGTCCTCCAGATCACCGTGGTCGTCGATGCCGCCGCCGCTGCCGTTGTCCGTCGACGGGGATCGCGTGGCCGACGTGTGGACACGCTGGCCGTCCGACCGACGGCGCTGGTGATGGTGGTGCTGCCGGTGCCTGTGGTGGCCGAGACGGCGGCGGTCGCCGACCGGTCGGGGGAACACGTCGGACTGGGTCTCCCAGCACGGGGTCTGAGCAGCGTCGGGCGGCGGCACGATGCCCAGTGGCAGGCAACTGCCGTACGGTATGTAACCCTCCTCGGCGTGCGGCGTCTGCACGTACAGCCACTGCTCGTTCTTGAACACCGCGTTCACCACCATGCCCAACGGCAACGCCACCTCCGTCTGGTAATGGTCGTCCAACTGCGTCTGGTACAGCAGACATCCCGTGCACAGCACCATGGGTATGTTGCCCGGCCGGCCGATGGACGCCTGTAGGCAAAAAAAACGCGAACCGTTAGAATAACTGTGGGCCCAGTGATCAGCGATTTCGGCAGGGCGAGCGATGATGATTACCGGAAGAGGGTGATATTTCGGGAAATGTTGAAACATTTAATGGTTTGAGAATGAAAATTATATATAAAAAAAAAAAAATTATTTTAAAAAAGCAAACTGTATATATTTAAGCATCACCTAAGTCTAGAAAAATACTAGGCGCAGTGGTCTAGAAAAAACCGGAATTTTTTAACAAACATGATGTTTAAAGTCTTGAGAACGATGTTGAAAATTGGTTTCGCGTGTCATAAAGCTTGAAGACCACTAGAATATAATATTTACTATCGGGTAAAAGAAAAAAAAGTTGCATATTTTTTGCATTTTACAATATATATGTACCTAATTGTTTTTGAAAAATAGTCAGATTATACTATTTGAAATGATACTCGCTATAAATTCTTTACTACATTTTACTGTAAGTACAAACTGTCCAATTACATATTTTATTTTTAATTTCAGTTTCTTATTCAAATAAGTGTCTGATTGGTGAAATAGCGGATTTTATAATTACCGATCCGTGTATTGAAATGCTGTGTACGGTTGAAGATTTTGGGTACCAATTATAGTGATGTACATACAATTTTCCAGTACTATTACAACTTTCATAGAACGCTGTTTTACTTATTTATATTCCAATTCATAACACTTAGAAATAGTTTTAAACCGATTAATTAACTTTCATTTAACCTCATTATTTCCGAAGATAATTTAGGTTTAGATAGTCCAAAATAGGTTCAAAATATCAACTATAAAATTTCATAACAAACTTAAGAAGACTTCAAATTTTTTAAAAATGAAATTTTTTTTTTCAAAATCTTCTTAACAACTCTAAATATCACATTTGTTTAAAAATACGGGTTTTAGTTTTTCTAGACTACTATTCACCGGCGCTGCACATGAATTGCGCCCCGAAATCCCTTTTACATATGAATTGCGTTCCAAAGATAATATCTTTTATAATTTTAAAATCTTTTATCTTTTTTAATATCTTTATTTAAATATTATTTAACACGATATTTTACACGAATTGCGTCCCGACTATATTTAGCAACTACACGGATTACGTCCTAACGTAAAAACATTATTGTCCTTCCCATTTCATACAGACTTAGGACTGTCGATAGAAAATTATGACTATCGGTAGGTTAAAAGTATTAAATTTTATCGTTGTTATGCAAATAGAAGTAAGTAAAATAAAAATATGTAGGTTTGTACCATAGTAATTGAATATAGTTATTAAAATAAACAATAATTAAAAAAGTTATAAATATTAATTATTAAAAATTAAAAAACATGAATGATGCCCTTTTTAATATAATCACCAACAACGTGATCGAAACCAAACTAAAATTATTATCGCATTAAATCACGTTCATGTAGTCGTTTAAACAAAACCGGATGCAAATCATTTAGCAGTTTAGATTAAGACGGACGCAGTTCGTGTATCTACTTATCAAATTTTTTATTTCGTGTATAGTCTGTACCGGTTGTGCACAAATGAGAAAAATAATATTTAGATAGGCACTATTCGTATTTTTAAAATAGATCAAAATCAATTAAATGATTCTGTTTTGCATCAAGTACTAGAGAAATATAATTGTTATATAATATATAACCTGTTATAAGCAATAACTTATCAAATAAATTCGAAATAATGGTGTCAAATAAGTTTATGAAGTAAATAATATAATAGGAGAACAAAACTAAATGCAAAAATTATATTGCATTACGCGTATTATATTTAATTAGATTTAATTTAAATTAAATACTTTCATGATTTTATGTACTATATTATGTAGTGATTATTACTTTTGAGAGAAAATCGTCTAGATCAGTTATGCCGTAACCATAAGTCGGCTCAGGTTTGACATAGTCTAATATATTTGAGTGAATGTGATTCCTCCTCTTCCTTTGAACGTGATTGGTGTACGTCCTTCTTCCTTGATATAGCTCGGATGTCGACGGACCAACGTAAGATTTTCTGACGAGTATATCAGCATTTTCCCTAAAATATTAAAATCAAATGTACAAATATGATCGTTTTATTACACCAAACTTTATTATTTTTGCACTATAATTAAAAACATGTAAAATTAGGAGCCGCTGGAATCGATAGTTGATTTTTATAAACAATAGCCGGCAGAATCGATATTAAATCGATGGAATTAATTAATTACGCCCTGGTACGCAACCCTGGTACAATTATAATCCATCAATAAATAAATAAATTAACAATCTTAATTCCTTATGATGATAAGCTTTTAAGCCGAAAATATTTAAAAATAATGTAATTTATGATAATTTACAATTATAATGTATTTAAGGTAGATAAATTAATTATTTATACTTATGTCAAACTCACGATTCATGAGACCTCTGATTAGATTCTTGTTGAGATGGGTCTTTTTTGTGTAGAACCCATGTCAATGTATCGTCGTGTTTTTTTGCAAGCGATGAACTTCGAAGTCCCATCAGTTTTGAATCCCATCGAGGACGTCTTTACTTTTTTTATTTTCTAAATTAATATACGTAATTTAATTTATAATTGAATTACAACATGATAATATTACGTATAAAATATTTAAAATAATTATAAAAATAAATAGAGAAATCAAAATACTAGAACTGAAAATGGTTTTTTTAATTCTAAAACGTTATGAGTTATAATTACGTTAGATAGGTCATATATCTACAGATTTATATTCTCAAAATAATTTAAATTTAAAAGCTAAAATTTCAGCTTAACATTTATATATTTATATAATTTTAATTAACCATAGAAAAATAATTCCTAATAATTTTTTACATTTTTTTATTTTTATAAGACCTCACAACTTTTTAAAACAATTCATAAATTAATTTCAATAGGATTAGTAATTCTAGTTATTATGATTTCGAACCTTAGTAAACATTCGAATGTTGTATAAATTTTATTATAAATCCATCGTAATCCGAGTTTTACTTAGAATCGTTATTCATACACGATAATTTTATTACTTTCCATAAATATCAAGATTCCAATTCCTACAATTACTCTACCGGTAGTGTTAGGATTCCTTTTTAAACATAAAAGGCCCGACAAAACAACCCCGAGAGCACTTGTTATACTTTGTTATTATTATTATTATTGTTATTATGTTTGTAGTATTTATTGCGTTATACTACTGTACTCGAGATTTAACGTTTTTTTTTATCACATAAACACGATAGCCAAAATTCGATGTTTACAATTGCGCGGTAGTCATCTGGGTACAACTAGGGAGGATTTAGAGAACAAATTTTCTAAACGAAGTCGATTATCCGATCATACTTATTTGGCGGAATTATACATAAACGCGTCTCCAGCCCACCAACATTTTAGACGAATTTATACTGGAAAAACTCAATGCTCAAAAACTCATTTATATCACGTGCGTTGTGTACTCACCGACACATCCCACGCCGAAGAGGAAGAATAACCACCGCGACGGATACGACGGCGACCGGAGCTCGTCTTCGACGGACGGTAATTACGAACGGACTGGGTTTCCTCGTTTGCTCGTCCGGCTCGGAGCCCGCCATCGTGTCGGTGTTTCGACGGCGGCGTCCGACGGTATTGCACGCGCGACCGTGATATTATTATTACTTATTACATTTTTTTTTTTTTTTTTATCTTAATACGAGGAAAAAAAACACGCCGTTTTCGTACATAATACCGACGTCGTGCGCGCGCATGTGTGTGTGTGCGAGTGTGTTATCGACGCGACTTTAATTGTTTGGGGGCGTCTTTGGTCAGGCACTGGCTTCAAACGCGCACTGGTACGAGAGAGGCGCGCGCGCAAACGTCTGCCCGACAACGTTCTCCGCACGGTTCTCCAGGAGAAGAGGCGTGACTTGACCCGAGATCCGACGTGCCCGGCCCGAGCCGACCGTGGGAACGTGTTATGCAGGTGACCCCCGAGTGCACCGTGCACCGTCCTAGCACAAAACTCATAAACACACACACGCACGTGCATAGCACGTAAAGCATATGTAATATTCAAATTATACGAGAAAAAAAAAAAAAAAATGAAAAATGATTAAAATACATACTGAAGTCCGTAATGGGGTATAATATAATATAATGTACAACGTGTGTACCTCCTCGTCCTACGTTTACTGTTTCTACTCGTCCTTGCGTACAGGCGTTTGTTAATTATTACAAACAGACCGTACCGAAAGAAGAGAGCAAATCGGACGTACGAGCGCGTGCATGAGGTCGACTGCAATGAGATGGTTTTCCACAGAGTCAGCGGTCCTAAAGACCGTTGATGTCATACGGGTTTGTTTGCGTGTAATGCGCGCGAGGTTCTACAGTTTTTCATTCGGCACTCGACCGATACCATTTTTTTATTTCATTTATTTTTAATCTTAGGTTTCAAAACATCTTTGTTGGTATCATCGTTGATCCGACAAAATATTATTTCCCGAATACAATGAAATAATTATAATAATTCTATACGTAATATGTCATAACCCTGTCCCGAAAACCATTACTTCGGACACGCCCCGAAATGTATACGTCTGAAAGACGATCGTTTCGCAAAAATATCGCATGTGGGAGGATCGTTCGAGATGATTTGTTGTTGATGATAAATCATTTATGTGTGTGTATGAATTCGATAAATAGCAGTCCGTTTGTTGTAAAAATATTTAACACAACGAAAAATTATAGATAAAATATTTCAATATTTATACATTATTGTTTAAAGATAGTATTAAAACGGATACATAAAATAGTCTTTCTCAAGCTATACATAGAGATGATTAATACATCAGAAACAATTACATTAACTAGTTGAAAAACAAAGTACTCTTTCGATATGTTCTTCTATGTACTTTTTTAGATTACTATGTTTTTCAGCTACTCAAAATAAAACCGTTACCTTCTATACATTTACTGTAAAATATTTCGATACCCGGTAAAAGATCAGACGTTGTGCAATACGAAAGTGTTAGTTAAAATATTTCTCTACGGAGAGAGCCTCCGAAACAGATGAAATCATGCGGTGCTTTTATAAAGCTGATAACTTACAGGACCATGTATCATTATTATAATATACCAAGGTATATTATATACCGATCCTGTATAATATACATTATTGCGGCACAAAAAACGTGCCGGACGTTTATAATTACAACGTATGCATCATAGTATTCGCGTCGTTATTGTACAATGGTCTGACACAATGATGGTCCCTCCCACACTCAACCCGTGAACACGTGCTGTTTTTACACTCATTATCACGAATAATAATAATTTTTTATTTTTTTTTTCTATCAAACATCTTAAACAAAATGTAGTACAAATAGTGAGAGAGCATCTATCCGAGTTGTTGAAGTTACCGTGGTAGTGTAGGTGACACAAATTTATCAATAAATCCTACCACTACTACAGCAACTTTTGTTAAGACAAAAGACCTGTTGACTTGATTATCCAAAACACATTTCGCTAGTGCGCCGTGTAGTCGAATACATTTGAGCTATACCGTTAATAGTTTCTATTTTACTTTTACTTTCTTCGATCATTATTCATTATACCTATACCTTATATCTTAGGTATAGAATATGTTTTAACTAGAGTTCGGAACTTGTAACACTTATATTCATTAAGATAAGCGCTAAAAAAACACTTAAATGTTTTAAAATAAGCACTTCAAAATATTAAAATAATCAAAAAAGGCACGACACGAACTTATTTTTTTTATATTATCATTTGATTTCAATGCTTAAAAACATTTAAAAAAATCATAAACGATTTGCTTTTTTGAGTTTCTGAAAACATTTTAACTACTTTAAAATATTTCTTATAAATGTTCTAATGTTTCTGATTTTTCTAAAAACTAAATTTCAATTTTTTATAAATAACCAAAGAAAAATTGATTAATTTTATAAAAAAAAATGTATTTTAAAATGTTTCTTACCTTTTTTATTACATTGAATAATAATCATAAATCATTTTTCTCAAATTTTCAAAAATCCTTCTACTGCTTATCATATTGTTATATAAACCAAAAATGAACAATCAAAATGTACGAATGTAATTAACGCGCATTTAAATTACACGATATCATTCCTGGAATAGTTAACGAGAAATTTGCTGAAGTTGGTCAACTCACTGCTATATTGCTGTATTTTTATAATTAAGTATTTTTGACATATTTTTTAGTATTCTGGTTTGAAAACAACCAAAACTAACAAAAAATCCATTTTTAAATTTCATATTTTCTGTTATTAAATTGTATTCATTATATTTTGTTATATTCACATTTAATACAGATTGTAATTTTTTTAAAAAAAAAAAAAAAAATGTCATATTTGCGATCATTGTAACATAACATGAATTTCCACATACTCTGCTAGATTTTATGTTAAGCTAAAAAAATTAGCAAATACTTGAAGTTTTTGGTTATTTTACCTATTAACTATAAGATTGTTTTATTCTTAAAAACTACCATGTGTACGTGTCAAGCAGCAAATTTATAACAATTATCACTTTATTATACTCTTATTATACTCTTGTTATATATTATTATTATATACTATAATATATACTATTATTATACCCTTGTTCACGATAAAACAATATTGTCGACTGCTACGCCTTTTGTAATTAACAAATGATCCGTGACTTATGCTTTTAAAATACATTTCACTAGTGCGTTGTATAGTCGAATACTTATGGACTGTAACATTAATAGTTTTCTTGTTCATTATTCATAATACTTATGCACAGAATATAATATGCTTTACCTACAAACTGCGATATGACGGCTTTTTCTTAACGACTCTTACGTGCAGATGGTACGCAGCAAATTCACAACGATAATCATCATAATAAATTATTTTCACGACAAAACCATAATGTTGTATAAGAACCTGTATTTAACGGGTTGTGTTGATATCACGAATATGGTTTTATTTTTCTAAAACATTTTGATGGGAGATCAAAACATAAACCATAGCATAAATATTTTCACTATTATAACATTATATACAGGCATTATTAACACAGTATTACATTTAAGGCTTACTAATTTATTTACCAATATTGAAATGTTTAACAGAAAGTTAATTTTTTAGTTTTTGAACATAAATTATTTAGGTTTAATCATCAGAATGTAACGATTATGATCGTACTATTGGTCGTCCAAAGACTCACTATGCGCTACGTGGTGGGCAAAAAATCAAAAAAGTCAGATAAAACGTCGCTAACACAGCGCTTGGTATTGTGTTGCTTTGCAATTTCAAAACTTACATCTAATTATATCTGTCGTAATTAAAATACTCGTGGATATTGAAGTTGCATATTATGTGAAAATGTGCGTGTGTTAGCAGCATAGCCGGTTTAACCATCAAAGTACAGTATTTGATATCTTAACAAGAATAATAGTTGAAATTTGATCTCAAAAACAATATGCAACTCACATATTCTTATTGACAGTTTAAAGCAAAACTTAAAGCAAAAAAATATAGTGTTTTTCGTTATTAGTTATTTTAATGTTATTGACATTTTGTGTTTACCGTTATTAGATGTTATAATGTTATTCAAGTTTTCCATTTTATACTATGAAGACTAATATTTAGTTAATTTTTGGTTTAATTTTAATAGCTACAAATACTTATTGTTTTAAAAAATGATAGAGTTTCATACAGTTACATTAACAGTGTACACTAAATAAAAAATAAAAAAATAAATTTAAAAACTAAAAAAACAAGGCTTCCCTATTATATTGTCCGGCATCTCAGCTTGAATAGAATAGCTTGAGTTTTAAATAAAAAACAATAACATTTTTCTCTACTGCGCTAATAATAACAGCAATAATTATCATGAACCTAATCTTTTCATCTCGATATATTGTATGGTTAAGTCCGATTATTATAAACCACTATTGATTACAAAACATAATGAATTATCTAAATTAATCAGTTTTTGGAAAATCAAATGTTATTATGATAACGTTAAAAAACCTTTTGAAACCCTAATTTAAAGATAAGGGTTTCCATCATAGTTACGGTTGTATCCTCAATTCACCAGGACACAAAATATAATAAGAACATTTCAGTCTTTAAAAACACAATTTTTACAGCCAATTAAGGTACTTAAGATGCCCAGTACAAGTGTTCGACAGAGCTATTAGATTTCTTAAAGTTGACATATACGTCATACTAATGCAATGAAGGCTTCGGTTGCATTAGCAGATTGGTCACGAAAGCGTCTATACGTCACCTCCTTATGGCTTTAATTATACATTTCTGAGCTGTAGTCCGAATTTAGAATTTGACCTGGGAACCAGTCAAAGTAAGGATAATAACTCAATTATAATAGGTTAACGTAAACGCAAACAATAACAATAATATAATATTTACGAAAACGAAAAATAAACTATCAGCATATAATAATGGTCTAAACATTAAAAACAAATAAATCGGGCTATAACACAAATAGAAAGATATCAAAAAGGTTGACCTAAATTATTAGTAATCATTGGTACAAATTATTTAGTTTAAGTATATAATAACTAATACATACCTACCTTAGTGTTTATGGATAGTATTTATGATCCAAATGCAAAAGTGCGTATTGAATCACGTAAAACGACCACGTAAACAAACATTATTTAAATATACTTTTAATTTTTTTGATCTCTAATTTATTGTACTCGACAATGTTAGTAACTTATAATATTACAATATATTTACGCTTAGATAACTTATATCATGAAGTTTGAATGATAAAAATATATTATTAAAAATAATTATTTTTAATATCACAATAATTTATACCTATATAATTCAAATACCACTCATTCACTTATTCTCTGATCATTAAATCAAGAGAACAACTAGACATAAGAATTTAAAAATGTGCATAATGTTTAATCTAATACTCTTTATGAATTCAATGATTTTTCAAAAATCGTTTTTTAAGGATCGAAATAATTTTGTGGTGGGTATGATTATTTTTCTTCACATTTTGGTTACCTAGGAAATATTTTGCTTAATATTTGTTGATTCTAATAATTAGCAATGAAAGTATGTGTATATTTATATAGTATAAACAAATAAAAATAAATATTATTGAAATATACGAAAATTATGTGCTTTTTTTCAACATAATATTTTTTTAAATTAGATTATCAATTGTTTTAATCTTAAATAACAAAAGTAGCTCACCGGTGATCCACGTAATTAAGCTGGTCTTACGAGTATATAAAATGTTATCAAAATACTTAAATCTAATTTATATAAATATTATAATAATACGTAAGCTCCAACACGAGGCATACATTTTGAAATGATATAAAAGTTTCATTGAGTATTTAATGTATATGTGACAAACATTTTAAATGGGCTCAATTTACATAAAACTAAACCAAAAGTCCCTCCCGTATAATTCAAAACTTTTCCTATCAGCTATTACTATAATGTTTCGCACAGAAACTTGTCGAATTTTTCTTTGGCTGTAATCTTAAAATTATTAAATTCAGAGATTTTGATTGAATGTTGAACTATTTAGACACTACAACGTCAAAATTTTTGAATAATGTATTTATTTTAACGATTTGAATAGTTTCACCTCGAAGATATTCTTTTATTGAACAAAAAAAAAAAAAACTTAACTTGTCATAGTCACCTAAAATATAAAAAATGTATACAGTAGTATTCATTTAGAAATATTGTTTCAATGTGAATACAATATTTAATCATGAACTTTCCAAATCCCCATTAATAATGAATTACGAGTACCTATTTCTGTGTTTTGTGCTAAATTGGTTAAGTTCGTTGACACTACGTAACGTTTTCCAACTCGTACTTTATACACACATTATACAGTAAACATTTA